>CAJNDT010003802.1:118459-270959 GCA_905221615.1 Symbiodinium sp. CCMP2592
TGGTGGTGATGGTGATGGTGCTGCCGGTGATGGTGGTAGCGGTGATGATGCTGATGGTGATGGTGCTGGTGATGGTGCTGGTGATGGTGCTGGTGGTGGTGGTGGTGGTGGTGGTGGTGGTGGTGGTGGTGGTGGTGGTGGTGGTGGTGGTGGTGGTGGTGGTGGTGGTGGTGGTGGTGGTGGTGGTGGTGGTGGTGGTGGTGGTGGTGGTGGGGGTGGGGGTGGTGGTGGTGGTGGTGGTGGTGGTGGTGGTGGTGGTGGTGGTGGTGGTGGTGGTGGTGGTGGTGGTGCTGGTGGTGTGGCAGCAGCGCAAGCAGGCGGAGGAGGAGTAGTTAGTAGTAGTAGTAGTAGCAGTAGCAGTAGCAGTAGCAGTAGTCCAGTAGTACCAGTAGTAGTAGTAGTAGTAGTAGTAGTAGTAGTAGTAGTAGTAGTAGTAGTAGTAGTAGTAGTAGTAGTAGTAGTAGTAGTAGTTGATGTACTTGTAGTGAACTGCTTCTTGCACGTAGGAGCAGTAGTAGTAGTCGTCGTCGTAGAAGTAGTAGTAGCAGCAGCAGGAGTAGTCATAGTAGTGGTGGTAGTAGTAGTAGTAGTAGCAATATAGTAGTAGCAGCAACAGCAGCAGCAGAAGCAGTAGCAGTAGTAGTAGCTAATGGTGCTGGCAGTGGCAGTCAGTGGTAGGAGCAATGCCAGTGCCAAGCCAGCGCTAGCGGTGGTGATGGCGGTAGCGGTGGTGATAAGCGGAGTAGTGGTGGTGGCGGCAGAGGTACTAGTCAGTAGTAGTAGTACAAGGAGTAAGGAGCAGTAAGTAGTAGCAGCAGCAGAAGCAGAAGCAAGTAGCTGTGCGAGGAGGAGGAGGAGGAGGAGGAGGTGCAGGAGGTGCAGGAGGTGCAGGAGGTGCATCAACTGTAGTCACTATCAGCAGCTATAGCAAGAAGAACCAAACCACCATTGCGTAGTAGCATTATTGCTGCCAATGCCTAATAACCTAGTACTTGTAGCAACAGCATTCTTGCACTCCTACCTTTCCTGCGATGGCAAGCACATTGATATTGCTGTGCAGCCAATCCAAAACACACATAGTGGCAGAGACGATCCTTGACAATAGTATGAAGAACAAATAGTAGCAAGGCTGGCACATGCAATTGAACGTCGTGAGGTTTGGCAAGAAAGCAGCTTCGATCCACTGGGAAGATAACTTCGTGCGACCTCATGAAAGCTGCAACTAAGTCTAAGTACCATGACACTCCCCAAGCTAGACCTGTTGCAAGAGGCAGCGCAGCAACGTAGGCGCCTCTGCCATGAAGAGGCGTGATTCTACGTAGGCGACGGTCACCTGCCCAACGAACTTTAAATCTTAGTCCCCGTGAAAATGCGTGGCAAAGCAGACCAAGCTCCTCTCAAAAACCGCCAAACCCCAACCCCCTCAAGCCATGTGGTTCCGATGACCTGCTGGATGTAGCTCTCGAGGGCTTTCGGAGCTTTGTCCTGCGCAAACGTTGCCAGGAGCTTTTGCAAAGAAAAGGGCATTCCGTCGAGATGCCTGCAAAAGGATCACGGGACTAACCATGGCAGCCCAAAAGCCAAGAAGATAATGCTTCGAGTTCGGCATCACTTCCCACCGCCTTGGCCGGTTGCAATTGCAAAAATGCACACCGAAACCCACATAGCAAGCCGAAAGCACGCTCGCGGTTCTGCTCTGAGTCAAGCTGCCGGAGGCTATCCATGGTGAAGCCATACACTTGCTCGATCCATGTCTGGAACCTGAAGTAGGACCGAGGCGAGGCTCTGCTGTGCGAGAAGACGGATCAGGTTTAGATGGTCTGGGTAGCCCTTGGGAGTTCTGGATTGGATTTTTGGGGTTTGGAGTCCTTGGCCCAGCTCTCAACTTCAAAGCTCAGACAAGAGCGGCAATGCACGACTTGAACAGAGCCTTTCGAGAAGCGGAGGTCTCGAACCCAGTGCGTACTTGGTTCGCAGCTTACTGTCTCATCCAGAAGCATCAAACAAAAAGCCTTTCATAACAGCAAGGATTTGAAGCGACTTCCTCTCAACAACCGAAGAAGGTCTGAGCACCGGACTGTTCGTTGGCACACAGCTCATTAAGCTGATGCGTGGCCTGGCCACGCAGAGTTGCACTGCAAATTCCTTCGGCAGAGAGAAAGCCGTCTTTATGTGGAACACCTTTGTCTCAGCCTAAAGAGGTCCGAGGTCCCAGCAAGAAAGTGCGTGTTTTTTGCTGCTGGGTTTTGGGGTTTAGGTTTGGGGCTGACTTCTGCTCGAAACAGAATTGGCGGTTGGAAGCTGAGCATCAGGACGAACCATACCCAAGCAGGCCAGCTCCACGTTGATCTTTCCAAGCAGGCGACATAACTCATGGTAGCAGGCATGTTCCTGCACGGGATCATGCTGCCTCAGGACCCTCAGAGTTCCGCCCTCCCTGCTCGCTACCACTCCTGCAAGCCCATCTTAGAGGCAAGGATGGCCGTCGTCCCCTGTTGGGCAGAGAGCATTCTGCAGGACAGGTCTCATGTCGAGAGTGCAGCTGCAGGGAGGCCTGCATCATGCTCGCCAAGAGCCGTGTCCGATCTTCCTCCTGGACGCCAGAAGCAACTACCAGCTGCCACCCTGCTAGCGTCACCATTCCACTGCCCAGCTCCTTCTGAAAGAAGGATCGCCGCAATGCTGCGAGCAGCACGAGAAATTGCCTGACAGCGACCATCGGCGTAACGGAAGGACTGTATCGAGTCTCGTGCCAGCTTCATCCGGGGGCAGGACAAACAGAACTGAGCGCACTCCATCCACTGGTAAGTGCAACTCCTGCACAAGTCGGCAGTTCACGCACCAAGGGTCTTCTTCAAGCCGGCTCATGTTTTTTGATGCAGTGCGTGAGACACGGGAAAATTGCGTGCTTCGGACGCAAGCTTCGGAGGCTCTGTTGCCCCGGCCTTGGGCCTCGGCAACTCGCTCCAAAAAGCTCTTAAGCTAGACAAGAACGGAGCCTTCGGCTCAGAGTGAAGCGGGCCGTTCCTCATGCACATTGGGGCCCGCCGGATCCGGAGCAGCTTCCGGCTCCTCAAAGAAAGGGATAACACAGGGCTCCTCTTTTTCAAGGGGCTACCCAGTACCGCCGCAGCTGGCGCTCCTCGTCTTCTGCGTGTGGAGGATCCTCTTCGTTGGCTTTCGGAAAAACCACGGAGGCAACGATGGCAAGCAGCCTTGCGAAGACCACCAGTGTTGCAGAAGCGCCCCTCACCGACTGCGGCCAAAGGAGCAGAAGACTGAGAATCAGCACAGACGACAGCAGCATGCCCACCTCGCAGGGTCTTCGAGCCCCCACCCGTAGCTCAGAGCTCGGGCGGCCCGGCGGGTGCCTCGAACCAGTGCGAGACGATGAGCTTCAAGCCGATAAACAGCAGCACAGCACCAACTCCGTACCTGCGAAGCAGGTATCCAAAGTGAAATTAGAGTAACTGTGAGTCTGCTTGTTCCTATAATTTCGATGGGAAAGGTGCATCTTAAATGAAGCCGTTAACTTCTCCGCTGTCTTGTTGGGCCTAGTCACTTGCCATCCAAATCTACACGTGCCGCAAATATTTTCCGTACGACATACACCCGTGGGGCTTTGAATGGTCTGATGTGCCTCCCTCTTCTCCCTCCTGATCGTGAATAGGCGAGGGTGCAGCAAAACCGACAAGTCCCAAGCGCCGTGATGAAACTCAAGAACACAAGACACGGAGATGTTAAGATCTTTGCAGCAAGCTGCGGAAGGAAGCGGAACATGTGCGTCAGCAGGTCGACTACCTTTGCATCTCGAGCAGTGGTCAGTCTGCGGATTGGCGACTGCATGGGTGGACATGGCTTCGAAGGATGGAATGTGCCTCCGTCTTCTTGATGGCCTTGTCTACAGCAGCCCCCGTAGGGACCCGAAGGTACACCAATCGTAAACTGTCCAAGGCTCCAGGTACAAGCTTCGAAGCACGAACATCGCAAAGGCACTTGAAGAGAGATTCAAGAAGAAGCTCACCTGGGCTGGAACCCCGTGGAACTCGACGAGGCGAGGAATCATTGCTAGTCGCTTACTCCCGGTGCATGAAGAGACTGCCCCGTCAACGGAGCAAGAAACAGACCTTGTTCGTACACTCCCTCCCATATATGCTGCCATGTACACTCACCAAAGCCCCCCGAAGTGCCCTCGGAGTTTCCCGAAACCTCCACCACTGCGTCCCTGCTCCACTACGTCGTACGATGACACATGCTGCAGACCTGCATGTTTGTGTGTGCATGTATCTGTTTGTGAATACCACCCTAAACCGGCTCTACACCGTACAGCCCAAGGACCCCGTGAGCGTGGCCAAAATCCCCAGCTTCAGGGATCAGCGCATCTTTTCTTGAGTTTGGGAGTTCGAAGTTTAGGCTGCAGGGTTCAAGCTTCAGGGTGTACGGCCAGTTTATGGGTTAGGGTTTGAGTTTGGAGTTGCTACAAAGAAACCAGGACACAAGGGACGAGGCCTCTGCACCTCTGCGACCGAAATAACAAGCCAAAAAAGCGAGCAGGATAGAAGACATTTTGCCAACATCCGAGAAGTTGCATCGGGATGAAAGCCAACCACCGAAGATATCTTTGCGGTCACCTTTTGCAGATGTCGAAGCTAGCATCTCCGGGTACTTCTTGCTTGAGCAAAACAATCCTAGCATGCTAAGATTGCCGCACTATCAACGGCAAAGATGACATCGATGATGGCCAGGGTGAGCACCACCAGGAAAAGTGGCGTCACCTGAACCACAACCGCATGCTTCTGAGCTGTTGACGTGACAGCAGTCGTCACCTTGCACACCGTGGGCTCCTCGGAATGCATCTCCGCCACCCTCTCAGCCTGCAAGGCTCAGGCTCAAACCCTAAACCCTAAACCCCTAGACCCTGAACACTAAACCTTAAACCCTAAACCGTAGCCCCACGGTAACGATCTGGCCTCGACATCTTCGCCATCTACCATGTCCTTCCTTGGCGTTGCAAGAGCTGTGGAGACAAAGGGTGCAGTCTCTTAGTCTTGAAACAAAAAGTGTTCCTTCAAGGCTTACTATCAGGAATACTATGCAGGTTCCTAGAACTTCTGGTACAAGCAAGTTGGGACCATAAGGGAATAATAACCCGCAAAACACCGACCAGGGCACAGGCGGAGTCCATCTGCATCTCCAGGGGTGCCAAGCACAGTGGGCTCCGCGGGATGCTTCGTGGAGTTTTTGGGCACCCAAACGAAGAAGACTGCACGCTCGGAGTACTGGTCGTGCAACGGTAGAAGCCGGGCGATACATCGGACTGCAGGATTCTTGCTTGGATCATCCTCCTCTTCCGAATCGGAAAACGCCTGAATCAATACACCAGAGTCACATGGCTGAAAGCACAAAAAAAAACAGCAACGCTCATGCTGCAATTTTCATCGGCCTTCCATCCAGAGATCATGAGGAGCAGGCCAAAGAAGATCCTCGCGACCAGCCCAAGCTGCAGGATTTCTGTGCCAATGCCAAAGAAACCCAGCCGAAGGAGCACGGCTGCGGCGATACCCCAGAAAAGGGCCCTATCCACGTGGCACTCGGGAGTAGAGTAGCCCTTGAAGACCAGCTGGAAGACAAACAAGTTGTCGATGGACAGCATGTACTCCAGGAAATAGCCATACATCCAACTGCCTGCAGCCGCCGCTCCCATTGCCTGCATGACGAAGGCTGCGAAGCCAAGCCCAGCCAACACCCAGAGCAAGATCTGCTTGCCATACGTAGGCATGCAGGCACAACGGCCAGATCCATTGATGCAGCAGAAGTCAATACCAGCGACCACGAATATGGAAACAAGGAACGCGACCCAAAGAGCGGCCAAAGAAGTCGATGGAGGCTCGGCTGGCAAGTTTTCCCCCCCAGCTTCGGAGGCCATTTTGAACTAAGCGCCTCAAAATCTCCGTGAGCGCATCCTCCAAGGGCCACCGAGGCACCGGGACTCCGGCGATGCCTCGCCTGTTATCAAGGCCATCCATGACCGAGCTTCATGACTGGCCGAACTACCCTCTTAGAGCCCGGTGAGTGTTTACTTGCTTGGCTGCCAAGGCCCTTTCCTCTTTGCTTCGAGTTGTATACAATTTTGCAAAACATTGGCATCTAACAGCTCGGGAAAGCCAATGGCCAGGCATGGCCCAAGTACCGCCAAAGAGCATGATGCGACAAGGGACCCATCAAAAGCGGACAGGCTTGGTCTTAGGGTGTCGCAGCCTTTCTTCTGTGCTTGCAGGTGGCTTCGCCAAAAGCAAACTACGACTACGAGATTCGCAGCGCAAAAGCTGCAGAAAATGCTCCACGAGAATTCTCACATTAACCGGCGACAGCCAACCTGCTCCCAGCCGTACATGCACACGATGCAAATCCTTCTAGCTCTGTCATCTTCTTCTCCTTGGCAGCAAACTGTGCGAAATCAGCAAACAGCTCCTTTTCCGTGCTCATCATCGTTGACAAATCACCGCCACCACCACCAGCTGCACAGGCACAAGAACCACCAGGCCACCGGCACCATAAGCAGACAGGCACCACCAACCCAACACTGCACTCAGCGCGTGCAGGAAAGAAGGATTAGCACTTGGCACCATACCCTGACAATCATCGTCACGATGTCTCTGTCATTACAACCTTTGTTAAAGCAACACCAGCACATCAGCGACATGTTCTACAGCATCACCAGCATCGACAATAGCACTTATCTTCATTATCGTCATTCACTCCATCTGCAGCAACATCACCGCCATGGTTGCCAACACCATGATCACCATCGTCATCGTCATCACCGACGTCAGCATCATCATCATCACCACAAGCACCACCGACAGAATCACCAGCATCGTCGGACTCACCAACATCATCGGCCTGATTGACATCATCACGACATGATGTTGCAAGCAAGGCTCCCATCTCTGCAGTTCCCTGCCGGGCAAGCATTTATTTGAAGCCGTTTGCTACATCTCTCGTTCCTTTCCGCGCAGACATGTCACGTGAAAATTACCCGCCTCACGAAGCCCACATTCGGGCGTATGCAAGGGCGAGCGGCTCGAATTAGTCTGATGGCAACGGCAGCAGAAACTCCAAGCTTCCACATGATGTAACCTGAAACAAATCAAGTCTGTCGACACAGGCGCAGGGCCTTGACCACACAAATGCACAAGTTGCAGAACAGGTGCTGGCCGCGGCAGTGGGCGCACGAGAAATACCTCCAAGGCTGCCGACCGGTCATGAATTCGCAGGCTCCGACCGATGGCACACGAACGAAACTCCTTCAACACGACCTCACTGTGTTCTACAGGCCAGACACGGGCATATCACAGGCCGAACATTCGAGCGGCCGAAGAGAATAATGAGAAAGCATGCGTTTGGACTTAGCCCAATACGGGACCGAAGCTCAGCGCAAAGGAAACGGACCAGAGCGGGTGGAATACAGCATGGTACAACGGCTATTGCAGGCGGCACGTAACAAGCAACAGGAATAGCCAATCAGCATACATCATATACTGAACGGCAACACTCTTGCTAGCAAACGCCAAACTGCTGCCAGCGCAGCCACTTCACCCCTCAATTGCCTCGCCCTCTACGACGGAAGGCAGAAAACTCGGGTGGGAGAAACTTCTGGTCCAACGGGGCCTTGTCAGACACGGGAAACGATCGTTTCCCCCAACTTGACAGGAGAGGAAACCGAAGAGGCACCGGTTGTACATTTCTGGTAGAGAAGATGAGAGGAACACCGCCAGCGCCAGCGCCACCGCCGCCCCCAACACGACCACGACAACGATAACGACCACAAGACAACGTCACCATGATCATCAACAACAACGGCAACGACGACGACAAAATCAAAATCAACAGCAGAGGCAAGCAGCAATAGCGGCAACCAGCAATGGTAAGAGCAACAGAAGCAAGAGCAGCAGGAATGCATCTCCAAAACCATTGCTCGGCAAATCCTGGCTATTCGTCGTCCTAATACAGAGCTTCTCTCTGCACAGCCCGGGGCTTGTTAGATATGACATCGCGCCTGCGCCGCAGTGGACGTAGACTTTGCCACGCTCGCCGCGTCCATCGATAAAGCGGCAAATGTCTGGGAAGCGCTCCCCAAGCCTGCAAGCTGCAATCGACAACCCTCCGATGTTCATTGCAGAACGTTGTGCAGATTTCTTGAAAAGTGAATGAATGTCAATTGCAGAGGCCCTGAGGTTGGCCCATGCTTTTGACATGTCTCGACCAAGCAGCTTCTGCGCGGCATCTTCGCTATCGAAGGAAAAGATGTGCAGGTGGCCCTGCACGAACCTGACCCAACCAACAGTTGCACTTTCAAGGCAAAAACCCAAGTATAGACCCCTCAATATCTATATCTATGTCTACATATATGTATATATACATATATGTATACACACACATACATGGCGCGCTGATGCTCAGGAAGGCGCTCCGGCAGCTTTCGCTGGTCTGCTGAGATGATAGAGACGACGTGCCTCGCATCGCGTCGGAACGTCCGAGTTCGGTCTGAAATCATCCGGTTCATAGAAAGTGGATTATAGTAGATTTTTAAGGTTCTTAAAGTTTACTATGGTATATTATCGTTTTTCTTATGGTATATTCTGGTATGTTATGGTAGAGCATGGTATAGCAATATAGTCGCATTATGCGGCTGAACCGTTTGCTTCGCTGCCCGCATCACGGTCATCTGAAGTCATAGGCTCGGACGGCGACATACACTGGGGTCGGGAAACGCGCTGCTTCGTCCTTGCCCTGAGATTCGGACGTCACCGATCGTCGGCGCAGCTCGCCGCAGTCGCGGCCAAGTGCCGCCCAGCCACCGATTAGCAGCCAGGGCAGCACCTAGCGCGACGAGGGTACATTCCCGTCGCACGAAGCGAAAGCACACCACGCAAGTCACCTCCGGCCACAGGCATGATCCACAACTCCACAACTAATCATCGAACCTGGTGGCAGAGATCCTGCTTCGGAGCTCGTGACAGCGACACCTCACGTTCAATACATCTTTGGAAGAACGACAATTCACGCACCCAACAGTTCGCTGTCATGAGCTCGCTGTGGCCTCCAAACCCGCCGCCGTCACAGCCGTGGATGCTGCCTGCAAGGCCTTAGCAACTCCCGAGAAAACGATCACTACAACATGTCAGTCATCCGGCTGCTGTGGCTTGCGACATTTGTTGTTTTGCAGCTCAGGCGCAGAATTCACTTCCTCCTTGGAAGCCGAAGAAGTCGCAGCCTTGCCAAGATGTTCTCCCTAGCTTTGGTGTAGAACCCACGGTTTTTGCTGGGAAGAGCCGGCCTGCCGTAGAGCATCGAGCGACCTCTCCAATTCTCTTCGGCCCGGCAGCGCGGCGGAGGCTTCCTGTCGGGCCGGGATACTGCGAGGATTCTCGATCGGAGTTCTTATATTCAAACCCAGGGTTCGGCACTAATCCTGTGCAGACGATGGCCGAAAACGCCTCCATGGTCTGCAAGGCTAGAAAGAAGAAGCGCAAAGCGGTCGCGTCGATGCCAGCAGCGGCGGCGGCAGCAGCTTGCCCTCGGGATGTTCTCACGAAACGGTGGCGAGAGGCATCCCACGGCATTCCCGTGCAGTCCCCGACCTTCGAAGAGGATCCGGTCTGCAGCTTCAACTTCACTGCGCACTTCATCCTGGAATGCAAACTTCGCTTAATTCCCCTTTCCTTTCTTCAGCACCGGCCCCGCAGCAACTCGCCTGGCCCTCATGTATGCTGTCATATGGAACAGAGCGGTCTGCCCAGCAAGGCTCACGAAGTATGCCTTGTGTGTCCAAGAGGCTGCCGTCTTCCTCCATGGCCTCAACCGCACAGGCCTGATGTCCTTGACGGTTGCTCCGCAAAACATTGGTGCCCTTCATACTTACTAGTAACTAGTATTGCCACTGCTGCTACTACTTGTATGTACGACTGGCTGCCCCTGGGACCATGCAAGATGCAGGGCTTGCCTTCGCCGCGGCTTTGCCACGCGACTTGGCTTTTGGCAGCGGAGGGTCCCTGAGCTCTCACAAGAGGCAGCTTTCGAGCTGGATGCAGGAATGTGGACGTGAGTCCCATGCGCAGGAGGCAACAGATTAGCTTCCACATCCACTTTCCTGGACTCCTTTCGGACATGTTTGCTTGAGTTTGCAGAAAGCTTAGCTATAGCCACACTTCTCTTCACTCATAAACCATCTACGTACCAATCATGCCGGAGCAGGCACGTGCTCGTCCAAGAGGCGATTGAGAACATCTTTCCCTCGCTGCTGGCCGGACGGAGGTTCCTCGGGCTAAACACCAAGGATCCGACAGTCGCAGTTGCTATCACCACGGCCAGCTCTAGAGACTTTTGATGATTCGTTTTTCACACTGCTAAGGCGGGGGGGTCGATGGCAGTGAGCACAATCCCACGAGTTTTGGGCAAAAGTCTTTTCGAGAGCGAGGCTGGGATGAAAATGCCAGGCGCGCACTGCACATATGCACACGTAAGAATCCACATGCATTCTCTCACTTCATTCATTTCAGCGCGCCTCCTGCGTCGCAAGCGGCCGCTTCCTCGCCCAGGATTTGGCTTGCCTGATGGCGCGCGTAACTGTGTGCGTCTCTGATTCGATCCGCTAGAAGAGACTGGCATGCTAGCAGCGCGCCTTCGCTTCGGCCTGCATTCCGCTGTCTCTGTCTTCCAGGGAGACTTCCATGCTTCATCGGCACGGCAGGTCCCGTGGGATTACATGAGGCAGCAGTGTGATGTCTGCAGGTTGAAAGTTGTCAACTGCCTTGGTGTCCTCTGCAGTTCTTGCTCGGAGCGTCTGGACTTCTTTGACTTACCTCTGGTAGCGGGTCTGCACCATGTCAATCCTGCCATCCATTCCTAGCAACTTGATGCCAACATGGCAACGTGGCATGGGGTAATTGAAGTATTCCTGTAGCCTCACCAAACCTCCGCGCGACCTGCCGGTACTATCTTTGCCAGCCTCCGGCAAGAACCACGTCATGCAAGGCAGCACTGGCATGCAGTCTCCTGGAGTACATGTCGAAGAACAGCTTTGGAATACCATCATCCCGCAGCATGCTCCAACCTGGTATCACTTTAAGCATGGCCAGGAACCGAGAGCTGAGATGGCATTGACTCAACAGGCGCATCTAGCTGGTCTTGCTGGCACATGCAGTCGTGATGAAACCCACTGATTCGTCTCTCGCTCCTTTCTCGCAGGGATGCTTTCCGGGGCCGGGGACCAGTCAGGCGCTGGGAGCACTTGGTGGCAAAATGGGCCCCGCCGGGGCCCCGTGCAGGCGGACTCAATTGCTGAAATCGCGCAACAGATACAGTTGCGCTACCTTGAACATCACGGTCACCAGCAGCCCACAAGACATATAAAACTGATCCGCAAAGACCTTGGTCACCGACAGCTCCGCGAAGAATCGGGCCACGTAGACGGTAAGTCCAAGTAGAGAGACCGCAACGAGAATTCGCTTCCTTCGGATGAGGCCCAGCTGAACGTGGTCTTGGTGAAAAGAGTTCCCGGTGGAGGCCTCGCGCACACGGCCGCTGAAAAGCAGCAGCAGCGCGCAATTGCAGAACCAGATGAACAGTACGCAGACCCCCAGAGTCACGACCAAGTCCTCCCTGGCTGTCACTGCTGCTGGAGGCTTTCGAAACGCTGGAGGCTTCAACAACGGCCTGATCATCAATATTTCATATGACCTGACCAGCACCTCGCAAAGCACATTGAAGGCAAGGACAACGTCCATGATCGCCAGGAGACGGAACCGGGCGAAATAGTCCTCGAGCGTCTTGCTCGCAAACATCCAAGGAGTCCACGACATTGCGTCACCGGCAGAGGCTGCGCTGTGTTCCCTCAGGAAAATCACGCGAGCTTGAACCAGAGGTTGCCTTGGATTCGGCCTTCGATGTCCAACTAGCTTGCGAGAACACCCTAATCCCTGAAGCCTCAACTAGCTAAACTCACAAAAAAACACTTCATGACACATGTACGGAGATGTGCACCAGAGTTGATCACAAGGCCTGCTTATGTGTGTGGTGCTCAAGGTACTCGCATAGAACTTACTTGACTTACTTCAAGGCACAGGCAAAAGAACGGGCGCAAGAAGGTCGCATCTGAGGCAGGCACTGTGGGGCACCATGACCTTGAGGCAAAAACGATTAAGTAAAGATCCTGTGTGCGATCTTGTTGGTAAAGTCCGACACTGAACTACTCTGCTGCTCACTGCCTCCATGCATCTTGTGCTATGTATGAAAAGTTCGAGGCACTAGGCTGATCTCGAAATCTAAGGCAGCGTGAATGATCTTATCTTCGTAGATGCCGCGACTGGGATGCCGTGAACTGTCCCTTACTGACGCCTTGCAGCCTGCAAGCCCAGCCTAGGCCTAGAGTCTATAATGGAGATCCCCCTGAAGCATTCTGTCTGAGCCCGAAGGCGTCTCTCTCGGTCCGTAGGCTTCCGGCAGTTCCCTGCTCGTCGGAGGTGTCATCCGGGATGGTTCCCATGAAGTCGAAGGATAGACAGTTGCAGGAGAGGTTTAGGACCTGCAACCGCGAAGACCGGTTCTGAAAAAGCCCGAAAAAGCCAGGTCGGGCTACTCCCGGGCTGTGCACCTGCTTGCTAAGCCGGCGCTCGTCGTTCTTGTCCGGGACATTGATGGCACCAGTGCTCAGCTGCTGCAACCTCAGGCTCTTGCAGACCGCCACCCAAGTATCGCTCAGCCGTCCCAGGAACCACGAGCCCCCCGGCGTCTGGATGGCAATGGTGAAGATCGGTGGCAGGGCCGTGTCCCGGAAGCTCAGAGCTGTCCTACGGTGCCTGGCGTTCCGAGCATCAACCCCGCAGACTGGTCATCAAAAGCTCAGATTACAACGGAAATTTCGCTCCACAGGATCACAGGCGCGCACAGCACAGATGACCCACTTCCCCAGTTCCACACACAAACAACAACGATCCCAGCATGTCTCTATGCTTTCCTCAGCCTCATCTTCCTCAGCCTACTTCTTTCCCTTCTGGGTTCCGTGGCGGTCATAAGGGATCACCTGTATCCGTTTCTTGTCCCGGAGCCTGACTTCGAAGCGAGCTTCGCGGCTGTCTTCTTAAGTGGTTTTCGCATCGTGAATATCTGCCTTCTCCTCTAACTTGCCAGAACTCGCAACTTCGCGGAACACAAGACGTGCGATGCGACCTGCTCATCGAAGGTCCTATGGTGGGCTGCATGTCCTGAGAAGGCGGGACACTAAGCACTGCTACACAGGAGCTAAAACAGGCACTTGCCCGAGGCTCAAGCGGTTGTCAAGTCTGTGTAGATCTCCAGACCTAATACCCAATGCCTCGCGTCACACGTTCCACTGATATCACCATCAATACCCGCCAGTCCGCGAAAAGCATGAGCAAGACGGACACACACAGCCCGAAATACTTTTGACAACGCGTTCTCAGCGGGTTCATTTCCTAGGCAGTCGTATAGTCGGGGAGATACAACGAAAACAGCAGAACTGAGCAGCAAAAGACTCTCCTCCAGCAGGCAAGTTCTTGCACTGGAGGGAGATCCCAAGTCACCAGTGTCCACACATTGCTACCCTGCACCTATCAGAAAATGAAAGTTGCCACTGACGGATTCGCCAGCGCATGGCCTGATTTGGCCGAAGCAGCTGAATTGCCACCAACTCATGTAGTGGTCTAGGCCGAATTATGGCGGCATGACACTAAGTTCCATGCCACCCCAGCATAACAAAAGAAAACTAGCACTACTGGAAACAGCCTTCGTCGAAGCACGAGACTGGCTTTACATCTGCAGGGGTCGAGTCTACAACAGCGTCGAGGGATCCTGTCCTTGATAGAACTCCTCGAAGTTGAAATCGCAGGGCGGGTTTGGCAGCTCAGCCTCAGCTCCGGGGGCTCAAGCCCTGGCTTTAGTCCGGATTTCGGACATCTTTGGCATTGCCTTCCGCACAACAGCTCGCCAAACACTGCCATGCCAAGCCGCACCATGTTTCTTCTCAAACAGGTCCCGCACAATCTTGATCTTGAACTCATTTGCGGTTGTAGAATTGCCTGAGGCTGCATGGTCCAACTTAACCTCCGATGACATCGAGCAGATGAAGTCTCCACCCGAGCTCCGTGCTGTTGTTCCAAAACTGCTGCATGCTCATGTTGCTGGCCCCGTAAACGTCGCCAAGCCAGATCTGCTCACCTGCACAGGGGGCCCAGAAAGTCCTGACTGCAAGACAAGACCCCGCTGAAAGCCACTGCCAAAATCTCCGACCGCCGAAGCCCCAAGCCCCGCTCCACATCAAACCGCTAGACTTCGGCCAATTCTTGGAAGTCTGATGAACCGAAAAATCTGCCGCAAGTCAACAGCCTGGGTATAAACATCACCAAGTCCGAAATGCTATGGAACCTTACCATGCTGAGACCTTCGGATCCACAACGCCATCCCTCACATTGCAAAGCTTGATCCCGGAGGTGCTTGTGTCTCATCTTATTAATCCTGAATCACGAAGCTTGTTACAAGTCTCACCGCTTAGACTATGCACGTGCAGCCGGTGAAACAACCCAATTGAATTCTCCTACCATCTTCTACAATATGCTACAAGTCTCTCTCAGCCATAAACATCCTGACCCCGAAACCTCGAGTAGATTTCTACCCGAAGACGAGTAGAACTTCACCTGCCTTCATCCTCGTAGCTCCAGGTGCCTCAATCAGAGGCTCTTCAGCCAGAGCTTGCGGCCGGGGGGTTCAGGGTTCAGACGAGAGAGAGAGAGAGAGAGAGAGAGAGAGAGAGAGAGAGAGAGAGAGAGAGACAGAGAGACAGAGAGACAGAGAGACAGAGAGAGAGAGAGACAGAGCGACAGAGAGACAGAGAGACAGAGAGAGAGAGAGACAGAGAGAGAGGCAGAGAGAGAGAGAGAGGCAGAGAGGGAGAGAGAGAGGGGAAGGGCTCAGGGTTGGAGATGGCGCGTGGCCTGAGGGAATAGCACGAACAAAATGAGGATACCTAAACGATTGAGGGTTTACTCACAGGCCCCAAGAAGCCCAAAACCCCTAAGCCTCGAAACCTATCCCAAAACTACTTATCATCCACCAAGCTGCAGTCTCCAGATCCTGTTGGGCTGCCACACTTTCCGCCCGGCTGGAGCTGTTCGCCTTGGTGATTTCGGGTTGTCTCGGGCCTCGGACTAGGCTTGGGGCTTTGTGGTTTGGGCTTTCGGGCTCCGGACTTCGCACTCCGAGAGAAGCAAAGGCTCCCGATTGGCCCAGGCTGGGCTTCGGACACCGCGGAGTTTGACTGTAGTATGGCATTTGTGGGCAAGGCCCTGGCAGGCTGTACCTGTTCCCCAGCAGGCGCTGATCAGAAAGCCTTCAACACGAGATGGCAGTAATCGGAAATCGTGGGCAGGCGCACCAAACTCCTCCAGGGTAATAGGTTTCGTACTTCGGAAAAGGAAAAGAACCTCACGTCGCGCATGTCAAGCGCAAGAGGTAGCTTGCAAGACGTATCAGCCTGCCCTGATGGTGGACTTGTCCCGAAGCCGTTAGACACGCCAGGGAGCCAAGGTTGTTACATCCAATGTTGTAGCCATAGTGCCTCAAGCTTGGGCAACTTGTCAACACGGTCCAGGACCCAGAGAAGCTTTGAGAGGTTTCTCGGCCGTGAATAAGAACACCGACGCACAATCTCAGTACCGGAAATGTTGTTTGTGCATCTGGCAGACACCTGTCGAATTTCAAACAAGTCTGGATCACGTCAAGGACCAGTGACTTTGACAACTACAAATGCTTTTGTTAGCAATCGTGATCTCCTGCCACCGCGGGTGGATGAAGACTTTGGCTGCCGCCAGGGGCAAACACTTGGACAAGTCCATGACATGCAGGCCTATGGTTTTCGACAAGCGTCAGCCAATGGCTGGGGACATTGTCACCTTCCTTCAAGTTGAGCTGAGCATCTTCCAATCGTAAATACAGGATGGCCCGGTACAGTTTCCGAAGTCGAACGCCACACGCACGCCAAAGTTCATGCCAGCATTAATCCTCGGATTCAAGAAACCCCGTGCTCTGCATCCACAAACTGATGTCCTAGGCATGGCTGCTTGTTGGGCAGCTTTGCGGGCCGAGCATCAAAGGCTGCGTCGCCTTCATGGACACCTCCCAGAACAGAAAAGAGCAAAAGAAGCACCGGCTTGATGCTGCCATCACGGTGCTGGGCTGGGACCCCCCTGCGGCCTTGAAGCGGCGGATCCTCTCGATGCCGAACTTGTTGCCAGAACCGTATGCGCCAGAGACGACTTCATTCTGAATGTACCACCTCGCATGCTCCGCCGATAGCTCTGAAAAAAGGACGGGTCAAGCCTTCTGAGAGCAGCACATGATACCAGCCAGGTTCCCGGTGTTCACATTGAGTGGCGGGTAGCTGCTGTGCCCTTGGGCTCGGTACCTCGAAACCGTTTCAGGGCAGACCTGGGTCGAAGGAAAGGGCTCTGCTACGCCAAGCCACATATGAAAGGTAAGGAGGTCGGCACCGCTGGGACTGTGTAGCGACTGTTCAGCAAAGGGAATCTCCAAGGGATCGCCTGCCAGTTCAAGTCAGTTTACACATGTTCTGTTCAACAGGTGGTTGGTTCTGGACCCCTGCATTGCCTGGCTCCATGCTGCAACTTCCATGCTACCTTGTTAAACTTTACCAAGCACAACCCCTGCCCTACAACTTGCGCACACTTAGGGAACCCAGCAAGCGGCTGTGCCTGGTGCCGGAGTCGGGGATGGCGTTGGTGGGGATGGTGATGGCGAAGGCGGTGGCGGCGTGGGTGTTGGTGGTGGCGGTGCAGGTGGTGCAGTTGTAGTGGGAGGTGGAGGTGATGGAGATGGCCCTGAACCGCCTACGGGTGTGCAGGCCCAAGGAGTCTGATAGCGAGGTGGATCGTTCCAGTGGATGCCAGGAACGCAGAAGGGCAAGCACTGCCCATACGCTGAATCCTTCATGAAGCAAGTCATGGCTGGGTCACAGCATGTCGGCTTACTCAAGCAGTTGTCAGAGTAGCTGGCTGAGCACTGTGGTGCAGGCGTAGGGGCTGGAGTCCAAGTAGGAGGGGGTGGGGGAGGAGTCGGAGGGGGAGGGGGGGGAGGAGGAGCTGGCGAACCTCCCAGAACTCGACACGACCATGGGGTCCGGTACTGGGGAGGTTCTGCCCAGTGTATGCCTGGCTGGCAGGAGGCAAGGCAGGCTCCATAGCCGTTGCCCTTCTCGTAGCACGTGAGGGAAGCATCGCAGCAGGTGGGATTGCTCACACAGTTTTGAACGTAGGAGCCTGTACACGTCGCTGGCGGGGGAGTCGGCGGTGGGGGAGGAGGGGTCGGAGGGGGCGGGGGTGGCGGGGGCGGCGTGGGCGGGGGCGGTGCTGGGGAACCGCCGCCGCCGGGTGAAAGAAGTCTGCAGCTCCACGGGGTTCGCCATTGCACTGGCTCCGATGCATGGATGCCAGGGTTGCAATAGGGCAAACAAGCGCCGTAGCCACCGTTCTTCTCGTAGCATTGGAAGCCTGATTCGCAGCAGACCGGCTTCCACTTGCAATTCACCGACCATGAGGCCGAGCACTGCCCTCCTCCCGGACTCGGACTTGGAGAGGGCGGAGGCGGTGGAGGGGGACTCGGATTTCCAGGATATATTGCCCTGCAGGACCATGGAAATCTGTACTGCGGAGGATCTTGCCAGTGAATCCCGGCGCGGCAACTGGGAAGACAAGCACCGTAGTCCGAATCCCTCTCAAAGCAGGTGAAGGATCCATCACAACACTTGGGATTGTTTAGGCAGTTGCCTCTGTAGCTTGTGGAGCACCAGCCTTCGCTTTCGCTTTGGCCTGAGACTGCAATGCCACTCCGGCCAGAACCAACGATGTCGCAGGACCATGGAGTCTGCCACTGTGCGGGATCGTCTAGGTGGATTCCTGTGCCGAGAGAACAGACTCACAGAAAGACGCGAGTCGCACCATGCTTCTTCGGCCCCGCCTGGAGTGCACTGCGTCTTGCAAACTGCCACTTTCGCATCTTTTGCGAAGCATTGAGCTGCTGGGTCACAGCAATTCGCGTTGCCCATGCAGTTGTAGAGGTTCGATTCCGTGCAGTGGCCTGCAGCCGGGTCATGCGAAGCTCGCTACTCTGGCCGCAAGCTGCTCCTTCAGGGCTTTCTACACGAAGCCTCGACGTGTTCCACGCATTGACGGCGTGGATGGTGCCCAGGATGCATTTTTGCCGAGGTGGATGGCAAGTGCATCAAAGTAGGCCTGTCACCCGCGCAGAGATGGTAGTTGGTATGCGTGCAAACGACAAACTCCCAAGCAAAGGCTCCGTTTTTCTTGAAGGCCTCCTCTGAATTCTCTGCCACTGTCGGTGAACAAAACAGGAGCAGCAGAGGTGTCAAAGCCACCCTGCGAAGCACACACACGCACAGACAGACTCCGTGGAATAGAGTTGCTGTCCAGATGTAGCTACGACGACAAACTTGCTGGCCCGTCTTTGATACCTAGTGTCCTCCATGGAGTTTGCCTCTTACCGCGATCCCGCGACGGGCATACACCCTTCCATTAATGCAAGCGTCGCCGCTACACCTTAGGGATCGTTTTCTGACTGGCATCACGCGAGGGCTGGTCTGAGACTGCTTACTGCGCAATCTGAGGTGGGACGGAGACTAAGCTTTCATATAATATCAAGCAGGCTCTCCTGTCCTTCGAACCGCACAAGACTGCAAACAGGCATGCTTGTGATCAGTTCCCGGATATGCCACTATGGTAGAACCAAAAGACACCACAAGAGTCAGACAGTGGCCTGCAGCACCAAAGCTCTCGCATGACCGAGAGCATTGACCGACAGCAACATGCAAACTTAAAGCTGGGAGCACAGGCGGCGTCGGGTGCAGTCACAAGTCAAAAAGGCGAAACAGGCCGTCATCCTACACGGACATGACATGTACCGCTCCCCAAAATGCTTGTGAAAGCTTTCTGGTCTTGGGAGCTGGCAGTGGAGAGGACTGCAAAAACTGGTCGACCTTCGCCGTGACCATCTGATGCTGCGGCCTACAAGGCTCCGAACACTCTGCAGCAAAAAGCCAAATGCATGGTCGAAGTGTCTCTGAGCAGCAGACCCCTCGAGCCAAGCTAGTTTGATAACCTCAGCACACGTGGACGAAGCATTGCGGCTGCTGGAATGCATCTTTCGAACGTCGAACATTGCAGCAAAGGCTCTCTGCAAAGCAGCCTGGAGCCACAAAAACTGAAACTCCGCAAAGCCTGCTGATAGTTTGGGTCCTTGCCTCACCACGGGCGACACACCCATGGGCGCGCTCCGATAAAGGTCGGGGCCTCAGGAGTGAGCACTGCAGATACGGGAGGCTCCGATAATCTGTTGCAGTGTCAGATCTGGCCGCCGTCATTCTGAGGCTGCAACCGTTTTTTGCTAAGTAGTCAAGGAGAAAGCTCCTTTCATGGGAAATGCGGCCAAACATGTCGACCCCATACCGTCCATTTCTATGGGCGATTCTCTCCTCATCTCTTCCTTCTGGTGGTCGGATACGGACGTCCAGTGCGACGTGATGAGCTGGCGAGGGATTGTGCGGTGATGCGATGCTGCAGGCTTGGCACGATGACGAACACGGCAGCCACACCTTCATCAAGCCTGTTGCCGCAAAGATCAAAGCATGCGGACCTTACAGTGTTTGGAGAAGCGTCTAGAGCTTGCGAATTTTGCCGCTTCATTTTGGTAAGTCCCCCACTGCTGGTATGCGCCAGAACAAACTGCAGCTGCGGCATGCACCTTGAGTACTCGAGCCACCCACACGCATCCGTTGCACAAGCAGTGGTCAGTTAAGGCTGCAGCTGTGGATTCTGCACCAATGGTAGGAGCGTCTGGTGCGCCTGTGCTCTTTCAGCCTGCCGGCACCGCGAACAAGAGGGCAAACAACCCAAGATTACAGAATGGTCATAAAGTCTGCACTGGCGTTTTGATTAAGAACACATCACTGCCTCAGAGCGTGCGTTGTAGAGAGCATTGCACATGCTCTCCAATTGAGCCTGAGAAAGCAGAACAACTCCAAAAAAAAACATCACAGGCCTGAAGACTCCTTCAAAAGCATAAACATACATATACGTGTACATGTATACATAATCATACATACACAGTGCCCTCCGAGGGGGATGCCAGTTGGGCCGGCTCCATGCTTGGCCTCCGCTCACTGCAGAGACACTTTTGGAAGCGAAAGCTTGAAGGTTCGGGTCTGAGCTCCGAGCGGAAAGGGCCGCAGCGAGCTGCTTCAAGCAGTCATATAAGCGTTGTTGACGATGTACGGGTTTGCAGATAAACGTTTCTGTTTCTGTTAGACTCTGGCGGGCAGCCATAGTGTGAGTTTGCTTCAGTGGTTCCTTGCGGTGCCAGTCACAGGCTGGAATCTCCAATGGAAGCGGCTGAACACGTCACATCACGCCATACTTGCTCCGAGCAGGTTGCTTTGGCATGTATGTGGAATATGCCATGTCCTGAAGTAACCCACTGATGGTTCAAACTTGACTTTCATGCGGGCGGCAGGCAGGCAAAGACTCGGCAAGCATATTCTCTCTCGAGTATCAGCCGCTGAAAATATTCACAGAGTGCATTGCCAAGAAGGCCAACCGGACCTCTCCCAGAGTTGCCAGAAAGGAGATCTCATTCCTTAGCCATGCCAGCTCCAGTCGCAACAGAGACTATGGTTTTCTAACGGCAACAAACACGCTCAATGCCGAGCAACTGTGCTTCGAAGGCTGGAGCCCTGAGGAGGAACTGCCAACAGTAGTCAAGACCTCAAACGCTCGGAAGGGTCTCCTCTGAATTGGGCACCGGTGGTCGTTCTTGTGTAACCTGGATTTTCAACTGTTGCCAAGCCAAAGGTGCACTTCTGGGCCTGAGGATTGCACGATTTGCCACCGTTTCAGCAGAGCTTGAAGTGTCCATTGACATGGTAAGCAGCCACTGCTTCAGCTCCTGGCCGACTCTTCTGCAACAGCCGCGCGTAATGAACACAGACGGGAACGATCTGGAAGTCTTTCCAGCAAGTCGACAGCTGTGTGAACGCTAACCTCAGAATCAAACAAAACGCAAGGCTGCAATTTTGCTGTATGGCCAAAGCAACAACTGCCGGCTGGATGGACGACCAACACACATGCCTCGGGCCTTCGGATAAAACAGTCTCTGGCAGCAGTGGGTCGAATCTGCTCATCAAAATGTCACTACACGAAATATCAGTCAGGAACTCAAACTATCCAGTTCAAGTGGTCTCGCTACCTAATATGTACGGATCACCCTGGAGATACACGACTGACTTGAACAATTAAATGCTAGCGTAGCGGGAAGCATTCGTTTGCCCTTTTGGCGCCTCCAGCACACGTGTCCTGGTGTCACCGACATGCTCCGCACCTAGGCTTGGAACATGCGCCTAGATTCTCAACTATCGGCGACAACAGAGGAAACAAGCAAGACCACGGACTCCCAGGGATGCGGACTGCTGGAAAGGTACATAAACCGATGTCGACGTTCCTCGACGCCCGCGTGCATACTGCTCGTAAGTCTTGGCGGCACAGCAACTCGCGCCTTCTGGTAACGCTCGATGGCACGTATTGCTGCGGCTGCCTGCCATGCTCTTCATCCTATGTATACCAGATTCCATCGTCGGAAACATGTCAGTCACGTTGGCATCCACACCCGCCACACTTCCGGCGAAGGTTGCCCGCTCCGGAGACTCCTCGGACCTGAGAAGAAGACCAGAAAAGGGGCAGTGGCCATATCTCACGACACGCTTGAGACGGTCACAATTCTGCGTGGAAGAAGCGCTTGTACAATTCTGAAGCAATTCTTTCCTGCAACAGACCACTACCATTTGCGAAAACTGCGCATTAAATTCTTGCGTGCCTCCTGTCGTTCTTTCTCATGCCTGGCACCACCAAGGCTGACGATTCTGAAACTTTGGACAAGTTGCTCAGGCGCTCGGGCACGGGCTTGTTCCGAGCAAGAACCGCAATAGCAGCAGAAGCAGCTGCAACCTGTTCTCACAGAACTTGCGCTTCGGCAATCAGCTCCCCTAGCTCACTCCGCAAAGCCTCCAGCACGCCAGTCATGGTCACGCGTCACAAATCTACATGGCGAGGTTTTGCGTGTGTTGCTGTGGAAACCCGTCACTTGCAAATGCCAGAACCGGAACCTTGCTGCATTGCTATGTTGATCAGCTTTCTGTTCCAGACTGTACTCTTACGTCTTGTTCTCGATTTGCACGCACTTTCTCCAGCGACAAGTTTCTGCAGAAGCATGCAACATGAAGACAGATTGGATCGGTCGGACGCATATCTCATTCAATCGCCGCGTTGGAACCGTATGAACAATCAGACCCTTAGACTGAAAAGAAGGCATTCCATGATCACATCATCGAAGGTTTACCTTCTTTTTGCCGTTGAAAAGCAGCACTAGTGCGCGTTTGCTTCGGTAGTCATGGTGTGACCTGCATCGGAAGGCAGATTTGCCAGAAAGGAAATCTCATTCCTTAGCCTCCTGCTTGGTGACTGCCAGCATGGGAATTCCACGTGTCTTCTTTCCCTTTGCCCTCCTCCATTTTGTTTTCATGGACACTTGCTTTTTGAATTCATGGACACTTGCTTTAGCAATGGGGCAAGATTCCTATCACCTAGATGTGCGGCTATGCTTGCCCAGTCCACCTCACATCTTTGCCCAATGGTGTTGACTTGGGCAGGGGTCATGTCTGATGTGATTTGCACATGCCTGATGCCATCTGGCAGGTTATGGTTCCAAACCAAATTGTCCAGGATTGCATGGTTGGGCGCTGGTTGCCCTGGAGGGCTTGCCAGCACTGCATCCCTACGGAACCTGTTGGCTGACTGATACAGCTTCAGAAAGACTAGCTTCACAACTGCTGCAGCCAACCGTGACCCCAGTGCTGGCCCTGCTCTGCCAGCTTGCAAGGAGACACTGAATTGCTGGGGCTGTGCTGTATGCCTTCTCCATGTCGTGTACCTAGCAACATCTGCGAACAAGTTCGTAAGGATTTGGCAATCCTGGTGATTTGCCACTGCATTCCAGTCTATGTCTCCTGCTGCTGTTGATCTCCCAAGGCTCCTGACCTCTGCTGCAGTCATGTTGTCAGATATGGAGATCTGAGGTTTGCAAATGTGAGATGGCTTCATTGATGGCTGCCTCATCATGCTCATCCTGATCATCTGCTTCGAAATGCCACGGCCTCCTTTTCGAGAGCCTTCTGGCTGCAGCTCCATTGGTTATAGGATTCACTATCCCAAATACATGCATCAGCATGGCCCTGCCTTTTCCAGAGGGGCGCCACACTTTGCAATGTTTCATTTTGACAGCGGAAGAAGCCAGCATCTCAGGCTGCTTGCATCTTTGTATGGAGCTGCATCTTGACTTCCTCTGTCCTGACATCTTTCGTCCAGATGTCTGGAGCCAGTTGCCTGTCCAGAACAGTTTGCAGCAACCTTTGTTCTTCAGCCCACTCCTCACTTGTACAACCAGTCAACCTCACTTCTTCTCTCAAGTTCTCCAGCTCCTGGTTGTCGACTCCTGACATGATTGCCACGACTCTGTCTAGCATGCCTTTGTGGTTTGCATACCAATAAGTTTTAGCTTCTGTTCCTGGTGCCTTTGGTGGCATCACACTGGCCTTCAACGTCTGAACCCAGCTGCCCATGTAGATCTTCAGAGCCTGCACGTCCATGCCTGCCTTTCCCACAAGCTGAAGTGACCCATAACCACCACCCAGCTTGCCAAAGGCAGAATAGCCGCTGTTTTTCCGGCTGTTTACCCAGTCTATATCTCTGAGGCTGCCTTGGGCCACACCAAGGTGATGGAGCCTTCCTTTCGAGCTTGGGACCCATAGTCGATGACTTTCTGTTTCCCAGCATGGGAAGCGCTCAGTTCCCCAAGTTCAGACTTCATGGCTGCAAGTGCAGCTTCTGGGGTATGTATCTGGCTGCACCAGGACGGGCTGCCCAGATACCCTGAAGTGTTTGATTAGTAACTGGCCTCACTCCCTGAGAGCGTGCTCTCCAGTCATCTAGCTCCAGGCCTGGGGGACGTCATCCTGCTTTCTGGGCCTTGCCATGCGCCCACCAATGTCCCAATATGGGGACATGTGCAGCAAGGCTTGCGAGGAAACCTCCATACAGATGTAGTCAACATCCCAATTGGAACCCAACCGTGTGGCAGAAATGAAATTTTGCAGGGTTTCTTGCTCCTCGTGGCACCGCCCATTTGGGCCTCGTGTCCTCGGCCTCCTCAGCCAACGAGTTGCCTCTTGTGGCTCTTGTGTTGTGCCTTCAGTTGCAGTAGCTGTCACAACAACCTTCACCTTACAGGCTTCAACTCTACAGGACACAGCCCCATCTGGCCCAGCCCCTCTTGGTGCAGGTCTTCTGCTGCCACCTGGTCTTTCTCCACCTGCTTGAAGGCAATCCAATTCTAAAATCTTCCAACAAAGAAATACATGCCAACCACCGTGGTCCATCCTTCAGTCAAAATACGAATTTGGAAGCAGTAAGGTAATTCAAGTTCATGCTTCCAGCAACCTCAAAACCTTGATTTGCCAGGGCCTGGCAGGTCTTGCCTATGCCCTTGGCTCGGAGGCGATTGACCTGGATTTGAAGCTCAAGGCTTCGGGCTTAAGGCTTAAGGGTTAAGCTTCAGGGTTTGGGCTTTCGGGGTGTTTGGCTCCAGGCTTTGGCTTTTGGGGTTTAAAGTTTGAGGTTTAAGGCTTTGGGCCTACGGCTTGAGGCTTGAAGCTTGGTGTTAAGGTTTCGGGTTTGGGCTTTTTTTGTCAACGCCATGCGCGCATGTACGACGCGCGCTTTGGCGCCTGCTCTGCCGGTTCGTTTTGCCCATAAATCTGCTTTGCGGCATGTCTGCGAGCGATGTGGTCCCCTACCCATATTTCAGGAAATTAGTGCCGGCGAAGACCCCAAACAGTATTTACGTAAAGACAGGAGAGACACAACGCCAAAAATCGAAAGTAGATTGGTACCTGGAGACTGACGACTATTGCAAAAGCATCCGTGAGAAGCCAGATGCGTTTTCAGGGCTGGAAAAATGCATTTGCCTGTGGCTTTCCACCGACGGCTAAGTTGGGCTCTGTCGGTTTCGCGGAATCTAAGGCTCTAGGCGATATTCATTAAGGAAAGCCATAGAAACACAAGAGCATTTTCGAAAATCTACCGAGCATTTTGTCGGTTTCCGACAAGCCCACAGCAAAGAGACACATTCCCAAATGCATTTTAGAGGGCTGGAAAAATGCATTCGGATAGCTCTCCTTGCATTTGAGAGCCGGCTCAGAGCACGGCAGAAGAATGCTTGCAGCACCACCAAAAGCATTATTCAGGCCCGGGAAAATGCATTCGCGCGTTTTCCTGACTAAGAGAATCGTTCAATTATGCTTCATGACAACGCAAGACCACGAAACTAAAGCCAAAAATCGAAAGTAGATTGGTGCCTGGAGACTGACGACTATTGCAAAAGCATCCGTGCCAAGCCAGATGCGTTTTTCAGGGCTGGAAAAATGGATTTGCCTGTGGCTTTCCACCGACGGCTAAGTTGGGCTCTGTCGGTTTCGCGGAATCTAAGGCTCTATGCCATATTTAGTAAGGAAACCATAGAAACACAAGAGCATTTTCGAAAATCAAACGAGCATTTTGGCGGTTTCCGACAAGCCCACAACAAAGAGACACATGCCCAAATGCATTTTAGAGGGCTGGAAAAATGCATTCGGATAGCTCTCCTTGCATTTGAGAGCCGGCTCAGAGCACGGCAGAAGAATGCTTGCAGCACCACCAAAAGCATTATTCAGGCCCGGGAAAATGCATTCGCGCGTTTTCCTGACTAAGAAAATCGTTTAATTATGTTTCATGACAACGCAAGACCACGAAACTAAAGCCAAAAATGATGAGTATTGCAAAAGCATCCGTGAGAAGCCAGATGCGTTTTTCAGGGCTGGAAAAATGGATTTGCCTGTGGCTTTCCACCGACGGCTAAGTTGGGCTCTGTCGGTTTCGCGGAATTTAAGGCTCTATGCCATATTTAGTAAGGAAACCATAGAAACACAAGAGCATTTTCGAAAATCAAACGAGCATTTTGGCGGTTTCCGACAAGCCCACAGCACAGAGACACATGCCCAAATGCATTTTAGAGGGCTGGAAAAATGCATTCGGATAGCTCTCCTTGCATCTGAGAGCCGGCTCAGAGCACGGCAGAAGAATGCTTGCAGCACCACCAAATGCATTATTCAGGCCCGGGAAAATGCATTCGCGCGTTTTCCTGACTAAGAGAATCGTTCAATTATGCTTCATGACAACGCAAGACCACGAAACTAAAGCCAAAAATGATGAATATTGCAAAAGCATCCGTGAGAAGCCAGATGCGTTTTTCAGGGCTGGAAAAATGCATTTGCCTGTGGCTTTCCACCGACGGCTAAGTTGGGCTCTGTCGGTTTCGCGGAATCTAAGGCTCTATGCCATATTTAGTAAGGAAACCATAGAAACACAAGAGCATTTTCGAAAATCAAACGAGCATTTTGGCGGTTTCCGACAAGCCCACAGCACAGAGACACATGCCCAAATGCATTTTAGAGGGCTGGAAAAATGCATTCGGATAGCTCTCCTTGCATCTGAGAGCCGGCTCAGAGCACGGCAGAAGAATGCTTGCAGCACCACCAAATGCATTATTCAGGCCCGGGAAAATGCATTCGCGCGTTTTCCTGACTAAGAGAATCGTTCAATTATGCTTCATGACAACGCAAGACCACGAAACTAAAGCCAAAAATCGAAAGTAGATTGGTGCCTGGAAACTGACGACTATTGCAAAAACACCCGTGAGAAGCCAGATGCGTTTTTCAGGGCTGGAAAAATGCATTTGCCTGTGGCTTTCCACCGACGGCTAAGTTGGGCTCTGTTGGTTTCGCGGAATCTAAGGTTCTATGCGATATTCATTAAGGAAAGCCATAGAAACACAAGAGCATTTTCGAAAATCAAACGAGCATTTTGGCGGTTTCCGACAAGCCCACAGCAAAAAGACACATGCCCAAATGCATTTTAGAGGGCTGGAAAAATGCATTCGGATAGTTTTCCTTGCATTTTAATTATGCTTCATGACAAGGCAAGACCACGAAACTAAAGCCAAAAATCGAAAGTAGATTGGTGCCTGGAGACTGACGACTATTGCAAAAGCATCCATGACAAGCCAGATGCGTTTTTCAGGGCTGGAAAAATGCATTTGCCTGTGGCTTTCCACCGACGGCTAAGTTGGGCTCTGTCGGTTTCGCGGAATCTAAGGCTCTATGCCATATTTAGTAAGGAAACCATAGAAACACAAGAGCATTTTCGAAAATCAAACGAGCATTTTGGCGGTTTCCGACAAGCCCACAGAAAAGGGACACATGTCCAAATGCATTTTAGAGGGCTGGAAAAATGCATTCGGATAGCTCTCCTTGCATCTGAGAGCCGGCTCAGAGCACGGCAGAAGAATGCTTGCAGCACCACCAAATGCATTATTCAGGCCCGGGAAAATGCATTCGCGCGTTTTCCTGACTAAGAGAATCGTTCAATTATGCTTCATGACAACGCAAGACCACGAAACTAAAGCCAAAAATCGAAAGTAGATTGGTGCCTGGAAACTGACGACTATTGCAAAAACACCCGTGAGAAGCCAGATGCGTTTTTCAGGGCTGGAAAAATGCATTTGCCTGTGGCTTTCCACCGACGGCTAAGTTGGGCTCTGTTGGTTTCGCGGAATCTAAGGTTCTATGCGATATTTATTAAGGAAAGCCATAGAAACACAAGAGCATTTTCGAAAATCTACCGAGCATTTTGACGGTTTCCGACAAGCCCACAGCAAAGAGACACATGCCCAAATGCATTTTAGAGGGCTGGAAAAATGCATTCGGATAGCTCTCCTTGCATTTTAATTAGGCTTCATGACAAGGGAAGACCACGAAACTAAAGCCAAAAATCGAAAGTAGATTGGTGCCTGGAAACTGACGACTATTGCAAAAACACCCGTGAGAAGCCAGATGCGTTTTTCAGGGCTGGAAAAATGCATTTGCCTGTGGCTTTCCACCGACGGCTAAGTTGGGCTCTGTCGGTTTCGCGGAATCTAAGGCTCTATGCCATATTTAGTAAGGAAACCATAGAAACACAAGAGCATTTTCGAAAATCAAACGAGCATTTTGGCGGTTTCCGACAAGCCCACAGAAAAGGGACACATGCCCAAATGCAATTTAGAGGGCTGGAAAAATGCATTCGGATAGCTCTCCTTGCATTTGAGAGCCGGCTCAGAGCACGGCAGAAGAATGCTTGCAGCACCACCAAAGGCATTATTCAGGCCCGGGAAACTGCATTCGCGCGTTTTCCTGACTAAGAGAATCGTTGAATTATGGTTCATGACAGCGCGAGACCACGAAACTAAAGCCAAAAATCGAAAGTAGATTGGTGCCTGGACGCCTATAGCAAAAGCATCCGTGAGAAGCCAGATGCGTTTTTCAGGGCTGGAAAAATGCATTTGCTTGTGGCTTTCCACCGACGGCTAAGTTGGGCTCTGTCGGTTTCGCGGAATCTAAGGCTCTATGCGATATTTATTAAGGAAAGCCATAGAAACACAAGAGCATTTTCGAAAATCTACCGAGCATTTTGACGGTTTCCGACAAGCCCGCAGCAAAGAGACACATGCCCAAATGCATTTTGGAGGCTGGAAAAATGCATTCGGATAGCTCTCCTTGCATTTTAATTAGGCTTCATGACAAGGCAAGACCACGAAACTAAAGCCAAAAATCGAAAGTAGATTGGTGCCTGGACACTGACGACTATTGCAAAAGCATCCGTGCCAAGCCAGATGCGTTTTTCAGGGCTGGAAAAATGCATTTGCCTGTGGCTTTCCACCGACGGCTAAGTTGGGCTTTGTCGGTTTCGCGGAATCTAAGGTTCTATGCGATATTCATTAAGGAAAATCATAGAAACACAAGAGCATTTTCGAAAATCAAACGAGCATTTTGGCGGTTTCCGACAAGCCCACAGCACAAAGACACATGCCCAAATGCATTTTAGAGGGCTGGAAAAATACATTCGGATAGCTCTCCTTGCCCATTAAGAGCAGATGTCGTGCTGCGTCGAAGCAAGAGAAGAGGCAATGGCTCTTCCAAAGCACGTTTATCGAAGCTGTTAACATGATGGCCTTCAATCGCAAGTAATTACAAATCAAGGTTTTGCTATTTTGAATGCTTTTCCATTGGAAATATCAAAAAACACATACAGTGGACGCCAAAAAGTTGGAACATACGCACCCTGGCATTCAGTACTCCATGAGCGAGCGCGTGCAAGTTCCAATTTTGGCATTATGTTCCACAGTTGGAACATGTTGGAACCTGCTGACTGGACCGGCTGGAAAATCCAGCGTGGATGTCATCAATGTGGGGCCATGGATGATATGGACATCATTATGCTTGGAGGTGGGGGGGCACTTCTGGTCGGGGAAACAACCTAACCTAGCACTAACCTAAACCCTAAGCCCAGCTTCCCCTGATTAGGGGACCGAAAAAAATATAAAACTAAAGTTTAAACGCTGGGCCCTAAATCCGACCTAGCCCGCTTTCCCCTAAAATTTGGGGAGCAAGGACCTATAAACCCTATGCCGGGTTTCCCTACAAAATTGAAGACCTCGGCGAAACCCTATGCCTGGTTTCCCCCTTCAACGGGCCTAGGCAAATATGTCCTAAGTCCTAAACCCTAAACCAAACCCTGAAACGAAACCACCCCCACACGCAAACCGCAACCCCATGAACCGGGGAGGGCGGGGGGCGGGTTGGGAGGGAGGGTTTGAGCCAACACAAACACGCCTATATGCAGAAGCATGGGGGGGCATCAGTGCTCGAGTGTGCGATTCAGGTCCTTTGAGGATCCATGGTGTCATACCACTGACCAGCGATATGGTCGCGGTGTCCCCGTAGTTTCTCTTTCTCTGCAACACTGGTGCGGTTGCAGTTCCTCAGTACCAATTGTAGTTTCTCTTTCACTGCAACATTGGTGAGGTCGCAATAAAAGCTTGGGGTCAATTTGCTCCTGTGCTGTTTGCAAAACTGGAGCGGTCGTAGCAATTGTAATTTCTCTTTCTCTGCAACACTGGTGCGGTCGCAGTAAAGGCTTGGGGTCAATTTGCTCCTTTGCTGTTTGCAAGACTGGAGCGGTCGTAGCAGTCGTAGCAGTAGCAATTGTAGTTTCTCTTTCTCTGCAACACTGGTGCGGTCGCAGTAAAGGCTTGGGGTCAATTTGTTCTTGTGCTGTTTGCAATACTGGAGCGGTCGTAGCAATTAGTTTCTCTTTCTCTGCAACACTGGTGCGGTCGCAGTAGAGGCTTGGGGTCAATTTGCTCTTTTGCTGATTGCAAAACTGGAGCGGTCGTAGCAATTGTAATTTCTCGTTCTCTGCAACGCTGGTGCGGTCGCAGTAAAGGCTTGGGGTCAATTTGCTCCTTTGCTGTTTGCAATACTGGAGCGGTCGTAGCAGTAGCACTTGTAGTTTCTCTTTCTCTGCAACATTGGTGCGGTCGCAGTAAAGGCTTGGGGTCAATTTGTTCCTGTGCTGTTTGCAATACTGGAGCGGTCGTAGCAATTGTAGTTTCTCTTTCTCTGCAACACTGGTGCGGTCGCAGTAGAGGCTTGGGGTCAATTTGCTCCTTTACTGATTGCAATACTGGAGCGGTAAAACTGCGGGCCCCCAACTCCCTCGCCGCGTGCCACCCATCCAAACTCCGCGGGCCCCCGCTCCCGAGCCGCGTGCCACCCATCCAAAACTCGCGGGCCCCCAACTCCCGAGCCGCGTGCCACCCATCCAAACTCGAGCGCCCACGCTCCCGAGTGGCGTGCACATCCAACATGCCACCCATCCAAACTCCGCGGGCCCCCAACTCTCCAACCGCGTGCCACCCATCCAAATTTGCGGGCCCCCAGCTCCTGAGCCGCGTGCCACCTCGCGGGTCTCCAACTCTCAAGGTGCGTGCCACCCATCCAAACTCCCGGGCCCTTAGCTCCCGAGCCGTGCGCCACCCATCCAAACTCCGCGGGCCCTTTGCGGGCCCCCAGCTCCCGAGCCGCGTGCCACCCATCTCGCTAGGCGCGTTCCCTTTTCTTCTGAGGAGAGGACCCCAACAGTTCCTGTTTGGGGAAATATCTATGAATTGTGACTTCTATCCAGTACGGGAACTGCATGCCTTTGCGTCTACCTTGCGCTTGTATTCTATCCTTTAAAGGGTGGCAGCAGACAATACTATGCAGCGGGTCTTCGGGGGAGGAGCAAACAATGCTGGCAAGCGTCTTGATTTGTAGGGTCTGTAGGGTGGAGGATGGGAGTTGTGGTCTGTGGCTCGGGAGTGAGGTTTTGGTCTGTTAAGGTAAGTGCGTCTAGTCCGTAGCATAAGGTGGGGACGAAGGTGGTACGGAAAATGTATAGCTTATGTTTTTTGGAGCGACCACTGTTCCAAACTAACCTAAGTTTTTTATAAGCTTCTTCGGCTAGCGCTGCTTTGTGACGAAAAGCGATTTCGAATGGCTGTTCCCAGGCGATCATACTCCCTAAGTATTTTATGTGCGTTGTGGTCGGGACTTCGGAGCCATCTCTGAAGGACAAAAGACTTTTGGCCTCAGGGTCCTTAATTAAAAGCTCTGTCTTGGTGGAGTTGAGAGACATTCCATACTCGGCGGCTCCCAGTTTTAGCGTTGTGAGAAATTGCTGCATCTGCGTTGCGGCCAATGTCAACAAGAGCGTATCATCCGCGTACTCTACATCGTAGATTGGCCGGCCTTGAGACCATGTGTTGCGGGGTGTGCCTTGGTGTTGTAACGCGTGATCCATATCGTGCAGAATTACTGAAAGGACTATGATGAAGAGATAAGGACTGAGGGGACATCCCTGTCGAATTCCCGCAGCTACGGTGCCACTTGCGTTGTGGTCAAATCAAAACCCTGTACAAGGAACATGGGTTTTGAATACAAAGATGCTACCGCGGATTCCGCCTTGGCTGAGATACCAAAACGCTTTAGGGCCTGCATCATCCTGTCGTGATCCACTGAATCAAACGCTTGCTTCCAATCTAGGAAGAGCAACTGTGAGTTGTGGTCTGTCATGCGGCTCCATTCCATAAAGCGTCTTAGTAGAAAACAGGGCTGCTTTGTGCCGCGTTGTGGTCTGAAACCATATTGCGTTTTGCGGATGCGTTCCTCACAGTAAGAGGACAGCCGCGCTTGGATCATTGACGCGTAAATTTTGTAGAACCCGTTAAGGAGCGAAATTGGGCGATAGGAGGCCGGGTCGGAATCATCGCCCTTTCCTTTGTAGATACTTACCACCTTGGCTTGTAGCCACGTCTCCGGGATTTCGCCGCTATTCCAGGCCTCATTGAAGATATCTAAGAGTTGTAGTTCACCGTAGTCATCCAATAGCAGTATGACTTCCACGGAGCTCTTCGATGGTAAAGTTGTGGTCATCGGGGTGCGTCGCATGGATTGGTAGTCTTGGTGCGGTAGGGCTTTCCAGCGGTCGTTGGGCCCCTTGTGTGTTTTGAAGGTGGTCCCGCATGGCTTCGTGGGTTTTGGTCCAAGGGACCGGCTTGCCGTTTACCACCAAGTGGCGCCTAACCCCCCTAAAAGCTAGACATACACACGCCGCAGTTCACGGACTACCGTCCCACCATATTCCTCAATAACCGTTCTTACCAACATAACCATCATACCCATATAACCTATAACTACTCACCTAACCGTTCTAACCCGCAATCCTACAACCGCATCGCCCAAAAGACCTTAACAGTTATCCTATCAACCATTCTTACCAATTCTCCTATCAACCCAAACCCCCTCTCACCAAAACCCCTAACCCCCTAATCTCCCCAAAACCCCTATCCAGCGAACCCGGGCGTGTTCCTTATTTAATTTTCATAAATAATTATTATGAAAACTAAACAATAGCGAATTTAGCCAAATTTCAACAAAACATTATTGTATTTCATATATGGGTCATTAATACTTTTACCACCATAGTGAGGGTTAATATTACTAACAATATTATAATTATGAATAAGTTTCAAATCAAGTTCATTCAATTGTTCTTTACTAACAAAATATTTACTACCGCGTCTTTCAACCGCCATGCCTCCTTTATATTTATTAATTTTGGAACTCCAAAACTTATAAGTGTAAGGGTCTTTACCATAAGTTTGTGCTTGTGGAATATCTAATTCATTTATTAGTTCATCAATAAACTGTTTTACAGGAATCCAAGTCTTCGTTTCTATGTTTGCAACGTCTTTCAAATGTTGTTTGTATGCACCTCCTAATATAAAGTTTTTGTATCTGTGTTCTGTTTCAGTTTCATCTTCATCTTCATCTTCTTCATCTTCCTCATCCTCAATGAGTTCTACCTGTTCCAGAAGCTCAAAATCAATTAGTTCAAGCTTTTCCTTGCTACATACAAACCTTTTATTTTCTTTCTTAATGTCAAGAATATTAATGTAGTTCATAAATATGTCCTTCCATTTTACATTATTCATACTATAATTACCCATTGACTTTTCTTCACAATCAAGTATTTGCTTTTCATATCTTAACATTGCACTTTTCATTGGAGCATAGCTGGTTGTTTTTGTTTGTTCCAAATCTTTTATATGAGCCTCAGCTCTTGTTTTAAGTTGTTTTGTGCTAATCTGTGCAGTCATTACTATTATACTGTTATATGTTACCTTCTCTTTAAACCCCTTTGCCTAAATCCATTTAATTTTCATAATTTAATTATTATGAAAACTAACCTTCAAACAAACAATCCCGTATATCATAACATTTTAATAATAATGTTCCAGCTGACTATTCCACCTAAGTAAATATCTATCAATGACACGGTCTTTTACTGTTGTACCATTGTTTAAATTATTGATAATCTTTACTCTCATCTTCGTCCATATATCATTACTTTCAAACGTCTTGAAACTCAGAAAAGTATTGATTTTGATATCATAATCCAACATTTGCTTCCTTAACTTACAGATTTCTTCAAGTAGATTTTCGTTTTCTTCTAGATGCAGTTCTTCGTCAGATTGTATTTCAGTAGTTGTAGCGTCATATTTTATTATGTCTGCTTCATCAAAATCGCTATGTGCATCATCATAGAACGGGTCTTCTTTTCGTTCAATATCTTCACTTTCACTCGTTGGTATAGTTTCCTCTGTTTCTGTTTCAGGTTTTATTGTTTGTAGAATGTCCTCTGCTTCTGTTTCAGGGTTTATTGTTGGTAATGCTAACTTGTGGTTTTTTGAATTGTTAAATTTCTGATTTAATGTTCCTAGTTCTGCAATGTATTTATCTTCAATTTCAGTCATTTCCCTTCGGTTATTCACTTCTACTAATTCTAACTGTTCGATGAAAAATTTATCTTTACCTATCTCTCTCATTACCTTGTATAGTTTACAGTTAGACGTGTTACAATGCCATTTATGGTCTTCGAATCTTTCCTCCAAGCTTTTGAATGTACTACCTATGTATTTATCATTATTTTCTGTGTTCCTAATCATGTAAATAATCCCGGCCCTTTTACCTTGCTCTTTTAACGATACCATAATTAATCTACTATATTATGGTGTGTAGTCCTTAGACAGTTTTCGTCCCGCAACGCCAGTTTACACCCTTGTAAACCCCACCCTTGTAAACTCCACCTTTACCCCCCCAACGCCAGTTTACACCCTTGTAAACCCCACCCTTGTAAACTCCACCTTTACCCCCCAAACGCCAGTTTACACCCTTGTAAACTCCACCCTTGTAAACCCCACCCGTGTAAACACCAGTTTACACCCTTGTAAACTCCAATTTTCACCCCCCGCACCCCCCAGTTTACATCCTTGCAAAATCCAGCTTTCGCATCAGCACCCTTCCGAACAATAATATTTATAATAAGCAGTATAAATATTATTCAACTCATTCCTCCACCTTACTCGCCGTTATAACCGCCATATTCTCCATACTGTATTTTTGGTTAGGAAGCATTTTAACCTTTCCCCCCTTTGCTTCCTTAATCCGTTGCTTGCTTAACCTCTTCCTTTCCCTTACTGCCGTTGCATAATCGGGGTCTTGCATTCTCAACTTATAATACAACCTTTGATACAACGCCATTTGCTCCCTAACCTCGTCCAATGTTAAATCTTCGGGCTTCTTCATACCAGTCATTTTATACTTACTATATATATAAGCGTTTTGTCTTTAAGGCATTTAACAAAGACCAACATAACCAAAATCAAGACAGGCGAATAAGGAGAAACCATTTAAAGAATTAATAACAATATATTTTAATCTAGATTGTCATATGACTAGAAAGGCTATCCGTGACAATATTAAACACCTAAATAACAAGAGACAACGATTAATAGAAACAAAAGCACCTAAAAGCGTCATTACCAAAGTTAATCAAATTGTTGATTTATATGAGAACCGCCAACTTTCAATTTTCAAAACCGCCGAAAAACTCTTCAACGATATGACAACGGGAACTCAAAAAGAAAAAACAAGAGGCATTAAAAAAGCTGAAAAAGCCATAGAAAAGTTTGACGCCAAAGCCCCGTTATCGGAACGAATGAACAAAACAGCCGAAAAAGCCAGGGAAGGAAAGCAGATAAAAGTTTTACGGCGCATTTTCGGAAAACAACCTTTAAGAAATGTTGTATCCAAAACAAAGGAGCTTTTCAAAAATCGCAAAACGTATTCCATTAAATATTTGCTTCTTTCAACACAGAACCGTTCAGGAAAAAAACGAGCTTTTGAAGTGAATGGCAGAAATTATTATCCGCTACTTAATCCAGCACAGAGAGAAGCACAAGTAAAAGCAAACGATTTTATAGAGACCGTCATAAAACGGAGAATAACAAAAGAATATGATAAATTCCTGTTTAAGCGCCTTATGTTAATATTAAGAACAGACCCAGAATTTAATGAGATGGCTCGGGGCGATATGTATCAATATATAAATGCAATAAGAGTTGAAAGTGCTAACATCGCAGAAGGTGAAGCACAACCGCCAGAAAATCAAAACCTACGAGATGCTACGAACATATCCATATACAACAAATATATAGAAACTGAGATTGACCCCAGCTACTCAACAATAAAAGAAGCACTCGCTAAAAAACATTACACCAAAAACGAATGTTGGATAAATTCTCTTATAGACCACTACCCCGACCTTATGACAGACAAGCGGGGCTCGCATTCCAAAACCCTGACCCGACAACATATGATAGAACTTCTACACACAACAGAAGAAGAGTTTAAAAGCAAAGGTGCAACCACGACGCAAATGGAAAACGTCTTCAAGGCATTTAACATAACAGCACGTCTTTTTGACTTCAACGGGAAGCTTATTTATTCCTTTGACCCGCCCGACTACCATAAACACACGAAAGGCTTCTTCGGGCTCATCAAGAACAACCACGTTTACACCATAAACAGAGACCTGAAAAGCATCAAAAAGACAATGAATATCAACACCACCCGAGAAGACTTCAAGCTTAAAATCAGTAGCAACTATTACATAAGCGACCGAGAAGAGCCCCCTGAATGCCATATGATAGAGACAGCTAACGACCTTTTGAAATACACAGAAAAAGCAGAATATACCCTGGTTCATAAAGATAATGACCTCGTAAAACTCTTCCACGAACTAAAAATGGCAGGTTACGAGCCTTTCATCAAATATCAAGCGGGAACGATGACAGAATTGAAAGTAAATTGGAAGATAAAAGCCACCAAGCAAGAAATCACTTACACAATCAAGCTACAAAACTTATCAACGCACAGCATAGACGAAGACGTATCGGTAGAAAACGAAAAGCTGTTCAACGATATGAACAGGGAAATGTTTAACTTCAACAAGAAAATCTTCAACGATGCCCACAAGTCCTATTACAGTCAGACCGACATAGACATTTTAGACGAAGCCCAAACCGTAGTGCCAACAGGATTTTTCAAAAACAACTCTACAAACGAGACCGTAGAAATTGACAGAACAAAAGCTTTCACGAAAGCCTTTTCCAAAATTACACATATACCAGTCTTTACCGAGTTTGATATATGGAAGCCTTACCAAAACGAAGAATTACAAGGTTTAAACCTATACCTCGTTGAAGCAACAACTGGCAACCTTTTTTTCAACAAAAAGTTCAACCTGGTATATGGAATGTTTCTTAAACGCCTTGAAGAAAAAACCTTCAAAATACACTACCACAAGCAACCATCACACATTCACGAAGTGGATTATGAAAATATCGTATCCGAGCTCTGGAATACCAAAATAAGCGACAAGCCCAAACAAGACGCCAAAATCAAAAAGACAATAGCAAATGTAAATTTCGGATTATTGGAAAAATCAACCAATAAGAAACAAAAATCAATATCCTTCAACAGTCTAGAAGAGGCGCTATATTACAGAAACATTTATGAGGGTAGGGTGTTTGTTATTGAAGAATGCACGCTGGAAGACGATGAAGAAGAAAATATTTTCACAAAATATACTGATAAATATTATATACTGAACGTCACAGAATCCAGAACTTTAACTAACGGCTTCCGCTATATCAAAGAGCTTCTTCTTCAAAATCATAATTATGATATGTATGACACCTACAACACCTTAACCAAAAACGACATAGAAATATTCAGTGTAAAATCAGACGCCTTCGTCATCAATAAAAATCACCTGACAAAAGCCAAGAAGCTTATAACCTTCAATAACCAAGTCGGAGGATGGAGAGCGGAAACCGACAAGGAAATCAACTTTCCGACTGAACCTTACAAATACAGATTAAACATAAAACACGACATACCCATCTACACCAACAACCGCCTAAACATAGCCGACGAATGGAACACCGAAGCCATCTGTCATCAAATCGTAGAAAACAACCCTTGTATGATACGCGCTAAATACGCCGGCTCGGGAAAATCTTATATCTGCGAACACTTCCAGAAGCTAAATTACAACGTTCTTTTCGTTGTTCCTAACAACCGCCAAATAAAAGAAATCCAATGTGAAGCCGTTACCCTAAACAGATTTTTCAGTATTCCCGTCCATAAGGGCGACGAACTTCCCTACTACGACCATTCTGAATATAATGTTATTGTTTTTGACGAGGTTTATATGGCGAACGCCTACATCTTGAACAGGATAAGGGAATTCACCATCAGATACAAAAACCAAAAAATCATTATCGGAACAGGCGATACAAAACAGCTTCCTCCGATAAATGATTTATCTAACACCCAACCCTACGATACTTATGCCGACAACTGTATAAATATTATTTTTAATAATGACATCTTTCTAGAAATATGTAAGAGGGTAGGAGAGAAGGACAGAGAAACAATGAACCGTCTTTACACCGACTTCTGGCTAAATAAACTGCCTATTGAAACCATAGCGCACAAATACTTCCAATTCACCAACAGCACCCTAACAAGCCCTAACAACATAGCCTACACGAATGCCCGATGCGATACAGTAGCCAAGGATGTTAGGCAGAAGCTAGGCAAGACGTCTAAATACGAAGTAGGCGAGATAATGATATGCCGTAGGTATTTACAAAAGGAAGGAATGAAATTTAACGTTAATATCAGGTATAAAATCCTTCACCATATAGACGACAAATACGTAATCCAAGACATCAAGCAAAAAACGAAACACCTAGTAGAAGAAAAGATTTTAAATAATCATTTTAGATATGGCTATTGCGCCACCTGTCATTCTTGTCAAGGGGCTTCAATAGGAGACAGAATAACCATACACGAGTGGAATAACAGCAAGTTAGTAACTCGGCAATGGCTGTGGACTGCAATCACCAGGTGTAGAGATTTTTCAGCGGCAGTTCGTAGAAGTGTCTATAGATGCATCGCTCGAGTTTCTTTTCGACCCGTGTCTGCGGTCGGCTCAAAGGGGCCCCCTAGGTTCGAGCCATAGGGGCCACAAGTGAAACACTAAAGCTGCGCACGTTGCCCCCTAAAGGAGCACTTACACAAGCTTATGCTGCATCCACAAAACCCCTTGCGAGCTAATGTTTCACTCGCGGAGCTGTGGGTTCGAAGGCTCGAAAAGCTCTTCAACGTACTGGTCCCACTCAGGAGAACTCGGTGTCGAAGACGCAGCCTCCTGCAGCTCTTTAGCTCGGCGCAGCCTTTGCTGCTTCCGTGCACTGACGAAGTCGTGGTTGAAGCGCACGATCCACGTTTTCCTTTCCAGGTAGGTGGCCGCGACCTTGTAAGCGTCCGTAGTTGCCTTCGTCAATGCATCTGCAAAGGTTGATGTCGGAGGGAACCCATGTGAGATAGCACCGGCCATCATCACGGAGTGCCTTCTGAATGGCAGCCACGTCCACGCCGGTACGGCTGTTTGCCATTCCTAACAGTGGAGACTCGGAGCTGCTCACAGCATCATAGAGTCCCCTCGAATCAGTCACCAAAAGTGACTCCATCGAGGCTGCCAGAGTCACCGCATTGTTGCGGTTGAGCTCTTCTCCATTGAGAATCGCCCACAGAAGTCGTACCCGCCAACCGCGGTCTTCTGCTTCGTAAAGTCCCTGGCTATCCGTAGAGTTCGTCCCTTTTGCAGGCCGGTCTAGCTTCCAGCTCTTCCAGTCGATGATTGACATCCTTGCCTCAGCTCCCCATAGGATGCCTGGCTCGGCGAAGCCTGTAATGTGTCCTCCTGTAGAGGATCCATCACCCCGGCTCTTGTGCCCGGCGTCCCCAAAGTGGACGGCAACCACATCCTTCCAAGTGAGGCGCTCATCCGCGTTTTTGCCGAAGTTAAACGCGTGGAAGTACAGGTCCTCCTTGGCTGTCTTCTTCATCTCCTTCAGGATGTTGTTTGCCTCCGTGAGGTTAGCCACCCTTGGGTCCGTCAGCGCTGAGGCTGCGATGCCCACTCGGGCGCAGTACTGGAAGGCTGATTGTACAGCTCTCCACTGGGCCTTCATGATCAACCCACGGCACTGGCTGATCTCCTGGTCCGTCAGCTTGTTTGCCTGACCACGGCTGGCCTCCTCAGAGATCACCACTGGTTGTAAGGAGTTCGAGAAGGCCTCCTGCGTCACCTTGATGGAGTAGTCCTTGAGCTGCTGGACCTCAAGTCCGGCAAAGGTAAAAGAACCCTGCCTCCAAGGACTCCAGGAGTACATTTTCTTCAATTCCTCCCGGATTGCCAGCCACTCTGGGTTATTCATGTCGCCGGCGATAATGAAATCGTCAACGTGTGTTCCCACACGACCGATAATTTCGCCGGTCTCTTTGCTCTTGAAGACCCAAATGCACTTGTCGACGCGATTGCGTCGCCCTCCGATCTTGGTGACTTTGTTGTCCGTGTCCTGCCAGAACACTCTGGGAGCGTTCGTCAGGCCATAAAAGGCTCCGACCACTTCCATGGCCATTCCTGGTTGAATGCCCAGGGCTCTTGCCACTTCAGGAACACCCTTGGTGAAAAGCCTCTTGGTGCCGATGTCCGCATCTGCCTGTAGAAAGGCACTCTTGGCATCTGCGCACTCCAAGGTGTGTCCATCCAGGGCCGCTCCCTGAAAGAGCAGGTTTCTTCCCAAACGGCTCATTGTTGGTGAAGCCGTCTGCAACAGCCTGGCTCCAGTCCTTGGGTTCCTCTTCTCGAGGTCCGGGTGCTTGTAGCCGATCAAGATCACCCGCGCCTTGGCCTTGTGCAGTCCGCCCTTTCGGACCGTCTTGTCATCCTTAGATGGCGTTTCGGTCAACGGCTTCCAGGTCAGCAGCCACCGCATCGGAATGGTACGGTCTTTCATGGTCTCCTCGTCAAACTTCTCGCGTGCTGCCCTTAGAGCCTGGCTCCTTAGAACCTCGGACACTTCCTTGGCCATCGCCTCGTCGAAGTTGGCCCGCTCGTCCTTGGTGAGGTTCTTGAAGTTGACCTCCTTCTGCGACTTCGGGTTCACGAGCTTCTCCTTGGTGTAGATTGTCCCTCCAGCCACAAAGGCATTCAGGTCATCCACATCAAACTCGACCACTAAGGCTTCTTCGCCCTTGTCGCATGCTTCCGCCACCTTTGTACGTAGCTGCTCCTCGGACTTCCGGTAAGCGTCCGCTTCCTCCTTGAGCTGCCTAATGTACTCTCTTTCTTCGATCTCCATCTCGAGCACCTTGATGCGGTCCTTCACCGCATGGTACACGTCCTCGTTGAGGTAGAAGTTTGCGACCTCCTCAAAGGCCTTTGTCTTCTCCTCCAGAGCAGCAGTGCTAGGTTCTGCCGTGTCAGCTTCTCTGTCATCACCTTCCGCCATGTTGAAGTACACGGCCTGGTTGCCCACCTCCATGGATCCTTGAGCTTGTCGGGATTCTGTGGTCTCTGTCTCCACAAAACCCTCTGCTGAGCCTGATTTTTCAGCAGACTCCATGGATCCTTGAGCTTGTTGGGATTCTGTGGTCTCTGTCTTCACTGCTGCCATCGCCTCGTGGCTGCTCTTGGCTTCCTCCTTAGAGGTGCCTTCTTCCGCTCTTGCAGTGGCCGTCGCTGTTGTTGTCGGTGGACCACTGCGCGACCTTTCGGTTCCAGGCTTGGTACGTGCCACTGACCTCTGCCGGCTTCGCCCTCGATCTTTTGCTGGTGTCTCCGCCACCTGCTCGATCGTCCTCTTTGGCGTCGGAGGGTTGAAGCCGAACATTGTCTTGCCTTTCCACTCGAAGCCTAGGCTTCTCTCAGGCTGCCCCGTGGTCTTGAAGTCGTCCACGAAGCTGCTCCGAGCGTCGGTCTCCTTCTGAATCCACTGGGTCACCCTCTTCCCAGTGAACTGGCCGACCTCAATTGGTACAGGCATGTTCTCCGGTGGCACGAAAAGCTTGGAGCGCCACGAGTTGTGATGCCGAATTAGCATCCTCGCTTCATCGTCCACCTCCCAGGAGTCTGGCACAGGTCCCAGAAGTTGCGGTGGTATCCGGGTCAGCAGTGGCAAACCGTCCTTTCGACGGCCCTCGTTGAGTCCCTTGAACTGCTGCCATTGCCTCCGCTGCTCCTCGACCGTCTGCTGTCGCTCCTTAGAGCGACTCCGCTCCTGCCTTGAGAGGCGGCCCTCGATCCGACCAAGTGTCTGACGCCTCCTCTATGCCACGGATCCATTCAGCCGGCGGCTGTGCTGTGGACAGGGATCTCTCAGGAAGGGGCTCGCTTGGAAGGTCCACTTCCTCTTCCATGCCCTTGCCTTCGCTGGTGACGTCCAGCCAGCGGCTCATATTCTTGAGCTGCTCCTGGACTGGCCTTGTGACAGCCTCGCCCCGGCTCAGCAACTCTGAGAGCACTTCCTGCTCGCTCGCGAAGCGAAGCTGCTCTGGCGCGCATCTCCAAAGAGATGCTCCAATCAGCACCCAGAGAACGGAGGATCGTCCTTCAGGAAGAACCGCAGGTTCGATCAGCGCCACCCGCCCAGGTCCAATGAACCGGGGCTCTGGGTTGACTCTTCCTTTTCGAGACTTCAGCGTCGCCTTGCGCCAGACACATACCCAATCACCAAGCTGGAAATTGTTGGCTGGCCTTGGTGCTGCGTTGTGGAGCCTAGTGAAGGCTTCTCGTGCCCACTCTTGTCGGTGGATCTCCTCAGACCGATCCCTCAGCCTCTGAAGGTTCCAGAAGTTCGCCGGCTTCTCCATGATTTCCTTGTTCACCTTCAGGGGGTCCAGGGCCAGCTCATCCCGCTCGTAGTGGGCTGGATCCACTCCGTAAGCCCATTGTATGGGCGTGAACCCTTTCACCTTCACGGTGTGGTTTGCTGCCATAGCAGCCAGGTGTCCCACCACTGATGGTGGAAGGTTGCGCTCTTGGCTGCGGATCTTCTTCATGGTCTTCTTAGTGGCCTTGACCGCGACCTCGACCCCACCAAGCTGCCAGTGTGCCTCCCCAGGAGTCACCGACAGTCCTATGCCCACGCTTGACAGAAACTCCGGAAAGTCGCCGTAGGCCAGGCTGGTCTGTGGATCACAAAGGATCCACTCAGGTCGGGGTCGATGCTGCAGCCAAGTTGACGCAAAAGCCTCCATAAAGGCATGCCCAGGATCGGTCCCCGATTCGTTCATCTTGCCGCTCCATAAAAGCTCCACGGCCTGAAACCGCGTGGTCAGGTCCATCATCAAGAGGTACCTGGCCTTCACCTTGAGCTCATAGAACGGCAGCTCGAAGACGTCGATCCCGACAAACTGCCATGGCTGCGGCTTGGTCCCCACAGAGACCGGTAGCACAAGCTGCTCGCCTCGCTTGGCATCGATGCACGCCCGGCAGGTCAGGTTCTTGGCTTCCTCTACCACCCAGCTCGGCATGCCTCGGTCCCGGCAAATCCGGGCCAAACCTCGATTCGGCGGATGCCCAGCTGCCTTGTGCAGACGATGCAGCAGCTTCTGTGCCTTCTCCAAGGTCTCCTTTGGAATGGGAACCTCCTGAGAAGTCCCAGTCTTTATCTCCTCATCGGCCGCCATCTCTTGTGCCATGGCGTAAATGCTCTGCAGCTGCGTGCTGTTGGCGACCCTCTCGTCTTGCCACTGTCTAGTCCAGTGGGTCGCCAAGGAAACGCTGAAAGCCCCGGGGTAACCTGCTCCCTGAAGGAGTTCCCGAGTGCTCTCCGTCCACTGGTCTTGGGGCACGTGTCGGTGTTTGCCGTCGCACCACACATTGAAGCGCTTATGGAAGCCCTCGTCTGTGTGTAGGAACCACCAGGTCCTCCTTAGAGGTCTTCCTTCGTAGTCTTGCAACCCAAGCACGCACCCATCAAGCTGCGTTTCGTACAGCTTCTTCTTGAAGTACTTCGGCACATTGTCCTTGAGCTGCTTGATCTCCTCGAGGCCCCAGCAGTCAGCAGCCTCCTTGGGCCACTCCAAGTAGAAGTGTGGGGTCACCTCATTATCCATGAGGGCTTTCAGCAGCTGGATAAATCCTTGCATCTGCTTCTTCGCCCTGTAGCGCTTCTTGTGCCGGTGCTCCTTCTCCTGGGCCGCATCCTTGAAAATCATACCTGGCTGGTATGTGCTCGTCAAGGAAGCCCAGATCCTCCAAGGAGGGTCCAACGTGGCCTCCCGGACCATCTTCTTCACGTGGTCCTCCTTGGTCAGGTCGTACCCGTCCGACCAGCTCTTCTTCACCACTGTCAGCTTCCGTGACTCGCAGCTGCTTCTCAGACCGGACTCTTGTTTGTCCGTGATCTCCCAGATCGTCAAAGGCCGCAGGGAAGTCAGGATCGCCGCGATGTCGAGCTCACTGGCCGCATCGAGCAACCTCTCTTTGACCTCCTTGTCCAGGCCCTTGAGGTTGGGTTCTCGCCAAGGACCCTCAGGTCCTTCTTCCACTGCCGGGGCTCCCTCAGAAGCCTCACCTGTCTCTGCTGCCGGCCCACCGGTCTCCTCAGAGACCTCCAGCTTCACTGGTTGTTCTTTCCTTGCGGGCTGCTCTTCGGCCGGCTGCCCTTCGGTGTCTTCTGTCCCGGCTTCTCGGCCATGAGCTCGGCGTCCGTCTCCTCGTCGGCCTCCCTCGGCACGTCCACTCTCTGGAACTCTTCTTCCTCCGTCGGGCTGCCCATCTCCGACTCGGCTCCTGCTTCGGCTCTCTTGGGCGCCGGCTTGGTCCGCCCTGGCGGTCCGAACGTCGTGCTCTTCTTCTTCGGTGCCAGCACGGCCTTCTCCTTGGCGACGATCGCGATCATGTTCTTGACCTGCTTCTTCTCGATCGCCTCCGCGGTCCAACCTCCGGTCCTCAACCGCTCCAGCGCTTCGATGACGTTTTGGGGCAGGTCCACATGCGTCGCCTGAGCCGGCGCGTCCTTCATGGGCACGTACTTCAGGGGGAGGCCGCACCTGGCGCACTCGGTCCACACTCCGAACCGGTTCCCGTGGTTCTGTGCCACGTGCTCTCCCATGCAAGGCCAGGTCTCCTGTCGAGACCGAGGATCTCGACTGTCGACGCCCATGGCCCTCGTCTCGTCCTTCTCGGAGGTCGTGCCCTTTGGCTTTCGCTTGGCCTTGGCCTTCGGCCCCACCGCGGCCAGGGTCTCTGCCACCGTCTCGGCCACCGTCCCTGCGACTGCGGCCCGGACCGCCTGAGCGATCTCTTCCTTCATCTCGGCGCTCAGCGTCGAGCTCCCGGTGGCGCCGGCCATGGTCGCCGCGCTTCCTTTCAGAAGTCTTCTCGCGTTCACTACGTCCAGAACTCATCTGGGCCGATGTAGAGCCAGGCCACAGGAACTCAAACTCATCCATGCTCAGCTGCAAGTGCTCGGCAGGTGGGCACTCTGGATTCACCTGCTCTCTCTCCACCTGCTCGACAGACATGCAGCACTCACACTCGTTCCCCTCATCAAACTCCAACAGATAGTGAAACAGCTCATTGTTCCCAACTTGACGTTCTTCTTCAGACTAGTTGATTTGGGAACCCACTTCCACACGACCTGCTTTGGCTTTGGACTTTGCGATCCCAAAATTGCTGAGGTAGTCTCAGTTGGCTTCTTCTTTCCCTTAGGGAAAATATGTTCGACAAAGTCCATCACCAAGTGGCCTTTTGAGGTCTTCCTAAGAATGACCTTCTGTCCTCCTACCAGACACCTTCCAGTAGCGCACCCCAGGAACGCATTGAGATAGGCAAGCTCTTTCATTCCTAGTAGAACAGGTACACCTTTGCTAGGCAGGGCAAACACGGAAACCGTCACCTCTCCGTCCGAGATGTTCACCCGGTACAAAGCTTGACCCCATGCCCCCGAGCCGTAACGAAAGTATGGCCGCACCGTCTCGCTCACTTCGAACTTCACGTCTGCCCGTGCTGCCGCGATTGCGGAGCACAACTTCTCTACCGCTTCCTGGCCTCCTGCCGAAGCCGTGGCTCCGGTGTCCACTAAGGACTCAGAAGCTCCTACGGTGCTAGCCCCCTCAGAGGCAGCGAGACAGTAGTCGTACTCGTCGATGGTCAAGAGGTGATAGTTGTGGCCACCGTTCTTGCCCTTTCCTTTGCCTTTGCCCTTGCCGGCTTTTCCCCACGACGGGGAGCTCCACTTGCCCTTGCCCTTGCCAGCCCCTTTCACGTAGTTGGCTTCCTCGCTGTAGTGAGCCTTTCCTTTGGACTGGCCGCCCTTAGGCTGGCCGTGCTTGCCGAGGCCCTTGGTCATGTAGGATCATGTAGGTTGATGTCGGCTTGTATGGCCTCTGAGCCACACCGCCGCCCCAACCCCGGTCCTTCACGGCCGCGGCCACCGCACGGCGGGCATCCTGGAGATTCCTGTCGTTCTCCGCCAGCATGGCTTCGATCTCTTGCCTCTCCTTCTCGATTTCCACCTGCTCTTCCTGGAGATGCACCAGAGCCGCGTCTGGCTCCTCGTCTCCGGTCACCTCAGTGACCTCTTCCTGGACCCACTCTCCTTCTTGGCCCCCATAGTAGGCCCACTGCTCGTCAGTCCACCAGGCGCCCTCTGTGTCCTGGTAGTACACCGAGCCGTCCTCGTCGTACCAGGCTTCTGGGTCCAGCTCTTCCGCCCAATAGGCGGAACGGCCTCCATGTCCGGAGTGATAGGGCCTACCTCCTTGGGAGCCCTTGTCTTCGTACATGGAGAGGAGGGCCTGCTTGATCTCATGGTACCCGAGCTTGTTCCGGGTCGCCGCCTTGATGATGCGCCGCTCGTCCTCAGTCGAGGTGCTCATCTCCAAGATCATCCATCCGCGGATCACATCCAAGGCAGCCAGGGGCATAAGCCCCTTCTCCATGAGCCTCTGCAGCAAGTCTTTACCCTTGGGCTTCTTCTTCTCCGTGACCTTGACCTCCTTAGAGGCCGACTTGCTGCTGCTTGCGCGGCTCTCTCTAGAGCTGCTTCGGCGCCCAAACGAAGAGCGCGAAAAGGGCCTTCCTGCGGAACCTTCCGGGGTCTGCGTCCTAGTGTCCATCTCGTCGTCCTGGTCGGGCTCTTCGTCCTCGGCCGCGTCAGTGCCTTCCACCGGGCCGAAGTACAAAGACGTCCCCTCAGGGATGCCACAGAAAGCCTTCAGCTCACCCAGGTCCACTTCGTAGTCGTCGAACGTCAGTTCGCGCTCCGTAAGGAGCCTCTGGAGTGCCTTAAGCATCTCGTCGTGGACCCTGTCCTCTCTCACCAAGAAGGCGGGGATCGCCTCGTGGGGCTTCTTGTGCAAGCGCCGGTAGTAGCCGCCGATCTTGTTGCCCGCATCAGGCAGCGGCTGCCTATTCATCGGGCTTGCCTCCAGGAACTTCACCAGCTTGTCCACGCCGTCTTCGGTGTTGAAGTCCTCCGGATCGAGCTTGTAGAGCAAGGCCACCAAAGTCGGGTGCTCGCTCTGCAAAGCTCGGCGCACGATGCGCGAGGCCAGGAGGGCTCGCTCGTGCTTCTTCGTGCTATTCAGCGCCCACCGGATCTCCGTCACAAAGTGGCTGAAGCTTTCGGGCTTTCCGTTCCATGAAGGAACGAAGTTTTTCCCATCGGCCAAATCGCTGGCCTTTGCATTCCCCAGCATGGTTCCCTAAGGAATCTCTTTGGGCCCTCAAGGTCCCTGATCGACCGGTGGTAGCTCCTTAGAGCTCCGCTACCAACTCAGCGGCAGTTCGTAGAAGTGTCTATAGATGCATCGCTCGAGTTTCTTTTCGACCCGTGTCTGCGGTCGGCTCAAAGGGGCCCCCTAGGTTCGAGCCATAGGGGCCACAAGTGAAACACTAAAGCTGCGCACGTTGCCCCCTAAAGGAGCACTTACACAAGCTTATGCTGCAGATTTTAAGCAAGTGTATTTTTACCTGGACGACGGGCAACTAGCGGAAATCAAGCAAAACTTTTTAACAAACTACTTAAAAAACCAGGTGGAAGGATACAAGCAACAGGACAAAAAAGCCGGACGAAATATTAACCTAAAATCCTACATTACAACAGAATGGTGTTTTGAAAGATTATGCGGATACTGCAAGAAATGCGGTAAGCAGTTTGACATTGACGTCAAGTCTGGTTGTATATCTACTGACTTCACGGCACAGCGGAAAGACAACGAGATGAGCCACACGACAGACAACTGTATAGCTTACTGCACTTATTGCAATTGCAGTTCTTGTTAAAAATAGTTTCTTAGTTATTTTAACGTCTAAGCAAGAAATTATAGCGAACATTTATTACGATAAAAGCGGTTTTGGAAGTAAAAAACAACCCTAGAAGATGCAAAAAAGAATGATAAAACTATAACAATGCAAGACGTGGAAGAATTCTTTAAAAACAACATTGAAGAGAAACGAAAACCACGCGGACAAAATTCCTTCGTTGCACCATATGCTTATCATACTTTTCAAACTGATTTGTTCTTTATTTCTAAGAAAGACCTTGAACATCAAAAATTCAATGTAGGCTTGGTGCTTATAGATGTTTTCTCCAAATATTCAGTTGTTGTTCCTATCAAAAGTAAGGAACCACCCGACTTTCTAGCGGGAATGATGGAGGGACTAAATAAGATGAATAATAAGCCCGAGCTTCTTTACGGCGACGACGAAGGAAGTTTGAATAGTCAAGTTGTAAATGAATATCTGACAAAGGAAAAGATAGAGCTTCACAGAACAAGAGGACACCCTGCCTTCGCCGAGAGACTGATAAGAACCTTTAAAGACAAACTATTCAAACGAGTAGAAGCAGATGAAAAAAAGGTGAAACAAAATATTCAATGGACGGACTACATATTTGAAATAATGCTTACATACAATAATAAAGACGTTCATTCTGCAACCAAATTCACTCCGAAAGATGCCAAGCTAAAAAAGAATGAGCTTGAAGTGAAATTGAATATAGGCTTACAAGCAAAAAGAAGTAGAACTTACCCTGACCTAGAAAAAGGCGATAAGGTGAAGGTTATGAGAAAGAAAGGAATATCAGAAAAAGAACGAACCAGCCACTGGCTAAAAGCAATTCAAGAAGTAACCCGGATTGACGACAAGTTAGGTCAGACCTATTATTTTTTGGATGATGGCAACAGAGGCTATTTACGCCACGAACTATTGAAAGTGTGACTTTCAGGTAATTACTAAAGGTGTAAAAAAGATAGACAATAATATCAATAATATTATTGCTTATCTACTTCTTCCTCATGAACTCCTAGACCTTATGTATTCAATAGTCCTTTCGGAACTGGCAACACTAACAGGCGGAGAACTTTGTAAATATTCAACTGTTCTATCAGAGGGCACTGAACTTTGAACTGTTTCCGGTGGGGTGGATTGAACGTATTCGCTCAATGCTCCTTCTTCAACGGGCAAAAGCGCACTTCTTCCAGAACTACGTCTTGAACTTGATGAAGATGATGATGATGGTTCATATGATTTTTTAACGTTCATCGGTAAAGAAGAACTACTCGCTTGGCTTTCTTCTGTTGCTACACTTTCTTCTTGGCTTGGTTCTATATCTACTTCAACTTCTTCAAACATACTATCAATCATTCTTCTCATTAGGCTTCTCTCTTTTTGTTTCTCCTCTTTTCTATAAACTGATTTCTCATCGCTTCTTATACTAGATGCTTCACTAACTTCTTCTTGTGTCTCTTTAACAGCTTCTTCTGGCGTTCTCATAGTTTCACTAGAAGAAGAATGTGAAGATGAAGCTAAATTAAAATCCGTTTGTGTTGCTTTATCTGGATTATTATTTTTGTTAATATTTATTCTCTTATCATAAATGCTCAAATCAAACTCATCAAAATCAACATAATCTAACAATATGCCCGTTAAACTTCCTTTTTCTCTTTCCGGTAATATGTTTAACCTTCTGGTTCTGGCTTCCTTTAACATTTGTTCATATGTAGGGCGAAGTTTAAGCATTCTATATATTTGTTTATATAATACTTAATAATGCATCTTGTGCTACTGCGAGAGCTACATCCTTTGCAACTTCTTTACCGGCATCCAATACAGCACCGCCTACCGCCTTTGCACCACTAACAATAGCAGAACCGATACCTCCACCAGAAGAAGATGAAGAACCACCTTCTTGTGTTTTAGGTGTCTTTTTAATATTCCTTCTCATTTATCTAAACTTCTTCGCTTCTTTTTTAACGGTCTTACCTGCGAAACCTGACTGTTGCCATTCAGCAGTTTCTTTCAAGCCTTCAATGATGGAAACTAAATACTGTTTCTTTTTCTGTTCGGTAGGTAGCCTATCCACCAAGTCAATCATTTCATCAGACAACAAATCACGGACAAACAACTGAAACATCAGACCCGTTGATTTAAGGTCTTGGTTGTTAAGTAAACTATCTGGATTGAAATCACCTACCAAACCAACTTTATTCATAAGGTCACCACCATCTTCTTCTTGCGATTCTTCATCTGCTCTATCAGTTGCTTCTAATTCTGGCATTTTGTCATCATCATCAGTAGCGATTGAATGAACCGGAACACCTGCGGGTAATGATTGAGAATGAACGTCAGTTAAGTCATGTTTAGCCATGTCACTTATTTCAAAATTCTGTCTTCTAACGCTTTCTTTATATCGTTCGGTATCACCTAATATTGATGCCATTATTCTAGCGCTTGCTTCGTTCTCTCTTTCTGCCATTTGTTGTTGAAATTGTTTAAGATTTTCTCTCAATTCTAGAAATGCTCCTGCATCATTTGCGTCATCAAGTTCAACCTCAAAGGGTGTATTGAAACCACTTGAACCAACCGCTAAAACACCCGTTGATGTGCCCTGTTCAATACCAACTTTTCTTAATTGTGCTTGTCTAAGTTCGTTTCTAACTTTGTCTTCTTCCTGCTTCTTCAATCCTAGAAAATCAACATTATCAAACTGGCTTCCGTATTGATTATTTCTAAATATGGTTGCTCGTCTGTCAATGACACTTTCAATTGAAGGTCGGTTAGGGTCTCCTTGGCTTTCAATCAATCCTATCATTTCGTCATAAGTTGGACGTAATTTCAGTTCAGATTTCAACGTTTTAATCATATTATTAATTTAGATTATATTTGCTATAATATTTTTTAGGTCGGATTGACGTTTTTCCAGCTCTTCCTTTGTTCTAACCGGCATCATTGGTCTCTCTAACTGTCTGTTAATACTATCTAGTTCCCCTTGATAAAGGCTCTTCTTCTGATGTTCCACCCAGTCATTCCTTAACCTAATGTTTTTGGCTCTGTTTTCTGCTTCTTCAACTCTTAACTTCATATCTTGCAACTCCTTTAACCTACTTGCTACACCTATTGAGTCTTCAAGATCGTAATATTTTGATACTTGGGGTGCACGCTTAAACTCTGGCTTACTTTTAAACATCATTATTATTAATATTATTTAGATAAAAATAATATTAATATTAAAACATACTGCTTTTGAACCTATTAATTTGTTCAACCTTTTGTTGTTGTTTAGCTTTCCTAATTTCACTGTAATGTTGTTGTAAAAGTTCTGTTGCTGTTAATTGTTTAGGTGGTGATATATGTTCACGTTCGCGTTCCATCCTCACTGGCACACTTGGCACACTTGGTTTTGCTTCTGGTTTTGTTTCAATAGTTTGTTCAACCTTGGAATATTTAGCTTTCATCTCTTCTTCAATTTCTTTTCTTAATTTCTCTTCAACCTTTGAACCATAACTCGCCTTTTGCTTATTTGCTGGTAATGTTTCTCCTGGCTGTCCATTACAATAATTGGGATGTGTGTGTTTCAAGCTTTTCGGGGTCATTTTTTCAAACAAGCCTGACACTCAACCAATTCAATTACTTTAACTGTTCTGGCTAGTCTCTTTGGTGTTGCTTTCGGTTTTGCTTTTGGAGTTGGTTCTGTTTCTATAACTTCATTGTTTTCTTTTGTAACGACTTCTTCATTCTGTTCAGGTTTAACCTCATTATCTAAAACTTCACTGGCTTCTTCATTAACTTCATTACTAACGACCTCGGGTGCTTCTTCATCTTTAATCTCATCAACCTCTTCACTCGCCATTATTTAATATAGTCTATATTTTTCTAATTAGATAATTCTCAACCCCTGAAAAATGTTAAACTGAAAGAGCAATCAACATTGTTAAAATTAACTGTTTTGTTAAACTCGTCCGAAAATCTGAAATTGCACCTGCGTAGTATTTTATTACTACAATCAACACAATCAAACTCATTCACTTCATTATCAGTAATGATACCTAAATATGGAACAGTAACAGGGATTTTCTTTACTATTGATGAATTTCCCGCCACCGTCAATTGATTGTAGTTGCTAATTTCGTTACAGTGCAAATAAAGGTTTTTAATCGGAACTAAATCAAGAAAGCCTGACACGAAGGGTAAAGCAATTCCGTGAGTGGGTGTATTATCAACAATATTTAGGACTTTGTTTATTGAACGTAAATTACTGACATCAATGCCTGTAAATTGGTTTTGATTGGCTATTACTTCTGCTTCTGTAAAAACGTTGAAGATAAGATTAGCATAATTAACGGCTGTTTGAATTTTGTTAAGTTTTGTGTTATATGACACTGTGTAAGTGTCGGTTCTAGCAACATCAGGATTTCTACTATCAAAATAATCATTCAACCAAAATTCAATTCGTTCTGCAAGTTCCGCGCCAGAATAATTACCTTCATCAATTGAAAAGATGCGATAGTCAATGATATCAGGATTTACCCCGTTAGGGTCTAACTGATAAAAATAGAGGCTGTCATTAAATCCTTGTTGAATTGCAAACCAAGAATGCGGAATGCTCACTTCGTGAATTATACACTTTATGTTATCTTCTAGTTGAACTGTTTCGGGCAAGTCAATAGTAAAATCGGATGACGTGCCACTGACTTTATAACTACTGTCAATATACACTTTTTTGAACTTTAACATTATTAATTAACCGAGAAAAATTAATTTATAAGTTATTTTATAATGCATAAACATAAAAGAAGAAATGAAGGTGTTTTGTATGAAGCGCCTAACACAAGAAGCAAGATACATAATGAAGTTAAAGAGGAATTAGCTGGAACAGAAACCTTTTTAACTGATACGTAAGGTCTCCGTCTCGCATATGAAAGCCCAGACAGGATTTATAGAAATGGAAGTCAGTTATACATTGCTGGAACAAAAGACCCGGTTGATTTTTATGATGATTTAAAACTACCATTTTACCAGACACGGCGTACAAAACGTTATAAAGATGTTGATAAATTTATTAAAGACGATGCTATTGAAATAGACGGTGAAAAGCATTACGGAATTACTGATATAATCTCACATTCATTAGGGTCAGCAGTAAGCGCTCAAATAAATGATGATTACGGAAATATTTTCAGAACGAGAAGTTATGGCTCGCCTTTTGTATCAGGACAACGACCAGATGAGACAGGAACTAATCTTCGTATAAGAAAAGCCGGAGACCCCGTGAGTGCTTTTGATGGAGGCAGTTTAACATTAAACGGCAGTTCGTTAAACCCGCTTGATAATCATAAATTCGCTGATATCGCTAACGTTCATAATAAGCCTGGAAATTTACCGATAACACAAGAAGAATTTTTACAACAGTTTGATTAATTATATCTAAACAGTATTAATAATAATAATGTTTTCTTACAAAGCGCAGACTTATGAACAGATGGAAAAGACGAAGCCAGAGAAGAAATTTAAACAGAACAGCTATGAAGAAATACGGAAGTTAGTTGAAGAAAATGATGTGGAATGACAAGAAATAAATAGTATAGTTAAGAATAAGAAGAAAAACAATTCTAATGGTGTATATATAGTTATGGAGACATTCAGTCCGGAAGATATTCTAGTTGATAACCTTTCATTTAAATTACAAAAAGGAGCAAGTTATATAACAGACAGAAGAAGCGTAAGATTTTATCCTAGTGGTTCAAGCGTGTATAGACCAACATCGGGAAACCGTGTATTGAAGTTTTCATTAAACGCAGAAGACAATGCATGGTTAGACCCTCAAAGCGTTCGTGTATGCTTCACAGTTCAAAATTTAGACCAAGACCTTGACAGAAAAATACGACCATTATCACCTCCATATTCTTTTTTCAGACGTATGCGAATTATCGCTGGTAATCAAGTTGTTGAAGACTTTGATAATTACAACCGTGTTCATCATATGTTTTCAAAATTAATGTCACAAGGAGCACGACAAGACGAAGCGAATGAAGGTTTTGGTTATCGTTATGATGATGAAGTTAAAACATTAGTTAATAACGTTGGAACACAACTAGATTATGAAGTTAATGCTAATAACTGTAAAGGTTTTAAAAATCAAATGACAGTCTGTTTGAAACCATTAGCCGGTTTATTCACTAGTAATTTTAAGTATTTACCATTAAAATATATGGGCAATTTAACAATTGAACTTGAACTTGTAAATAATGACCTTGACTGTGTTATCAATCCTGATGATTATGATGAAGCAGACACAAGAATTCCAGAATTGCTACGTCAAAGATTTACGCAGGATGTAGCGTTACCAGCGGGTGCTTCAACCAATACCTCAAAAGTGTTTGAACTTAACAACGCGTTTGTAGATTGTGATATTTGCACCCTTGATAATAACTTAAATAATGAATACGTCAAGCATTTATTAGAAGGCAAAGGTCTTCCGATTACTTATACAACTTATACTACTCAATCACAATCGGTAGAAGGCAAAAACGATATTAGTGTTCCAGTTATTCGCTCTGTCTCTAAATTAGTTGCTTCTTTTATTACCTTTTACAGAACGGACGACCCGAGCGTAGGGTATGAATATGCTAATTAGCGTTTCTGTCGTTTCTATCATCCTCATCAATCTCATAACTCACTACAAGAAGGAATTTATGATGTAAATAAAGATTTAGAATTCCAAATTCAATTAGGTTCTAAATTATATCCAGAATATCCTTGTAATTCATTAACACAGTGCTTCTATCATTTAAGAAATGCATTAAACCTTCCAGTGTTCCATCAACATAGTATTTCAATTGAGTTTAAACAGTATATCGTGACCGTCAATTTATTTTTGGATTTGATTTTCAAAAGCTTCAAGATAGCAGTTGGTCAGGAATTAACACACGTGCTGGGCAACAGCTTCTCATTCGCGTAAAACCAGCTGGTGCTTCCATTCCTGTTGATGAAATGCCTGATGAGATGTTCATCACGATGCTTTCAGAACAGATACTTGAAATTCGCGACTTAGGGTTAAAAGTATTTGATTAAACATTGTTAAATTAATTATCTAAATTAATTTAATAATGACCTTAACACTGAATAATACAAATACATTAACAGCTAATAATATTGTTGTTAATGGAACTGACATAAGTACCTTGTATGCTACGAAAGCTTATGTAGATACTGAAATAGCAAACGTTGGCGGAAACGGTGGAGGTGGTGGAATAACACAGGCTGAGTTAGACACACAACTAGCTCCGATTATAGCAGTTAATGATGGACAGAATGTAGTAATTACTGATATTAATCATAATTTAGCAAATAATTTTCAAACTACAACACAATTAAATAATAATTTTTACAATAAAACACAGGTAGATAGTGCTATTGCCGTCGTTGATGGAAAAAGTCTTGCTAATTTCAATGCGATAAATGCTACTGATACTAATTTAACTAATAATTATAAAAATAATACACAGTTAAATAATGACTATTACACAAAAACAGAAATTGACGCTAATAACTGGATTCATAATACATCGTTGGCAGGTTACGCTTTAACTTCTACTTTAACAAGTGATTATTTACTTTCTACACAAATAGCCACGTCATATTACAATAAGACGGAAATAGATGCTAATAACTGGATTGATAATACAGCATTAAGCAACTCGGGTGTTGTTGCCGCAAGGCAATGAAGTTCGTCGGCTTTTTTGGGCTTAGGCTTAGGATCAAGTTTAAGACTCCTCCTCACTCTTGCCCGGGATGGCAAACAGCACCTGCAACATGGCGGTGCTTCAAACAAGGGGTCATAGATTTCGTGCGCTGTAGGCAGGGCCTTGTGTCGCCGAGTTGATCTGCTCAACCAGGATGTCAGCGCATTACGGTCCTGCAGACTCCAAGACGGCGGGGCGGGGCGAAGGCTTGGTGGAAGCGGGAAAGGAAGCAGTACGGCGGATGCTCTGATCCCGGTCCGAGTTGAGCGGCAACCCGATGTTCGGGAAAGACGTGAGCACGAACTTCGTGAGCGCCTGCACAGTGAAACACGAACTTCGTGAGCCCGCGGTTTGACGCGACAATCCCGTGCCTGCCGAGTCCAGTCTAGTGCAAGGCGTGTCAGATTGGGGAAGGGAGCCTCCCAGCGCAACAGTTCTCGCGACGCTTTGCAGAGAGGACCACTACGGAGTGCTCGGGCCCCGCGGCAGAAAGAGCGAAGTGTGCATGTAAACCCATGCCTCTTCAGGCTGGGAGTGGCGCGGGATGCCCAAACCGCGGACGTGAAGTGCGCCTACAAGACGATGGCGAAGCGCTGGCATCCGGACAAGAGCCTTGCAAGGGCACTTTTGCTTTCGCTGATCTTCGGCCTCCATCCACAGAGTTGCACTCGTCCTTCGGGGCATCCCAGGAATCCGAATTGCAGCTCCTGCCAGGAGAGGGCTCGTGACAAACAGGGGCAAAAGGGCAGACAAGACAGCCTCAAGAGTGCATTTAAGAACTAACTAAGCCAAAAAAACCCACCGGAGCAAACGACGTCCGAATATGTCCGAATGTCGGAAGGAGACATTCTCAAGGATCGCTGTGGCCTACGAGACGCTGCCCGGGTGCCCGGCTGCAGGGCGGAAGCGCGGGCCAGGCAGCCAGGCAGCCAGGCAGAGATTCCGATCTGGATCTCGAGGTCCGACGAATCAAAGCGTGCTGCTTACGACGAAGCCGGCGGTGCTGCCAGCGCCTCCAAAAGTGCCGAAGAGTGCTGAAATTGCGCCTTTGACTCTTTGACTCGAGGCGACCTCCGAATTGACCTCTGCGAAGAGCGTCCCTTTGAACAAAGGCAACTTCGACGAGCCCGGGGCCCCGGGGGCCCGGGCCCGGCCCGGCCTCCCCCCCCCCGCGCTTCAGCGCTGCTCTGCGCTGCTCTGCGCTGCTAGCAGCGCCGAGGCTGGTGACTTGCTCCAACGACGTTTGGATCGTGCAGGCCGGAGACTCCGAAGCTCAAAGCGGCTCAGCGGCTCCGCCTCTCGCCTTGTGCCCCTCCCTGCCGGAGGTTTTCCGACCAGATAATCCCCACTGCGCCGGCGGCCCAGGGACTCTGTGAACCGAAACCTGACTCTCTCTCTGAAGGCGATGAAAGGCGATGTTCTTGGTGAGGCGAGTTTTCACCCTTTCTGGGAGAATCAGATCCAGAAGTACCAGCACTTGGTCCGCTTCGGCCCGGGCTCCGAGCCGGGGCCTAATTGCCTGCTTTTGAATGCCCCTTCCACTCTGCTGCGCACTTTTGAGCTATGCCAAGGGCGCATCGACGTGACCGACGACCAGGCCAAGTGGCTTCCTTGGAAGGTTCGTGTCGGGGCCTCGTGAAGGCGGATCCCTATTTACCCAGTGCTGTGTTACGCTGTGTCGAGCCCCTCCCGACTGAGGTGCTTCCGACTGTCCTGAAGTTTGGCAGGCACCTTCCTCCCCGGACCTGGTAACGAATTCAAAGGTTACAGCACTTGGCCATGTGAGGCATTTGGGAGCCGTGGAGATTTTCCCTGTAACCATGAAACTCCTCCCCAGTGATGGGTGCTACAATGAGTCTTCGTGCATAGCCGTCTCCTCGGCTTCCACTTGCCTTTCAGGAAGCCCCCTATCCAGGTTCTCGCCGCCAATGATGATGGCCTGGCCAAGAGCGCCGCTCATCTCACCGGCAACAGGCCAGGCAACACATCTCTGCCAGTAAAAAATAAAAAATAAAACCTTCGGGCCGGGCTGACGGGCTGACGCAAGTCATCACCTGAGCAGAGCAGAGCAGAGCCGCAGGACGGTCCGGCCGGTCTTCCGCTTCGAAGGCTCAGGAGACGACGAGAATCGCCACTAAGCCCACAGGCACTTTGTGGGCTTCCACCTGAACATCCGGACAGAAACCCGCTCAGCCGCTCCGCCTCGCCTATGCCTCCGAAAAAAAGTCACCTCCAAGGCTCACACGAACTGCATTGCTGCAGTTTTCAATGGCACCTGTTCTTCGGCGCTCCTCTTCTTTCCTGCAAGCTGGAGCGGCACTGGCTGACGACTCAAACCACCCACTATCGGTACAGAAATCTGATGGGCCTTCTTGGGCTGAGCTCTTGCAGACTTTGACTTGGGACACTAAGGAGCTGGCGTGTGCCAGGACTCGAAGCGTAAAGCTCCAACCCTGCGGACATCTTCCACATCTCGAGCTGAAACCACTTCCATACAGGCGAGAGCCCCGAAAACGCTTTCAAAGCCTTGACTTGCAGCCCATCGGCACACCTGCAAGAAGCACAAGAGAAGCTGCACCTCTGCCGCTAGGAGCTAGGAGCCTTAAGGATGAGGAAGGAGTCCGTCCATCGGCCTGGAACTTCCAGCGGCACAGTCTCAAGGTTGTCCCTAGCAGCCTAGCAGCCCATCGGCACGCCTGGCGGTGGGGCCAACAAAGAGTCGTCGTCTTGCGGCGGCTTCGCACCATTCGCCTGCACGTCCGTCGCGAAGCAGACGACACGAGCGCGCAGTAGATGTCTGTCCAGAAGGAACTGATCCAAAAGAGCTGTTTGCTTGATGGTCCGGTAAGGCCACCGACGGCTGTCTTTCATCTCTGTGTCTCTGTCTGTCTGTGTGTGTGTGTGTTTCTATATTCTATACACCCACCGGCGTGGCACTCGTGAATGCAATCTATTTGCCCCAGTGAATACAGGGGTTTCCCCAGACTCTGATGGTGCACTGGCTTGGCGGAGCAACATGCCACGGGTCGATTCTTGCGATACCTTGTGGAAGTTGGATGGTCAGTTGGATCATTTGTGTAGGCGTCTCGGTGAGGCAAGGTTGGAGCTGCTGCTTTTGTGCTTTATGGCGCAATGGTGCTCGGTTATTGATGCTCCGTGTTTTGCTAGCATGTGGACGTGCATCTTTCTGAACAACGATGCAGGTATGTGCGCGTGCATGCGTGCTCAGTTTCTCTCTCCGCTTCCCTCGCTCACACCTTTCCCTGTGACACCCTTGCTCACTCTCCTCACTCGACGGTTTAATCATTCGCTCTTTTTCAGACACTACAAGTAATTGAGGCCAGCTACAAGACTCCACCTTTTCGCTCCTCCGTGCCGTCTTCACACGCATGCAGCTGCTCGTGCACCAGACAGTTCCTCTCTGTCGCTGGCTCTCTGACTGAAAAGCTCCACACGAAGTCTCACCTACTACTCATTCTATCTATCTCACTCTATTTCCACTCCATGGCTCACTCCGTCGCACTCCCCACGTCAACAGACTCACACACTCACTCTTGAGTCACTTATCGCACTCCCTTGACCTCGTCTTACTCTTTTTCCTTCGATGATCATAGTATGGCAACGAGGCTGACGACGGTCGTTGACGACCGTCGTAATTCTAACCCGCGATCGATCGCAGAGCGATCGCTCGCGTAGCGGCTAGCGGCGTAGCTTAGACTTTGGAGTTGCAATACAATATAATATAATATTATATTATATTATATTATACTTTGGAGTTGACCTTCGCTCCGCTCCGCGTCGCTCCGCGTCGCTCCGCGTCGCTTTGGCCGCCTTCTGCTCGGGGGCGCCGAGCGGCGCGAGCCGGCCGGGGCCCTTTAAACGGGCGGCAACCATCCGACTCTGAAATCGGAAAAGCGCTGGGGGCGGCTTCTCCCGAATTATGGGGTTAGGGCGGTTAGGGTTTGCAGGGTTTAAGGCTGTTTGGGGGCGAGGGCGGGGCTGCAATCGAGTCTTCAGCCTAAGCTTGAGTTGGTCTGAAGGTTCCAGAAAGAACCTGTCGTGCACCAGTCACAGAGTTCGAAAAGTCAATGCAACTATGTTCTTGTGCTGTCAGCTGCGCTTGTCAACAAAGATGTGGTGGCGGCAAAGCACAGGACCAGTCCACCCCGCAGAAATGCTTCGTTGCAGATGGTCCTCTTTTTCGCCTGGAATCGCACAGGCATTTCTCTGAATCCGCACGCTCTTGCATGATGTAGTGGAACTCGACCTCATGCCCAAAAATCCGAAATCCGAGAACCATGGGACTGGGGCTGTGCACGAGTCTTTCGTTTTTCGAACCTCATCTTCGGCGACCTCGCCACCGCTTTCTCGAATCTGTGCCACCTCGCCCTGGTACCTGCGAAGAGCGAGAGCGGAGCTTTCCACTATGTCGAGTCGCGACTCTGCGGCGGCCCGGGGCACATGGCATGGGACTCTTCCAGGTCCCGGGCCTCAGAGCGGAAGAGCTCAGAGAGCTCTCTGCCGCTGCTCTGAGCCGCTGTCCGCTCGCTGCAAAGCTGCGCTGGGGGAATCCAGCAGCACGAGGCAGTAGACCTCAAGGAAGGCGCCGGCGGCAACGGCTTGCGGAAGTGCTGCTCTTACTCGATGTAAGCCAGAAAAGCGAGGTTGTATCAGAATCCTGAGCATGACCGAACACTGGCTTGCGGATTCCGGGAAGAGCTGTCGACGACTTGCTACTGGGTACCACAGCACCCAGGTGCTCAGCACAGCCGCAATGACTCCATCTTGCAGATCGGTGTGTGTGTGTGTGTGCACTCCATGCATTGTCATTGTGTGCGCGCAGTCAGACATATACTCATAGTCTGACACAACGAGGACATCGAGGCCTGGCCCCGGAAACATCCATTCCTTATCAATCCGCTTTTTCAAGGAAGCCCAACATCATTCCATCCTGAGCTGCCCCTTACGGCTGGTCTCCGGGGAAGCTTCCTCCGGTTTTATAAATTCTCCACAAGAAAAGTCTTTTTGTCGCAAGCTAGATCTCAATTATCACTTCAACGATGTAGCCCGTCCAAGGAGGGAACCCTCCGCATCGCCAATGAGCGGCAAAGCAACTCTGCACCTTGCACGGTCTGTGGCTCTGCTCTGAGCGCCATGAACAAAGGAAAAACAGCTGCTGCTTCCACGCAAGATTTGCTGCTGCGCAGCAAGACACGGAGCAGCAGCACTGCAAAGCAGTGAACGTACAATTAAGATCACTTAAGGGAGCGACTCTGCACGCTGAGGGAGACCCCGACCATCTCCGTGAAGCGCATCAGCTCCAAAACCATCTCCTCTTCTCCTCGCGGAGCGGAGAAAGGGATGCGGCATGCGACCACACGGCACACGGCACTCCTGTCGGCCGCCACCTGCAGAAAAAAGCAGAGCAGCGGCCTCTCCGATGGAACGGCTCACAGCTCTCCAATCAGGAAAAGAGCCTGCTGGCCCGAATCCTCCTTCGACGGCAAAGCTGCCTTCACCTTCAGCAGGCGCATCTCATCTCGTTTGCGTGAATCTGAACCCGAGCCTGGGCCGGCAGTGACAACTCTTCGGGCAAATGCCTCTTTGCCCCTTTGCGCTCTGCTTTGAGCGGCCGGCAGGGCGTGCAAAAGCTCGGTCTCCGCCGACCGGACCTCGAACACCTCGGACCTCTGCAGACTCTGCAGGCCAGGCTTCTCTCCGGCTTTGGCCTACACAAACATGTGGCATACGCATGGTTTTTGTATTTCCCCAGCTCATGTACTCAATGTAGCATTGGTGCTTGTGGCTCGGCATGAATACTGGCAACTGTCCGCACAACCACTGAAGAAAGCGAGCAATCTCCCGGCACACGGGAACTACTGCCAGAACTAGTTAACGAATTCTCGAACTGTGCGTCTCTTCAACCGTCCCCCTCATACTCGTGATTCGGCGCCCCTTGAAAGCATCTAAAGCCATCGTGAGCTCTAGCTTCGGGAGATTGCTCCGAATCGAGACACTGGATTTGAAAAACCCTGACAAGGTTTGGATCTGCTCCCTTTTCTGCACGCAGATCGCATGTGGGAACAAAAGTTACAACAGGTGAGCATACCGTAGAAATCTCTCCACGATCTACCCTGAAGAAAAAAAGTCCGGACCACCAGGTTTCATCAGTCGACTCTTTGGCCGCAACAGCCTGGAGAGATCTGGACAGACAACGGGTGCAAGCTAGAAATCAGAACTTCATATCCCGGCAACTCAGGCACGGCTTCTAAACAAACGTCTCCACTCAAACGATTGCCATCAAAAAAAAAGTCTCTACCCGAAAGAGGGTGATGATTGCCATCAGGGTGGTAAGCCATTGCTGCCTGGATCAAACAGAACATCGAGCACCCTGTCATCTTCAGTGGCAGCTGCTACAAATCATCGGACCATCATCCCAACACTTGTCTTGAGAGCCCATGCGCCGTCGGCGCCGGCAGTCGTCACAACATAGACAGTGGTTACAAGTGCCCATGCGTCGTCGGCGCCGGCACCCGTCACAATAGCCATAGTGGTTTTCATTTCCATCTCGCCGGCGGCGCCGACAAGGTGTCCCTCTACGAACGCCGCTTCCGGGTTCGTCGTGGTCAAGGTGTTCGTCGTGGTCAAGGTGATCATCGATGATATCCCCGTCCTCGTCCTCGATGACATCGCTGGCTCCATGATTGTGTCCTGGCGTCTGCAGGAGGTTCTGCTCTTCGCAGTCTGCCGCGGAAGTGCAAGCTGCTGTGGTGGCCTGAGCGCTGCAACTGCGCCGCAAAACCCTTTAGCCCGTCACTATCATCACCCGCACATGGAAAATGCTGAGTGCGACTGGGTTCCGCACATCCACTGGCATCGCAAGCAGCAACAGGAGAACCTGCAAGATAAATGGTTGCCATAGTCGTGATAAGTGTAGAGTTTGATGCATCCAAGTGCATGCTTCATGGCCTGTGCAGCTAATAATAGATTGGGCGAATTTGGGAAACCTTCCAGATCTTCCCGACCCCTTCGTTCGGGCGAAGTCTAGCCAGGCGAGATTTCGGGGGCGAGATTTCGGTGGTCTCTGAAAAAGACGACGCTCATAGACGGCCTCTGCACTGTGACAAGCAACAGTGCATCCAAGGCACTGAGCAAAGCTTCATGGAGCCGGTCAGGCGGGTCGCGCGGTGAGCTGTTCAAGATTTGGGACCAAATGGCACTGTGGGTGGGCACATCCAATTGATGGGCATATCCAAGACTCAGAAAGACGCTCGAATCCTAGACCCAACTCCAAGCCACCACGGGAAGCAGTTAGAGTTGAAATCTTGAGACGGCGACAACTAGAGTGCATCCGAAGGCACACCGCGTGCTTGAAGATGTGCAACTTCCAGTCTCAGTTCAACCCTGGCATGAACCCCCCCGAATTTAATTAAAACCCTCGCCGAAGACCTCTATAGGAGCCTTTTTTACGTAAAGCTGCATCGAAGGACTTGGGGTACCCGGCCATTGGGCCGCGAGCTTCCGCGGGACCAGGTGACTCTTGCACCGCTCCTGAGAGCCCCAAAACTCCCAAAACAAACAAAGCGCCTCTCTCCCGGGAGGGTGTTCCAACACTCCACTCTGTGATAGCTACAAGCCTTAGTTCGAGACATAGGTCAGAATTCGGTACTTTGGAGCGCTGTCGATTCGCGGGCCTACGGCCCGCAGCTCTGACGATCTTAGGGGCTCTAAAGTCTTTGCAAAACGGGCTTTAGAGGAACTTTAAGGGCGCGCCACTTGCCAGCAGCTGACGAGCATTCGCCGGCAGCTTACGAGCTACTTGCTGGCAACTTACGAGCACTCGCCAGCAGCTTACGAGCTACTTACGAGCACTCGCCAGCAGCTCACGAGCGACTTTCGAACCGCAACACAGCAGCTTTCGAACCGCAACACAGCAAACCTCTGTTGGTTGATTCCTGTAGCCTGGTGTTTGTTTCCTGTAGCCTGGATTTGGGTTGTTGTTTTGATATGGAAGGTGCTTGGGGTTTGGGATGTTAGAGTTTTTTTGTGTGACCTTGGGTCCTTCGTATGGGGGGCGGCGGCAGGGCCCTCCAAAAAAAAGTGACCAGACTTTGAAAGCATCAAGGTATATGCATCCCAGATTTTTACATTTGGTTTTGAAAGAATCATGCGAAAATTTCCTACTTCTATAGGGCTTCAGTGGTATTTATGTCCATTTCTCGGTGGCAGTAAGATTTTGAGGTGTATTTAAAGTTTCATTTAATAATGGAAAGCATTAGGGCATAGACATAACCAAAAATGCACTCCGCTTCCATATGTGATGATGATATTATTAACTACATCACATGTGGCGGGGTGTGCATTTTTTCCTTACGCCCTGAACCCCTTAACAAACTTTCAGACTCACCCAAGTTTTTGAAACTTCACCTCTGAAGCAATTCCCTGAAACTTTGCTTTGAACCCTAAACCCCTTAAACCTTTCACCTCTAAATCCCTGAAACTTTACCCTCCCTTAGTTTAACCTTAAACAAGCCCTTTACTAAACCTAAACCTTTTACATCTACAGCAACTCCCTGAAACCTGGCCCTGCGCCCTAAGCTAGCCTCAACCTCTTTCACGAACTTTACCTAGCCTTAAATACCCCTGTCAGACCATTGAGCAACGGGGGAGCTTTGTCATCCAGGCAGGACTCGTCATGCATGCATTTGAGGGTTTTAAGTTTAACATGTCATTCATCATGGCCGCTGCTCAAGTGGCACACGTCATGGCCGCTGCTCAAGTGGCGCACGGCATGTCACGACACAGCCACTGATCAAGTGGTGCACACATGGCCGCTGCTCAAGTGGCACATGACATGACATGCATGCCTGCCTCATGAACAAAGTATAGGAATAAGGACAGCAAGCATAAAATAGGCGCCACAATGGATAGTAACACAAGCACTACAGTGGCAGTAGATATAAGCAGCACAACAAGAACAGAGAGACACACCTAAGGAAAACAACAACATCATAGTGACAGTGCAAAGAAACAGAAACAATCAAGCAACCAGCAACTCCCTGTTGTTCATGATGATGTTGATGCTCTTGTTGTGACACCTGCTGTTATTGTTGTTCGTAATGTTAATCCTCTTTCCACTGCTATGGTTGGTTGTCAATCTTGTGAATGCTGTTGATGTTGCTGCTGTTGCTGTTGCTGCTGCCATTGTGACTGTTACTGTTATTGCTGTTGTTCTTGTGATTGCCATTGTTACTGCAGTTGCTACTGTTAATCTTGTTGTTATTGTAACTGTCGTTGCGCTATTGTCAGTAACATTTGTTTATGGTGGTTGATATTCGTGTTCTTAAAATGTTGTAGTGGTTCTTATCGTTAGGGTATCGGTGCTGTTGTTATTGATGTTGCTACTGCTGCAGTTGTTGCTGGTTGTGTTGTCAATGTGGTTATGGTTGCTGTTGATGTTGGCGCTGTTGTTGGTGGTGTTGGTGTTGTTATTGTGGTTGTTGTTTGATGATGTTGTGTGGCCGGTCTTGTTGTTGTTGTGGTGGTTTGCTTGGCGTGTCAGGGCTCGGCACAGCAGAAGGGGCCAGCATCGCCGGCCGCCGATGGTGATCACAGCCTCAGAGCAGGCAGTATTGCCCGAGGAAAAGCGTTCCTTTGTGTTTGCTACATGAAATGAATAATTCTCCCAAAAAGATTGTTTCCCTCGGATCAAAGCACATCAAGCAATGGTCATATGCTAAACGACCGTAATGCAAAAATCCGCCAAATCCAATATATATAAAAAGTCAATCTCAATATATTCCGGCATATAGCCTTCAGAATGTTACTCACACACAGCAGCTCACAGCACTCGCACGTTCCTCATCTTTTTACTGAAAGGCGGGGGAGAATCGCGGTGAAAGTCGAAGCCCACAACAGACCGATGCCCAAACGGGTATTTCCCAGCATCAACAGTCTTGGGCGCACCCTCACCCCATCTCCTTTCTGCGCCTGCTGAACAAGAGAGTCTCGAGCTCGGCCTCTGTCTCAAAAGTTCGGCAAGAGCTGGTACGTGTAAGGTGTAAGGCCTCTTCGGGCACGCCCCTTGAGGGACCATCAGCAATATTCGAGAAAGAGGGCACACGCTCGATCCACAAGTAAGCTGGGTGATCAAAATTTGGGTGATCCCATGCCTGCACCAGCCGATTCATGCTGTGGCTGCTGCTGCCACCTTTTATGGCTGCGAAGCGTGCCGCCTCGTTATCACAGAAGACGATGACCCTCCGGTGCATCCATGCTTCTTTCCGAAGATGTCTGATGAGTGCCATTGCGTACAACTCGACCTGCGATATTATCTGCTCCTGAGTGTGATCTTCAGTTTTCAACCACAGAGCAGTGATGCTGGTTGGGATGCGGCCAGCCCAAACCGCACCCTTCGAGGCAATGGGATCCCATTCAACGGCACCTATACCCGCATGTCCCTTTTCCCAAGAGCCATCGGTCCACACCAGGATCGGTTGGCGCACTCGGTTGCACACTAAGGACCGGGGAGGGGTGCTCTGAAGGATGACGGAGATGCGGCTGCCCAACTCATCTAAGGAGTCCTTAGCTGAAAGCCAATCCTTGCCCATCAGATGATTCAAGTCGTAGGCCACGTGTCGCAGGGCCCTTCCTGCAAAGAAGCCGGAGGCGAAGTTCAAGTGTCCAATAAGGACCTGCAGAGATTGCCTGAAGCTCCCATTCCCTAGGGATGCAGTCGAAACCTTTTCAAGAATTTTCTCCGCCCTGCCAACCTTATTTGCAAGAACTATCTTCCCTGACAAGATCTCACCCAAGTCTAGCCTAGTCCCAAGGACGTCGAAGGAACTATCAAAGGGCTTGCCTTTTGACCCGGACTTTGCATGCCTCCACCCCAGCAAGTCCAATAGCCGGGATACATCTTGGTCCACGGAAGCAGCTGATGACTCCGGGCTAAATAATGGGTAGTCATCGAAGTAGCAGGCACAGGGCACTTTCAAGCACTTATTTATTATCCACCACAACGAACGACTCACCCGTACAAATGCAAACACTGATGCCGAAGCCCCGAACATCAACGCATTGCAAATGTGGTAAGTTGCAACTCCATCATGATCCTGGATCATGATGACACACAGGTCGCGGTCTCGTGGATGGACTGCCATTTGTTTATAAGCTTTCGAAAGGTCGAGGCACTTACCATGCCACGGCATGCGCTTGCTGGCTGGAAGGCCTTGCATTCGTTCGGCGATGAAGAGGGCCAGTGAAGCTACATAATCTGAGTCGTGAAGTTGCAGGGCAATTGTGGAGGTGTAAGCAGCATTGATTTGCGCCTCCAAGCAGTCATCTATGGGACGGACCTTGCGACCTCCATCCTGGACCAGCACGAACCTTCGTACCACACCCCAATTTTCGTGACCGAAGAAGGCACTGACCTCCCCGGCAGTCATACCTCGCTCAAGGAAGCCAGCGTCGACCTCCTCGGCCGTGGCTTGGGACAGCAGGGAAGCATCCTCCTCGGAGGGGAAACTACGCCCTAAACCCAACAAGCTAGACCTCCGATGCCGAGCCGTAGCTCTAAGCTCTTCTTCCGATAAGGATGCGGGGGATACCTTCTTCGCAAAGTCCTTTGGATGTTCCTCACACCCTACAAGCCTCACTCCCTCCTTCATGAAGCGCACGCAATCAAGGTCAGTATAGCCCGTCTCTTTCAAGAGCTCCTCCCAGGCTAGCAAGTTTTTGCCCTCAAGAACTTCCTGCATATACTTTGGCATGCCTTTGTGTAAGGCGTCCTCACGGGGCTGAAGGCGGCGAATCTTCTCCTCCAAGTAGCTAAGGAAGGATCTCCTTTGCTCGGATAGGGCATCCGGGTCCCCATGTAAGGAGGAATCGATTGCTGCTTTCGTCACCATGGCCACCGGCTTGGTGGTATCCATGGGGTGAGCCAGAGATGCAGCCTTGTGAAAGAACTCGCTCGGAGAGTGCCAAAGGCCCAAGGTCACGGCACCACCAGTCGGAGGGGTCGAACCAGAGGAGGGTGTAGACGTCGGAGCAGCCACAGGAGCAGCCACATCCACCCCCGTCGGAGCAGCCACAGGAGCAGCCACATCCACCCCCTGAAGTTGGCTGGGAGAGAGCACCTTGGCACCAGTCGGGATTGGAGAGTCCGCTGGGACTTGCACGACTGTCTTGTACTCGGGGATTAGAGGTTTATGCCGGCGCGGCTGGACCCCAGCTGCGGCCAAGGATTGGTCATGCAAACGGATGGCAGACGGCAAGGCCTGTCCAGCTTGGCTCATGAAAGACAGCAAGGCTGAAACCATACGACGACACAAATCCAGAGGGTAAGATGCATCCACGGCAATCTCCACACGAGTGCGATTGAGGGACCAGGGCTTGTGCTCATGTTGTTTGTCGCATGACACCGCAAGGGAGTCGAACAGGCCAGGTGTACATTTAAGCCGCAATGGCTTAGCACGGGAGCCGCCAAACATGCAACAATGCAGGTCGATTGACTGCAATGCCTGCCACTTGGCTAACACCTCTGTGTCCTTCAAGGCCTGGGCGAAACAAGCAAAGATTTGCCACAGTCTGGAACTAGGTGGGTTTTCTATGCAAAAGGGAATACCCCTGGCCAGGCAAAAGCAAGCAACCTCAAAAGAGAAGCGATACATTCTGTTGGCCTCATCCACGCGTGTGGCCTCAAGACTGCCTAAGTTTAAATCCGGGCATCCCAAAGGATGTTGCGAGGTACGCAATGCTCCTGAGGAGGAGCGAGAAGAGGCTGTGTCAGAAGGCAAGCCCATATGGACAAAGGCAGGGCAGCAGGATTCGAGGAGCGACCACACGAAAGCTTGGCCTGCCTCAGTGGCAAGATCAGTTTTGCAAACCGGCACGAGGCTGTGAGCTAGCCTGTGGTCCATGGACAAGACGGTAAATCCGGCCCGGCGCAAGCATTGCGACAGCCGTCCCCGCCCCGAAAATAGTTCGAGGGCGAGCGGGGTTTCGCCGACCGAAGCGGAGGACGGACTATCCTTGGGTACTTGCGGGACAGGGGCAGGACTAAACCCTACAGGCACAGGACCCTCAAGCGATGCAGGATCAGGACTAGACCCAAAGGAACCGGGTTGGCCTCGGCATCAGGCTCAGCATCTAGGGAAGTGGGAACCTCCACAGGCGGGCACCTAAGGGGCTCGGCTTTATAGCCTGGCAAGGCAAATCTGGCCTGCAAAAGCGAATCACGGCAAGTGTCAGGCATGCTCTTTAGGCCCCTCACCGTGTATGACACAAGGACCACCCTGGTGCCGAGCCAGGGCTCGGTCCAATGCACGACCTCCCGCGCAGCGAATCTCAGCATTCCATTCCGAAAGGCTATGGCACGACCACGAAAATCGCGGCCCTCATGAGTGATTCTGTGCTCCCCCTCAGGGTCTTCCACGATGACCCTTCCGCCTGAAAAATTCGTCATTGCAAAAACCTGGTTAGTACTATGTGGGCAATTATGCGAGTCGCGATGTGGAGCCGCCTGATTGTTGCGAAAAATGACCAATGAAGAAAATTTTGCCGTCGGTGCCTGTTGCCTTGCATACGATGCCAAGAGCTCAGAAGTCCATGGAAAACGTGTGAGATTGTTGACCACTGAACACATGGTTCCATGAATGAAAGCACCAGTCACGAAGGCCTTGGAAGCTTGATCGGACCCTCTAGGATTATTCCCTTCAGGCAAAAGCTCGAAAACTGACAAAATGACTGACTTCTGAAGATTACCCTGTTGCACTGCGCTGCGAGCCAAGGATTCAGCCGGGTGAAGACCAGAATTGGTCTCAGGGGCCCACTCGTTGGCCTGCAGCGCCACCGACTGTCAATCCTTATGGTCGCATTCAATGAAAGGCTTGTCGCGATAACAGCCTTTGAAATAGCACTGGTGGAAGCCCCTGTTGCAGCGCTTTCCTTTGCCCTTCCATTTGCATTTCCCCTGATTCCACAAGAAACACAGAGGCTGATTCTTGTCATTGCGATCACAACAACCCTCGGGAAGGTTGAATCGCTTTGCTGGATCCTCCTGCTTGTCTCCGCCCTTCCCGCCCTTGCCGCCCTTGCCCTTTTTCCAAGCCCGACTCAAGAAGTTTTTATCAAAGGGCAAGTCCTCACTGAGGGCCCGCTTCAGCGATTCAGCTAAGGCCTTACCCCCCGGAGGTGGGGGCGGAACATGAGGCTTGGGCATCGGCACAAGGTACTGAGAGATCTCGGGAGAGAACATCAGCATGATAATTTGATCATCCAGCGGTGTCCTGTCTCCGGGCCGGCTGGCCCTGAGATCAGCAGGCAGGCCCTCGGCGGCCAACATGAACAAGCGCTTGTCTGCATTTACCATTTGCCTCAACTGGATGGGTGCATAACCTTCCGGGACGTCGCGGGCAAACACTGAAAAGAGATGATGCACCCACTTTTCAACCACGATGAAAGTTGCAATCCCGGCCATGTCCATTGCAAGGGACCGTCTCTGCCAAGCTGCACGAAGCTTGGAGTCAGTGCTGGCTTCACACCTGACCTCTGCAGCCTTGGAGTTAACCTTGATCTGTCCATCCGGCATGAGCTGCAAGGCTTTGTCCTTCTTATTGCTTTGCATTTCATCTGCCCTGGAAGCGCACTTTTCAGGCGCGACCCATGCAATGACGCCCGTCTCAAGTTGATCGTTAAACAAGTCAACTAGGTAGTGCGAGGGAGTAGTCTCAGGAGTGTACACCAAACCAGTGATCCTAGCCTGCTGTCGCTGCGACCTGGCTAACCGCTCCGATGGGGGCAGAGGCTTTGCAACTTGCTCCGAGGCCGGTTGCATCTTCTGTCGAATCTCGCCCATTGACATAGTTTGGCTTTCGAAAAGGAGCTTCTTTAGACATGTTTGCTGCTGCTCAGAAGGAACCGAGGGCACCCAAAGCCGCTGAACCCATGCTTCGAAAGTCTGGTCAGTGATGGTGTGAGGGGAGGCACTCACACTAAAGCACAACTGGCCAAAGCTTGCAACGCCTGCATGCTGGAGCACCTCCAAGTTGGCTGCCGACAGTCCTAGCCGCTTGCACCTCTCAGCAAACTCGGCAGTACTTTCCAGGGCGGAGGAAGTCATGTTGCACAACCTAGGGTTCCTCAAGAGCTGTTCATGAGCTGACGATACCACGTGACATGGCTAAACTCCTCGCTACTTGTATTCCGACACATGTTCATGTTTCTCATGATCAATGTTCTAAAAACTGGAACGGCGGCAAACTTCATCAATGACTGCTCAGACGATCGGACTCACGGCAGCTGGCACAACGACCCTACGCAGCACTCAGCTACAGGCCATGCCAGCACACACCAGTCTCAGATCAGAACAGCACTTTCTTTTAACCGCCACGGCTCGCCTCGGCGTCGGATCCCCCTTGGGCCTCAAGGACCCTAAAGCATTGTATGCAGCATGAGGGGTTTTCCCCTAGCAGACTACCTTGCCGAAAAGGTTTATAGTTCCTACTGATCACTCTGCCGCACAAGAGAGTGGTCTGATCCCTCTTCACATGTGTGATGCCGGAGACAGAATGGACAGTGCATGTGGTCCAGGGGACCCCTCGAAAAACTTCACGTTCGGCAGGGCCATCATCCCTTTCGAGCTCTCTGTCCAAATCTATCGAGGCATGATCGGAGTCGTCCGACTCCCCATCCTCATCCATCTTTTCGCTGTTCAGCTTTGACGCCGGAATTTCAAGTCGGCTCAAGCCCCTTTCGTTGCCCTCTTCAAAGGACTGCGCCATAGCAGCAACACTTGCAGCACCAGGCGGTTTTGCTGGATGGTCGAAAAGACGGCCAGCACTTTTGCATAGAGTTTCAAATAATACTCTCTGCTGTAAGTCAAAGGAGATTTGCTTGTCGGATCCAGATGATGGCCAAGCGCACGCTGCTCAGGCTCCGTGAAAGGAATGATCGTGCTACGGCCACACCAAGTCAGGACAGTAGTTTTCATGCTGTGGCTGCCATAGTCCTGGACCTCGTCAAGATCGCATCCCATGGAAATGAGCGCCTCCCTGAGGTAGTTTGTGGCCTCCGCGGCCCCCATTTCAAAATCACCCCAGTCATATTTTCGCTCACTCCAGGTTGGAAGGAGAAAAGACCCTCCAGCTTGCAGACCCATTTCTTTTCTGGCCTCCATCCACGCCTCTGCCCATGGCACGTTGCTTACGCCTTTGCCCAGGGCGACGTACGGCAGAAGCCGCGTGCGTGCTTCAGCAGAGATCCGTGTTTTGGAGCCGAGTGCCCCGGCCACTATCAGTACCACACCGCTCTCAGCATCGCACTCCATGGTTAGGCTCTGTACGCGCTGACTGTCCGCCCACCGGGCACAAGCATGTGCGCAGAAGACCAGTTGGCCTACCACACATGCGCGGTGATCCTTGTTCATGGTCACAAACTGCTCCAAGAGGGACAGGTGTTCTACAGTCAGAGGGGGACGTTGAGCTAACGGGGCCTTTGTCACATGCATAATCCTTACAATCCCTAGCACCCTGGCGCTAAAGACTTCTTCAAGGTCAAGCACTTGAAACACCGCAACACCATGGAGGAACCGCAGTGCCTCCACACAATGCTGGCATGACGTGGCCCCCGCCCCCTCGCCCTGCAGGTGCGAGAAGTAGGCAAACAAGTCAACCTCGGAGCATCTAAGGGGCGAGGTCCCTCGGCAGCAAAGGATCCACTTACCAAAACGGTCAAGGGACCCAGCTCGCTTTATGAGAGAGCCGGAAGCACTCTTTGCAAAAGCACAAGTGAAGGAGTATGACAGAGCCTCATCGTCAGCTAGGTTCGCTGCCTCCTTTGCCACTACCATCCCCAAGAAGGTAGTGTCGGGATCGTACATGATGAGAGCTCTCAGTCGCTTTATGGCGTGCTCCCGTCTATCATCTGCCGGTCGCTCAAGATGAAACCGCCTTAGCCTAGTCCTAACTACACTCGAAGTTTTCTCAAGAAAGGCCGAAGCTGACGGCAGGTTCTCGGGTGGCAATTGACCAGCTTCCTCGGAGCCATAAGAGGCTTGCACACTGCTCCTAAGGGCATCGTCGATCATGTTTCTCTCAGGTCCAAAAATGCTGGACCATGCACCTTGCTCCCAAGGCAACTTTGGCAAGTCCTGACACACACGCCTGAACTTTGCCTCCTGAGCAACCTCGGCCCACCTGGCATCCTCGAAGACACGCTTGTAGGATAGTGACTCAGCAGGCAGAAGAGGCTCTTCCGCAACGCTGGTTGCGGCCTCCTCTCTGTCACCTTCGGCTAGGGCCGCATCTAAAGAATGATCTCGCACTGAATCATACCAAATGTCCTCGGGGTCAAGAGACCTTTCGCGTTCCCCACTATGAACCATATCATAAGAACCCAAGTCCGAGGCAGGGTCTCTAAGGTCGGGATCATGCACAGGGTCGTAGGCCAAGGGACTAAAGGGCTCCGGCAGCCACAAGGCAGGGTCCTCTTGGCTTTCCTCAGGCACTGCAGCATGGGTGGTGGGGCTCAGTGGAGCCAACAGGCCCCATGCATTGACACTGGCTGCATCATCACTAGGCTCCTCCCCCTGACCAGAAACCGAGTGATCAGGATCAGCCTCTCTTGCATCCGACATCTCTGCACTAATCCTCACGCACCGACTGCCACTGCACTGAGGGAAAGGTGCGGGACAGTTGAAGGCACAGAAACTGGAAGCAATCACCTATGTGAAAGACGCGTTCGGTAAGCACTGCAATGGCACTGGTTCCAAGAGCGCTGCGAGGCTGCAGCCTACGCAATGCAGCCGAGTCCTGGTCTTCGAGGGCGCGAAGACGGGCACTAAGGTGATCACACTGCTCACGCAAGCCAATGACGTCAGAATGCAAAGCGGCAAGCTGAAAGCGCACTGCACGCAAATCGTCGGCCTCGGTACTGAGGCGATCCACCTGCGCTTCGAGTAGGCGAAGGCGCTCGTCCATCTACCAGCTGCAGCGCAGCTGGCGTGCACGACCCCTAAGGGGAAACGTCGGCGCCCTGTTCGAGGTCCCGGTTACGAGCCTGTTAAGGCCCCGAGGCCTCAAAAGCAAGAATTTTGCCCCACCTTCAGAACTTGAGATGTCAAGGCAGCACGGGGCAAAAATTCACAAGATTCATGTAACATGATAACAGCACTGCATGTTCATGTCACATGTAAAATCATTCTTCTCCAAAGACGAACTTCGTGTTTTAGCAACGCCCAAAACGGGCACTAAAACAGAAAGAGAAGGGAAAAACTTTTTATGGAGAAAGTGACGTCGTGAAGCACGAAGCTTCCTTTAAAGCCACAAGCACCCTGCACGCGCGCACGTAAACATGTGCGTGCATGCTGTTTCTTTGCTTAATACTGTATGTAGCAAACCACAAAGTCACACATGCGAGCGCGCGCGCGCGCAGTGCGCGCGCGCGCACCTTTCACGCGCGCGCGCGCACCCTTGTGTATTGCTACATACAATATTAAGCTACTAAGCAAACAAACAGCGTGCACACACATGTTTGCACGCGCGCGCACGCGTGCAAACATGTGCGTGTATGCTGTTTGTTTGCTTATATAGTAGCTTAATATTGTATGTAGCAAAACACAAGGGAACGCGCGCGCGCGCGCGAAAGGCGCGCGCGCGCGCACCCTGCGCGCGCGCGCTCGCATGTGTGACTTTATGTGGTTTGCTACATACAATATTAAGCAAAGAAACAGCGTGCACGCACATGTTTACGTGCGCATCCCTGTCTGTGCCACAGGAACCTCTTTGCCGCATCATCAATGCTCGGCGATTCAATCAATCACTCAGTCAGAGGACTCAGACATCCGCCGGTACTCCGGGACTCTGAGACTCAGAGAGTCAGGAGTCAAAACATCACAGCAGCAGCGGCAGCGATGCCGGGTGTCACAGGTGTGTCCGTACTCTGATGTAAAAAAAGTCCAGGGGCTTAGCCTTTCCCGGAGTAGAATCACCTGGCACCCGCAATGCCAGTTGTCATAGGTCTGTAAATGACTCGAGCGCCCAAGTCCAATACTTCGTTCGTACCGAAATCCATTACCTGTCGGCCTGTGAAGACCATGAATCTCAAAGGTGCTGATAGCAAACTGTGGAAACTTCGCTTAGCAAAACAAAGCCTTCTCGATTCAGCCTCGGCACTGTCCCGGAGCAAAGTGCTCTAAATCCTCAATTGTTTAGGGAAATCATGTGCCTTTGGCAAACTTCAACCTCATCATGTCTGTCTCTCTTCTGTAACTCTGTCCTCAAGGTCCCGCGCACGCCGCAACCGCCTGATCCAAGGCGGGGTCTGTGTGGTCTTCTCGTTCTCCTTGGGCTCGCTTTCAATGCTGCTGGGCCAGGTGCTGCTGATGCTGCTGCCTTTGCTTTCTTCGGAATCAGCCTGACTGCTGTGATCGTCGTCCTTAACATCGGCCTTGGAATTCCGATCCCGGGGCTCCCAACCACTCCGGCCGCTCGCGCCACTTTTCCCACTCGGCCCACTGCGACTGGCTCCTCCTTGTTCTGCTCCTGCTGTCTTGGGATTCCGCTTTCTTGGTTTCGCTGGCTCTTTGGCTTTTGCCTTCATCCTCGGTGATGCCGGAGCCTTCTTCCCCATCACAGGAACCGGACTCAGAGACTCTGGGAATCTGAGACTCCGGGACTCGGCACAATAAAGTGGCAAGTAAGCCCAGATGCTGCCAGAGAACTCATCCTGTGTTATGGCAGTGCCGCAAAGTCACCGGCCATGCCGGCACACACCATGCTGCACACATGCATTCAAATAGCCTGGAAGCTTTAATTAGCAAATTAGGACTTGGACTGAGGTCTGGGCCACCGAAGGCCCAGTGATGCCCACACACCCGCCTCTAGCTGTGTCGGACAGGGTCTCAAACTTGGGCTTGTTATGAGGAGATTTGGGGTTAGGCTGTCAAGCAGTCAGGCTTTTATTTCGAGGCCTTGGTCAAAGATGTGCACCACTCCTGTATGTGATGTGTAACTTACTATTTGGCTAGACGTGATCATGCTTTTTATAATTGCTAGATGACATCACAGACAGTGTGGTGGTCGCATCTTTGAAGTTACTTTCTTACGTCTTTACACCCACAACTTTGCTAAACTGAAACTAGATAATTACAGAAGCCTGACTACTTGGCAGCCTGATCTCTAAAATCAACAGAGGTCCAGCCCTGTTTGAGGCACCTTCAAACAAAAGCATTATATTTACCACTGAAGTTATTCTGTGGAACAACTGCTTCTCAGGCTTGAAAGAAAGACATGACACCTTTCAACCGTCAATGTTTAACTTCGGCTCTGACATCCCCGAGCTTGAACTTTTAAGAGTCTTCTAAACTGTCAACTTCGATGATGTGGACCTTCTCGATGACAACGATCCGCAAAGGCCTAGGAGCGATGAGGAGTGGTTGCTTAAATTGTGGCTCAGACAGGCAGGCGCTGCAACACGAACAACAAATTGTGTTTTACAGCGACCGGAAAGGTTCTGGGTTCATCCAGCTTGGGGCTTTTGTCCTGGCTGGTCTGCCTGTCTTCACAGAATTCTGCCTGCTGCACGTCGGGTTCAACCAGGACTGTGGAGCTGAGACTCTGTGACTCTGAGTCCCGGTTCTCTTTCCACCGGAGTCTGGGTCTGAGACTCTGTGACTCTGAGTCCTGGTTCTCTTTCCACCGGAGTCGGGGTCTGAGACTCTGTGTCAATGACTCTGAGCGGCCACCGGCGATCGCGCAACTGCGGGAGTCAACCAACTCGTCGAGGCTTGTGATCTTGATGGCAATGATGGCTGCCCAGCCCCTGAAGCTGGCCTCGGGCTGCTGCTGTGGGCTCGCCAAGAGTTCACAATGCATTTGGCCATGGCTGCAGGGTAGGATCCAGACTTTTTCAGAAGAGCAGGGCGACCCGTGACTTTCGTCTTGCCGTTCGTGTCCACCCATCGAATGTAAGTCTTCACATGTCCAGCTGCGCCACATGGGCAAGACTTGGCCACCTTTGCAATCCAGGAATGGCTGCAAACCAGCTTGAACTGCTTCTTAATTCTCTTCCCCGCTTTTGTGTCTGTTTCATAACCACATCGATGCACGATGCCAGAATACATGCTGTGCTTCTGCATGAAAGACTCCACAGGGGGGTAGTTGAACATATAACTGCCCACAGGGTTCTCCATGACCACATGTACCCCGCGAAGAAGAGCCAATTCCATGAGAACCAGCGTTGCATCGACCATGAGATTTCCCTCAGCAACACTGGGGGCCGATGTGTTCCCCACATAAGAATTGTCTGCACGACGCTTCGTTGTTGACGCACAAAGGAAGTTCCAAGAAGAACACACGGGTGCGAAGACTGCCAAGCCTCCCTTGCGAACCCGCATAATAGTTTTTACCGCATTGTGGAAGCCTGCCGGAATGACGATGTCTTTTGATTTTTCCCACGAAGATGTGTCAGTTTTCCCACGTTGACGAAATTTGTCAAAGGCCACACTTGCGAGACCCGCCTGCTTGGCTGCCTTTGCGATGCTGCCTACACCTGCAAAGATTTCCGCAACATCGATGTCACGTGGCAAATCTGCCAAAGACTCATCTTCCAGGATAGACATAGCGGTCATTCCAAAAACCTCTGGCTCCATGGCGCAGAATCTGGGACTCAGAATCAGGGACTCTGAGTCTGAACAAGCCGAAAGGCTGTTTATCGGTGAATAGCAACCGATGGAAGCAGTGCCGGGCTTTCACCAAGCGCTTGCAAGCACAAGGCAACACTTGCTTTTAGTCCCAAGCGAGACACGCTCGAATCAGGAACTCAGAATCGGTGACTCTGAGACTTCCGAACTCAGAAACAGTGAGACAGAAACTAGATAGAAGTCCGGACTTCCAAATCACAAAGTCACTTCGAACACTCACCGTCATCTGCCGAAGCGGACCATCATTCGCCAGGAGATATCGGGCAATGTTGAATAGTACGGGTTGTCCTAAGGACCACTCAACAAAAGTCCTGATGTGAAAGAACGAACACCTGTCAACTGTGGCAACTCAGGCTCAGGCTGCTTCAACGATTGGGTCATCCCGTGGAGCCTCCAACGCCTCCAAGTACCCGTCCTGTGATGGTTCTCGGTTCCTTCCGTCAGCGAGATCTCGGAGTTCTTGGGCCGACCGGAACATGGAGTGTTCAGCTTTCCATGCGCCTGTGAGTTCCTCCAGTGCGTCTGCCAGCTGCCGCAGTTCCTTTGTCCTCTGCCGTGTCATTGGGCGGCTGGCCCGACAAGCTTCTGTTGGGGCTGCGGTGCTGATTCTGTCGAAGCGTGCGTCCGGGATAAGCAAGGTAGGAGGCCCGTTTGGACCGTGGCTTTGCATCCAAGTCTTCACAACACAAAAGACATCGAGAGGATTAGAAGGCCAACCTCTGTCAGTGGGATGCTGCAGCAATAGCTGCTGCTCACGGGGTGCCAAATCCATGCGGAGCTTGAAGGTGAAGGAATGGGGTGCCAGGATGCCTTCACGTCGTTTATAGCAGTTGTAAGGATGGACACACATAGCCCCGAGCCATGACTGGAAATTCCTGACATGTGTGAGGATCTCCACATTCACATCATAGCCCTTGGGTGCCAGGACGGGTGTCATGCCTGTGAGGATGCCCGTCCTGAGGTCTTCTGGCACCATGACCTTGCATCGTCTCAGAACCTTGGCCAAAAGGATGCTGAAGACAAAATCCACGTCTTCGTGCGTGTGGCCTACACGCAAAAAGTTCAGGACGCAGGACTGAAACTTGAACTTCCGCACAAGCACCCCGAGGAAGTTCGCGACCTCTGCATTCTTGGCCTGTGCTGTAGTGTTATCACTTTGGATAACGAGATGATCAGGCATGGATCTTCCTTGCTGCCTGCAAGCTTCCTGTACACGGGCCAAAGTCCTCGTGAGAATCTCGCAAAAGAAAGAGGCACCGTGAAAGAAGTTCTCGTCATCAGCGAGATAGAAATCAGCACAAAATCCATGGGCCAATGCCAGGTGAATGGTCAAACGGGGTCTGTGGAACTTCTCCAGGTTCTTCGGCTTCCGGAACGGAAGTTGTGGCCAGCTACCCTTACTCTTGTCCATGCCATCCAGGATTATGCAGAGGATGTTTGATCCAGGCACCTTGCTGTACCACCTCAAGTGCCAGTATATGACACGGTCGACATATTGTGCTTTGAGGTGATCCTGCCAAGCCTTCGCCGCCGCTTTCTTTTCTGCAACAGAAGCATCGCCGAAGTGAAGTAGGTTGGAAAACTTGCTGCAATCGTTGCACTGAGCATGTTGTGTCGGCTTGCGCAAGCCAATGCAGTGGCACCATCCTGAGCGACACGAAACATAGTCCCTCTGCAAATGACAATAACCTTCTTAACCAAGGCACTCTTGCTCCACCGCTGCCAGAATGTGCTCCAACAGGCCGCTCTGGACTCTGAGTCTGCACTCTGGGACTCTGGGACTCTGACTAGGCGCCATGCCAAGTAAAGCCACCAAATATTGATTGGCTTTTTATGCTGCACATACCGCTTGGGCAAGTCTGCATCAGCGGCTGATGCAATGGCTGTGTGTAGCCAAGACTTCTCAGGGTCCCATCCCAACATTGGTGCCAGATCTTCATCATCCCGGCCCAGATCCGGTGCTTGGGATTCTTGCAACTCTTCCTGCTGCACAGTCCAATCAACATTCTCCATATGGCATGTGTCATCCTCTGGGAGAAACTCTGCTGCAGAATGATACATCTCCAAGAAGAACTGATCCACCGACATACCAGCTTCAGTCACCATCCGTCCGTTGGTGACACGGCCATCGAAGCAATGGCCCTTGCAAAGCTTGCCAAGTGTGCTGGCCGATATCTCGAGTAAAGCAAACAGCTGTCTCTCACAACACCGTTTTTCAAGGAAGATCCACTTGCAGCGACTGTTGCCAGCTTTGGCATCTCCATAAGACCTCTTCAGGAATGCAGCCCGCCTTGCTGAGCCCATGCCATCATAAACTCGACGGAAAGCCAAAACATCCTCGAGCTTCAAGCCAGGCTCACACACACTGCAGTGACCCGATCGGCACCGACCAAAGGAGCATGGGCTATCAAGAAGCTCTTTGAGACGGGATTTGTTGCAGTCTGTTCTGTCGGAGGCTGAGAGGTCTTGATCACCAGCAGCCAAAAGTGCTGAAGCAATGGTGAGATGAACCTCCGGCATGGCTGCGTTATCTTCTGTTGCCTTGCAGTTGGCTGGAGTAAAGCTGCGATCCGGGCACGGTGTGGTCCAGTTTGGTCTGTCAGGCCGTTCTGTCCGAAGCTGAGAACTCTGGGATGCAGATGTCCAGGTTCATCTGCTCTCTGGGAGTCTGTGCTTTGGGACTTTGCGCTCTGCGACTCTGTAACGCGACCCTCTTCCTGGGGGGCGAAGACGACCCAGAGCCAGTGTGAGAGGGTGTCAGCCAACTTGGTCGGTGCACAGATCCCTCAGCGCCAGATCCCGCAGGAGACATGTTCAGCCATGAGTAGTCCCTACTTGCCCGCCGACTTTCAGAGCCCCCAGGCGCTGGTTCAAGCCAGCTGGGCCTCATGACTGCTGCCCTGCTGGAGCCACAAAGGTTGTGGAATAGGATTCAACACATGATCACATGATCACAGCAACAAATAGTCTCTGAAGCATATCATGTATGTTATATGTGCAGTGAGCTAAGAAGACGTCATCCTCTTTGTCAACACCCCCAGACAATGTGCGACTCAAGGACTATCGGAACTCGGCACCAGAGACTTTGAAAGGGCTAACTGGACTCTGCTCCGTGCCTTGGCAAAGCAAAAGCGGCCGCATTCCTCAGAATTCGACCTCAGTGTCGCCTCATGGGTTGCTGACACTGAAAACCTGTGAAGAACTGGCTTCTTCTTTGAAACCCACGGACAAATCTCAGAGACTCAGAGTCGAGGACTCTGTGACTTAGGGACTCGGTGACTCGGCCCTGCAAGACCCACACATCTCAGGCTTTGCTTTTGTCAATGTTCTTGCTGAGCTTCTCCTTCCATAGCCGTGCTGCCTCTTTGCCCTGCTTGTGCTTCTTCACCTTGTCCATGTGGTCCTTGACGTGCTTGCAGTAGCTATCCTGGCTCCCTGTGGCACCGCTCGTGATCGACTTGCCCGGGAACTTCTTCTGCAGCTCTTCACGTGTCTCGTAGAAGAGCTTCTTCTTGAGATTGAACACCTCCGCAGCATCGTTGCCGTTAGGAATTTTGCGCCCTCCAAAGGTGAGGGGTTCCGACGTCGAGTCGTTCGGCGTCAGCTTAGCTGGCTTATTGCCAGCCGACTCCTGACCTTTGCCGAGGTTGCCCTTCTTAGCACCGCTGGTATTCTCATCAGTAGCAGCCTGCTTCTCGTCCTCGGCGACAGGCTTGTCCTCGCCATCATGGCCATTGGATGCTGCAGTGGAACTGGGCTGGTGAGGCTTCGGAGGTGTCGTAGGAGGCTGCTTCTTGAGAGCAGATTGGCTTTGCGCGGTCTTGGCTTTGTCCACTTGCTGGGTGGCAAACGAAGCCAGCTTGATGGAAGCTTCGGCAGCTTGAGCGGCTTTTTGGGCAGCTACTGAGGCTGCGATGGCTTGCTTGTTGAGCAACATCTGCTGCTGCTGCTGAAAATTCTTCTCCGTCGGCTTCTTGGGTGTTGTCTTGTCTGCCTTCAACTCCTCACGCCCAGGGGTTGGCTTCGTCCAGTCTTTCCACGCACTCGCATCGACTCTCTGCCTCTTTTCAGCCATGCTCTCCTGGGTCTGAAGTCCTCTCTTCGGAGATCTTGACCACACCGGCAGTGAGGGCTTCTCGTCAAAAACAGCGGGCTGCTTCTGCTGACAAGAATCATACCAGTCCTCAGAGCCGACCGAGTCGTTCTGCGTCAACGCACGAGGGGCCATGATCGGTGACTCTGAGTCTGTGACTCTGTGACTCTGTGACTCTGAGTCCGGGGTCCTGAACCCTTGGCTGCGATTCAAAGAGATAGTGTCAGAAGGCAAGCTGGTGCCAGAAAACACATGAGGAATGATCAAGATGCCAGCAAAACACATGCAGACATGACAGGCACCTGCTTGCACAGCTGATTTACATTTGTTCACACCAGAACACACACAAGCTCGCATCATCTCTTGCTCCCTTTCGGAGACTCAGGGACTCAAGAACTCAGACCTCTGGGACTCAGGGGTGAGTTCGGCACGGTGCTCAGCATGATTGTCTCACAACAAGGGACCCAGAGACTCTGGTTCAGGCCTGATGCACTAGATGTGCTAGAAACAAGCAAGCCCTTGATGCCTGCAAATCAAGCTACACGGACCAGCTTCTTGGACTCAATCTTGACAGGCCCTGTGAAATAAATCCCAGGTTTCTCTGGGTTGAAACTGAGGCCTTGGTCGTTGTCCATCAAAACCCAGCGCTGCTTCAAAAAAACCAAGCCCTCGGCATGGCTGCCATCCTTCAGGTTCCAGGCTGCCTTGGTGTCGGGTGAGGTGAGGGCAATGCTGCCCACGTCGTCCCAATCAGGCTGGGCTTTCTTGTTCGTCATCTTGCGCGGGGTCGGCTGAGGGACGAAGACACAAGGATCGCACTTCTTCACCTCGAAAACACGATCCTGAGCATCGCCAGCTGAGTCCTGTGCTGCTTTTCACGGAGTTTGTTTGGGTCGAGCAAAGTTGAGGGAAAAAGAATAGAGAAGGAACTATGCACAGTCCTTCGCAACCTTCGGCTTCAATTTGTGACAGGCAAACTCGATGCTGGTGACATCCATTTTCTTGTCTTCCATCAACTGCAAATGTGAGCGAAGTGTCATCAACGGCGAGATTTCCGGCTTGTTGTCTGAAAGCTTGCGAGCTCCACACATGTCCTCGTCGCTGCCGAAACCAATGTCCATCATCTCCAGCTTGTCCTCCTTGAGAGCCGCCTCCGCTTCCTGTTGCAGCAGTGGGCTTGTCTAGACATGTGTGCGCAAAGCACAAAACTGCACGCATGATGTGCGCATCGGACGCTGCAAATGGTGCGTGCCTCATTGATCTTGAACTTGCCAAAAGTCAGGGCCAGAGGACTGGTGTCGTCCAGCTCCACCTCGCACGTGGTCTGGATCCAAATGGAACCCTTGGACGTGAAGAAAACCTTGTAGGTCTTCTGGTCAATCTCCACCACCGGCCCTTCCTTCTCCTTCATCTGCTCCACGGTCAAGGACTCTGGGTTCTGGGCCTCTGAACTCAGGAGTTTCGCCTTCTTTTTCGGTGGCCCGGCCGCCTCGTCAGCGGAACGCTTCTCACCCTGGTGCGGCTTTCCGCTCTTGTTGTAGCATTCGTTGTGATCCTTGGCGAAGCGGTCCCACTTCTCGGAGATCAGGGTTGCTAAGCTTCTTGTCCATCTGCTCCTGGTAGGTGGCCTTGAAAGGGATGGTGTCCGCTACTCCCGGGAAGGTGGCCACGAAATCCTTCTCCTGAACGGCGGGTACTTCCCGCATGTCCTTGAAAGACACGAGTGGCTTCCAGTCCGGAATTGAGATGACCTTGTCCTGTGCGAGGTGCTGCAACTTTCGGCGGATGGACGACTGTAGCCAGCGTGAGATCTTTGCGTTCTCTTTTCTCGAGTCAATCGCAGCCCCCTTCTCTGTGTGTTTGTCGTCTCGACTGTTCGAGTCAGCCCAGACGACACCAACATGGATTGCTTGTGGGGCGGGAACAGCTGGACTTGCAGCACGTCTCATCAATGCTTCGGCCACAGAGTGGTCGTAGGCGAACACATCCACCCAAGAAACACCTGACGGCTGTTGAAGTGTGAGACCCTGCCACAGAGCATCGTGGAACGCTGCCGGAATGTTGAATCCTGCAATCCACTGCTTGCGTCGAGACGGCTTGCTGGCACCGTCTGCAACAACACCAACTTGGCTGAAACCTCGGCGCGGGTCAACCATGTCTTTCTGGGCCAACATGGGAATCGGCGTCACGGAGTTCTTCACAGTCACTGGAAGCATCTGCCGTTTCCAAAGCGCCGACCTTGAAAACTCCGAGATCAAGCGGCCCTCCTTGTCGCACTGGTCAGAGAGGGCAACAAAGAACTTGTGGAAGCCCGGCCTTTTGGATTGCGCCGGGATGCTGCTCTGGTCGAAGCACATCAGGACCTCGCGAACGAGAAGTCGGTTCTCCGGCTGGGACACACACTCGGAGATCTTCTGTGTGGCCTCCCCGACATTGGCCTCGATGTATTCCTTGTTTGCAGGGAGAGCAGGTAAGACAACAAGTGTGGAGAGATCATGTCAGCAAGCTACCATGCAGTTGAAGGTCGTTACCCCAGTTACCACAAGTCGGCGCCGCGATGATCATCACAGTCTGGGAGCGTAGGTTGCGATAGCAGCTTGCATACCGCTGTAGGAGTCGTAGCCAAGCACACTTGGGTTCATCCAGAAGACCTTGAACATGTTGCAATCAGGAATGCTCTGCTCATCCTGGAACTTGCGAACACAGGTTTCAGCAAATGTGATGGCGTGGGAGGCCTCGTGCAAGTCCCGAATCGGATACCGGTTTTCCTGCCACTTCTCCACGGCCTGCTTCTGCAAAGCCTTTTGCTCGTCCTGGGCTTCTGCTGCGAGACCTTTCGCACTCCGAATGAAGTCGGATTTCTTCTCCTGGTAGCTGGACCACCCGGCCACCTCCTTGGTGACTTTGGCAATCGCTCTTGCAAGCTCTGCCTTCTGCACATCGAGGTCAGCGTCGGACTCTGAGATCTGGGACTCCGGGACTCCGCAAGCGACCTGAGAGGATCACGGGAGCTGGCGTTTTAGGGCATGGGATGAGTGGGTGCAGAGGTCACTGGAAAAGACGGTTGTGTTTTCCTGCAAATTCCCTGCCTTCGCGCCGACATCTGCCAGAAATCTGAAGTTCTCCACCTTCAACTGTGGGTTCATGACACGGAACTTTTCGAAGAGCTCGACGTCCAGGTAGCCTCGTGCAAACTTGGTTTCGAGCTGCTGCAGCTGCATAGAGGTCAGCACCCTCTGAAACTCTGAGTGGAAGTGTGCGAAGAGAGCCGACATACCCCAAGCCGCGTCTGCTTCTTTTGGGTCTCGATAATTTGCTGCTCCTGTGGCCAAGTTGACCTTCTTCTTCCACCGCTTGGCATCTTGCAGCTTGAAGAGAAAGTACTGCACCTTCCGCCTCACGAACCAGTACCTCTTGCGATTGTCTGCCTTGAGGATTTGCACCCAAAGGTCAGACTTCATGCTGCTCTTCGGAGCCATGCCTCCAAGAAACAAAACAAACAGCACAGCCGGCAGTGGTTCACATGATTGATGATAGATTTATGAAACGAGAGCACAACCTGCCTTGGAAAAACGCACTGGTCGCCAAGGCCTTGTAAGGAATGGCAGACTGTTTGGGTGCATACAGCTGCCAGTGGTAGTCGATGAGCTGCTGGGTGTCCAAGTCGAGGGTGGGATAGATGACGACTATGCTGGTCTCCAGCTCTGAAAGCTTCTTGGCCTCGTTGCTCGAGCCACCATTGAACTCGTCGATCATGAGACTTGCACATTCAGTCCATGCAAGACCTTCCTCTTTCGCTTGTGCCATGAGCAATGTCGAAACCTGAATGGGATCTGGCCTTGGTCGAGCTGCTTCTGCGAACTTGTCCTGCAGGGACCGGAACCTGTCAAACTTGATGCTGCCTGTCGTGTGGCATGTGCAGCGAAAGTTGTACAAGGCCTGCAGCTGTGGCAGAATGTGCTTCACATCCTCGTCTGATAGGTCCTTCATCTTGTGGACTGCAAAGAGGATCGCCTTGATCGCTAAGCTCTTTGTGAAGCCGATCGAATGGCCGAGGGCGAAATCCGGCAGAGGTTCTCCGGCAGCAGGCAGCCCTGGAGGAAGCCAGAGTTGAATCGGATTTGTCAAGCTATCATAGGGTTTTTCTAGAAAGTCAGCGGCGCACCGGATGACATTCAGCATTTTGCTCTTGCCCTTCTGAGAATGTTCTGGCCGAAAACTTAAATGCCATGGCATGAGCACGAGCTGCTGCGTCACATCCTGTTCGACCAGTGGTACTCGATCATCGGCGGTTGGCACTCTGAAGACCCACGGGGCATCCATGCCATGCAGCCTTTTCTGCACAGCCAGGAACATGTTCTTCAAGCTTTGCGTGTCTGTGCCGAAGTTTGCGATCAGGAAATCACCTCAAAACAAATTCAAAGTGTTTGCTGTGTTATCGTTTATCAACCAAGTGGAGTGACCGCATGAAAGTTACTGAGCCGAGTGCAGATCTCCACTGCATCAGCTTGTTCAGGATCGCCGGAGCCTCCGAAAAAGTCGTTCAGCCAAGGGATGATCTTGCCAATGACCATCTGCTGTTCCTTCGACAGCATGCTGACTCTCAGACTCAGAGTCAGGGACTCAGAGTCAGGGACTCAGAGTCAGGGACTCAGGGACTCCGGGACTCAGTCTTTGATGGCGACCCCGATCCGAAATGATGCAAGGAGTTACACAGTCACATCAATCTAAATTTCAAAGCTTCACGAGACTTGATCTAACAAGTGGAGGCTTCACTTCGGTGCAGATGAATCATCCTGCTTCATGCACTCTGTCAGCTGACTGAGTCTGAGATCCAGACTGAAGAGCTGCAGCTGTGCGTCCACACCTGCTGGTCTCCCAGTTTGCAGTTTCTAGGAAACTCGTGCTTAGCAGGAAGCTTAGGAGAAAACGACAACTGCCATCACTCCGGATCGGGATTCGAAGCCACTAAAGCAGGAGTGAAACCCCAAACTCTAGTCTATAGACAGACACCATTGTTTGCTCGGACTAATAGTAAAGTTACACATTTTCCGGAACTCACGAAAAGTTCTGAGATGCGGCCTACCTACTTCAAAAACAAAAACCCTAGCCCTAGCTGACTCGAATAAAGTAGTAGCCTTGTTTATGTGCTTCTGCCTATTCAAATCAAGTAGCCAGGGTGAATCTCAGCAGTCCCTAATTATGGGCACTTAGCTGTCCACCACTTACTACGCAGTAACTTCTGGCTCCTTTTGTCTAGTTTTTCTTTGTCTGAAGCTTGTCTATGTTGCTGCTGAGTTTTTTTAATCAAGTTGCTGGGTTGCCTGTGCAGAACAAAGAGTGCAACGTAGTTTATTAGCCATTTAGTCGCTCTTATTTGAAAGATTCACACTATGCCGCGCGTGATGTTTGCTAACTAGTACTCTAAATAGATAGACCGAACAACATCACATGCGGCCACCAGTGTGTATCTTTACTTTAGCATAAATTCAACCCTCAAACCCTGATGCCAATGTAGGAGTTCTAGGTATATTCCATACTCTGCATGCACAGCCAGATCTTCCGTTCTTTGTGATTCAGAGTAACTCAATTAAACTCATATAGCTTCCTAGCCCAAGCGGTTGATTTCAATAGTATTCGGGTAGGCCTGGGTACGTCGCATGTCTATATATATATATATACATATATATATATATATAAATATATATATATATATATACATATATATATATATGTACAATGACATGAATGACTGCACGCATTATATATATATATATACACACACCAATTACCATGCTGTCAAGCCACATTCAGTTCAGGATCAGGCAACCATGCATGTGTCAAGGCGGAGACCGGCAGCTACGGCCAGCACTTGTGGCTGGACTTGGCGTAGTAACCGCCATGGCTAGTCGTGCATCAATACAATAATTAACCTTGAAACCCGAAGCCCTGAAACCCTAACCTTTAAAAATTCCTTCCTTTGGCAGCAAACGCCTGAAGCCCTAAAGTTTGAAGCTTGAAAAACCAGTTCGAAAGTTTAGGATTCTGAACACTGAAATTCTATCTAAACTTCGAAACCCGACAGCTACAGCAGCAGCTTCAAAAGCTTGAAAACCCAACCAAGCCTGAGACCCAAGAAGAAAACACCTGTGGCCATCAGTGTGTGTAGCTCTGATACTAGAAGTCAGCTCGATTTACGAGGTACATATACATACCTGCTTACATGCATACACATGCATACACATGCATACACATGCCTACCCATGCATACACATGCACACACATACATACATACATACATACATCGAGATCTTGTACTACTGTCCCATAGTCAACGCAAATATGGCTGGATTTCTGATAGCATCCCTGTTTTGATTACCGGACAATTCGATAAGTAGGTATCCATACGGGAACATTGGGTCTTTATGTATGTGAGCGAAAGAGAAAGAAAACCACAAAGATACTGAGACAAAGAATACGAGAATTGGCTAGTGCGAACCTAGATTCAGGCTTGGGCTTCTCAGGGTTTCAGGCTCTGGGTGGCTGGTGAATTTGCTGAGGCCTGTCAAACTTTATTGCAGCCTAGGATTTCCCAAAGCTGAAGCATCATATGCTAAAGAAGCTCGCATTGACTGAAATCTATTTGCCAACTCCCAGCAGCAATCGTCATGCCTCCGCCAACTTGTCCTAGGAGCTGCAGACTGAAAGGGGCAGCGCCTGGCTAAGTGATGGAATTACATAAGGTTCAACGTTCAATGGGGGTGGGAGTGTGAAGGCAATGCAAAGGCAGCATCTCTTGTTTCTTGCGCAACAAGCGATCTGTCACTGCACTCGGTCGGTGTCAACACAGAGTCTCCAGAACATCCAAGCAAACAGCCCTGAGCACAGAAACAATCTCCGGTTTATGCAATGTTCGGATTCAATCTCAGGGACTCAGGACTCTGGGACTCGGAAATTCTGGGACTCGAAGAATCTCAGTGTCTCTTGGAGACTCTGAGACTCTGAGTCTGGAAATCTGGGAATCAGCTACCACCAGACTTTTCACTGCTTGTTGATCTCTCTTCTCGCTCTATACCCAAAGCAAACCGCAGCTTGTCTGCAAGTGTCAACATTTCCCCCTGCTTCTCCACCAATCTTTTGGAGTACTTGGTCACCTTGCCTGCGGCAAGCTCCAGCTGGGCTGCTGCTTTCTTGGCTAAGACAGATGTGGAAAAAAGGCCTGGTGTACGAGGTGCAATGCACCTGCCACCCAGCAACACCTGCTTTGAGCAGGTGGCACAAGCCTTGGGCAGGGTCGATCAAGCTGTGAAGATACGGGGCTTGGTGCCTTCAGACCAGCCCTTGTCCTCGGACCACCCCTTGGTCACTGAGGGCCTTTGGAAAGAAAGCCTTATCCTGGAAGACCCGGACATCTTCTATGCCACTGACGGCTCGCCCGGTTCCACCAATGACCCTCGCGCCTGGAAACTCACCTGGGCAGCCATCGCTTTCAAAATTAAGCCTGATGGCATTGAGGTTGTCGCCTCGGCAGCGGGCCCCGTTCCGGAGGAACAGTTTGTTTTCCGAGCGGAGGCCTGTGCCCTCCTCTTTCTTGTCGAGCACACGGCCGGTGACATTGACGTCACGATGGATGCCAAGAGCGTCAAAACTCGCGTTGAAAGGCGCTCACTTGGCCGAACCTCGCTGGACCTGGTATACCCAGTCCGAGCGCAGGCTGATCGGCTCCACCTCCATTGGATTCGCAGTCACAAATCCCTGGAATCTCATTGCCAGTCATTCGGAAGCCATTCCGCCTGGAGGTGGCACGCCAACCATGCTGTGGACAAGCTCGCTGGTGACCATGCCAACCAGTCCCGCGACCGGCTCTGGGAGGGCAGGCTTGAGGCCAGAGATGCCGATGCCAAAGTGGTTCTTGGGTTCCTGGCTGCCCGTGTGGCAACCCTTTTTGAATATGATCAGGACCAGGGTCCTCAGGTCCAGTTCGAAGGAGAGGCCAGCTCCCAGAACCACAAGGGCAGAGCATCCGGTTTCAAACGGAAAGGCAAGGTTATCCGACCCGAGCCTGCCAAAACCCCAAGCCAGAGCGGCAAGCCCAACAAGAGGGACCTCCTTCGTGAAGCCGTTCTAAATCCCCAGCTTGGGCACACTTGGAAGTGGACCTCTGAGCACCAAAATGGGGCACGCATCAGCTGTACTACCTGCAAGCTGGGTGCCCAGCAGATTTCTCCTGAACAGCAGCTCCGGAGGATACTGGCCCAACCCTGTGTCGGGCACTGCTCTCCAGAGATCTTCCTCAGCTTCTGGAAATGCCACCCGACCCACCACATGGTTTTCGAAGGTACCATTTGGAGGTGTACTGGGTGCAAAAGGACTCACAACAAGGCCAAAGCCAGCACCAAGGGGCGAAACCCAAAAAGGAGCAGGCTCCCGGATCAAGGGACATCGCCTCCCTGTTCTCTTCAGCAAAGGCAAGGTCAAGCTGTCCCAGGCCCCAGAAACCCACCAGCCCCGGCGGCACCAGACGCCCAGGCCGGCTGTGGGGACACCTTGGAAGCCACTCCCAGCCCGGTGGTAGGTCAAGAGGGCGGTTCTACGGGTTCCCATCCCGAACTGCCCCGGTCTCCTTTTGCCCTTACAAGGCTTGGGCTCCCGTCCAATCAACCCAGCCCCCAAGCAGGGCAAACGGAGTAAAACTCCAAGGGTACGGGCGGTCCCAAGCAGGCAAAACTGCACTTTGGGGCGCCCAAACCTCCCCCCTTGTAGGCGCAATGCGCCTGGCCCCTGGGTTCCTGCCTTGCGGTCTCTCTCTTTTCTCTCCGCAGCCGTTTGGTTCACAGTTGGGTAGCCAGCATGGAGAAGGCCAGCCCAGCCGAGCAATTCAGGGGCAGAGAACCGGCTAGGGAAAGGGGCCCAGACAGGGGCCGCAGCGAGGGAAAAGCCAGCCCCACAACCCGGCTGAGCGCAGCAAGGGTGGCAAAGGAAGCCAGGACACCGAAACTGGCAAAAAGCACAGGTCGAAGAGCTCAAAGGGTACTCCCAGCGCCGGGCGGGGAAAAAGCAACGGGCGGCCGGCCAGTACTACAGGTGGTCGCGTCCCTTGCCGGCTGAGCCAGAGCAGACCACGACACCCACCACCGGGCAGGAGCCGTGGCGGGCGAAAGGGAAAGGAGGTGGAAGAAGACAATGCTGCCTCGTACTCCTACTACTCTTCCTCTCGCTCTAGGTCGCCCCGGGGAAAGGAGAAGGAGGCTCGAAAGGGCAAGGAGAAGCCAGCAAAAGTCCCGGCCCAGGCAGCTGGCCCAAGGATGGCCGTCAAGTCCAAGGCCAAGCCCTCTCCTGAGGCAGAGGAGTCCACCGGCCGCTTCTGCTCCCTCCAGCTCCCAGGCTGGGGTTTTCCCGCCTAGTGTGAAGCTCAAACTGAAGTACTGCGTCTGGTGCGCAGCCTGTGCTGTCGGAGTCTGGCCCGCAGAGGCTAAAGGCCTCAAGTCTGCTCCGGGACGGTGTGCAGAAGGGGAGTTGGCTGCCGGTACACTTCTCGCACGCACTCGTGGCACTGAACCAGACCTTGCAGAGAGGCTAGAACTCAAACGACTAGCTCTCCCACTCGAGTCACGGCTCCTCCCTCTCGGAGAGCGGTCTCTCCCTGCTGCGAGGGACCTCTAAGGAACCTTCGGGGCCTCTGGGCCTCTCACACACAGCACTCAGACAGAGCGGGCACGCTCCACACTTTTCACTCTGCTGTTCTTCAGCAGTCCGAGTCTTGAGCCAAGCCCGGCACGGCTTGAGGCTTCAGTACACAGCTCTCTGGATTTCAAACACTTCACAGCTCGTGAGCACTAACAGCGAACTTGGGCTTCAGCTCTCTAAACACTAGAACTGGCTCCTGATGCCTCTTAGGCATCACGCTGTAGCTCTGGCGAAAGCAAACAGGCTTGAGACTCTTCACAAACACTCCAAGCGTCCGCAAAGCTCACTCTGAGGTTCGGGCGGGACGACCGACAGGCGGACCGACCGACCGACCAACAAACCTTTTTTTTTTTGGCGTGAATGGGCCTCGTCGACTACGGCTGTAGCACTCGGTCCCTACAAGCAAACTAACAAACTACAAAGCACAGAACTACAAAACCGTGAGACAAAAGCGAAGCTCTGCAAGCTGCGGCGCACAGGCTTTGCCGGTGGTAGCCGTTCAGCAAACTACGAAGCCTCAGCGACCGATCCGAAGCAACAAAGAGCCGTCGCTCTGAGCCGCCCAAAGCAGCAGGTGGAGCCAAATCCAAGCTCCGGCAGCCGTTCTAGTCTCGACAGACAACGGACAGCCCCTGTGCTTTGTTTCATCACGATCGAGCACACCAAAGTCCAAACGTCCAATGCCTTAGGAAGCGGTGTGCAGTATCGTGGCGCAGTTGCCGGCAGACGTTTCCGTCAGACAATGCGCAAAGTCAAAATCGGCAGGTGCGCAGACTGAGCGCACACGGTGTGTGTCGCCGATGCAACGCACGGTGGAAGCCAAATTGGGTCGCCCAAGACAGCCGAAGTCATGGTAAGAGTCTGGCCGTGCTGCCCAGCATCCACGCGTCCCAGGCTGCTTGGCGAGTGCAACTAGGCCCAAACAAGGGTTCCACCAGGCAGCAAAATGCACCCTGCAGAGGGCAATAGAGGGAAGGTGCGGGGTTCTGCCCCTGCCTGCCGTTGAGCATGTCGAAGTCCGAGAAATGACGTTGGCCGGATCCTCGCTCTACGCACTTACCAAGGCAAGAGGGGAGGCCAAACCATGTCAATAACGGACATCGACGTATGTCGACGTGCCAGCAAGCTTAGGAGTCCCGAGGGGAGGAGAGCACAGCGCAGGCGCCCCCCCTTGGCCCCAAGTCCAATGGCCCAGAAAGCGCGGCGCGACCAGTTTGCGTCGACCCTGCTCATAGACAACCAGCAGCGGCAGGCACCAAAGGCTGAAACGGATGAGCCTCCAGACCACAATAGGAGGCCAATGCAGCGGGTGAAAAGTTTTGAAGTGGCATCAACCTTCCCAATCGGAGAAGTGATGAACCCAGCTTGTTGTCGGGCCGACTCCTATGCCGAAGATGAAGAAAAGAAGGAACCACAGCGACGTATGTCGTCGGTTTCACCGGCACAGGCCAAGCGGTATCTGTGTCGTTGCGCGCAAGTGGCCAAAAAGGCCGGAGCTCGTGGCAATCTAGACAGGGTGTGCGGTCAAGTCCTGCAAGCAAAAGGGGACCGAGCAGCACCGCCCTTTGGCCAGAGTTCCGCGTAGGCCGGCGATGACCGCTGACTCGCCACGGAAGCCGAACATCTCAAAGTCGGCCAGAAGCGGCCAACCCCCAGATGGATCGTCGGGGCCTCACATACACGAGGGGCCAAGGAGTGATGTGGCCATCCTCTGATCCGTATGCATTGGACTGGACATACTGGTGCCCAATGAAGAGGGTTCTCCAGCCGCACTTTGGAGAAGCGCTAGGTGCGAAGAGCCCAGTGGTGTGGAGAGCGGCCAGTGCTCTTGCGCGTGGATGAGCAAGCAAAGCGATGCCCGAGTACCGACGTGGGCAGATGTTTCGCGTCAACACTTGCCACAATGTAGGGCATACGCCCCGCAAGGAGGAAAACCAATCCCGTGTCACTGAGAACGAACATCGACGTATGTCTGCGTCCCGGTGGCTCCACACGGCGTGACTGGTCGGGACGCCGCGGTCGCCTGCCCCTGAGGAGTCCATTCTCGAAGCCCTCCATCACGCGGCCCGCGATGGCAATCTGCGGACGGCCAACCAAGTCAACAGGAACCTTGCATGTGATTCGGACCTCAATATGCTGGCCATCTCGCCCAGGAGTTACACTGGCGAGTTGCAGGAGTGGGGCGGACGATGGGTCGTCGGCCAACGCACGGGTAAGGAAAAAGAGTAGTTGCACCGGCAGCAGCACTCCACAATGCAGAAGCGGAGTACCCTTGTTGTCCTCGGCAACAGTGCTGCCTCCCCCGGTGGTACGCCGCTGGCTGGAGTTCTCCCCCCGTCGGCTATTGGTCGGCAAAGGGTCTGGTGTTGCAGTAGGGTCGCGCTTGGGAGCCAGAGACATCTGGATAAGGCTGCCATCGCGTACAGGGGATTTCCGTCCTGCGAGAGCCCGTGGGAGAGAGCTTTTGAGCCCCGACAGTTCGTCAAGGAGCAGCCACCACCAAATCTCCGGCCGGGCCAGTTCGTACCAGGACAGGTCGAAAACCTGTCCTTCCGCTAAGCGCAGGACTGGATCACAAAACTGGGCCAATGCCACGGACACAGCGAGCAGTGGTGTTAAGCAGACGCGAAAGGCTTCGCTCTCAGTGCAGCGTCGCAACATGAGGGCTCGGTCCGCAAAATCCACAACTTTCACCCCAAAGTTCTGTGGACTGAGTTTGAGCTCACAAGCAGGCAACGACAAGGGGAGGGAAAGCAGGGTAAGGCAGTCCGGAGAGCTGGGGAGTAATTGCTGAAGTGCCCCAGCGCAGTCAATTCCTTTAACCGGCTGTTGAAGTCTGCCCCTAGCTTGGTAACGGCGAAGGGTGTCATGCTGCTCCGCGAATTCATCCTCATCATCTGCTGGTACACACCTGCTGGCAATTGAGGTGACCACTGGCACAAGACGATCAGGCGGGGATTCGACCGCGCCCAGTAGGTCCTCCACACGTTGAGTCCATGTAGCGGTAGGTGCAACTGGGTGAGAGGCCGCACAGCTTTGGCTGCGCAGCTCGGCTGTCAGCGTCGGATCTTCCTTGGCAGGCTCGCCGATCTCCGGGTCCGGGCGCACCGCACCTGTCGGATCATATAGGGCTCTTGGCAGTCCAGTAGTAGCCACCGGCGGGAGCAATGTTGCCTGAGGGGAAGAATGTCGTAGGCGCGACGACACATAGCGCTGCAACCTGCCTAGCAGCCTGGTGTTGACCGTGTCAGAGGAAATAGCGTAGAAGTAGAATGCGCCGGGCACGGCCATCACTGTTGACTCCGACACACCAGCGTTGCCGCGGCACTCAGTGGCAGGTTCCGCGCAAGGCATGTGAGACCCTATCAGCGATCTGTGATGGGTGGAGTGGAGGGCACTGAAGAGCCTCTTGGGGAGAGGGACACCCCCTCCTCTGTGGTCACGGAGGCGATGGAGCCCGAACCTCGGCGGGTTAGTGAACTCCAGTAGTCCAAACACAGGAAACTCGGTATCGATGACAGGGTGAAACGGCCGTGCCGTGATGGAGGTCCACTGTGCTCAAAGTCCACCTCCCGAAGGAGGAGCTGAACCGGGTAGCCCTCTATGCCACTGTGAGCTGCTTAGAGAGGGAGGGGACGCGATTCACGGACCATCGTTCGTGAAACTCCTGGGCAGTCTTCTTGTCCTCGCGGGGAGGGCTTGATATCCCAAGCTTGGCTGGGTGTGATGGAGGACAGAGTGGAGCTCCAATGCCGCCGGAATGCCCCACCAATGAGTGGGGGAGGCGATGATCAATGGGCCCGTGGGTCGCGTGCTGCCCGCCGTGAGCCGCTGATGAGCATCCTCCCCGGTCATGGTAAAGCGGCCAGCCCTGTCGAGAATGCAGATGTCGACTGCACCTGTAGTGCCAGCGCAGACTGTAGTGGTGAAGAGGTCCACGAATGCCCCCAATTCATTGTGATGGTCATAGAAGAAGGAGAAGAGGGATGCAGCCTGCGCCTCCGTGGTAAGGTGTCCCGGCGGGGGGAGCTCTGGCAACCAATCCGAGATAAACTCCGCGAGGGATGTACCTTCGGCCACCACTCGGTGCGCGTTACCCGTGTCCGCGTTGGCGGGGCGAGCATTGCTGCGGCCAAGACCATGCTTGAGGGCGTCAAAAACCCGGGTGGTGGGTGTGACTACCGTGACTTTCCGCCCAGCCTGCACTGCGAAACGATGCCCGCAGACGTTGTAGGCGAATACCAGGAGGACACAGAGCAATTCCATCAAGCCATCTGGGTGCATGTCCGAAGATGTATGCCGCGGTAATCGGACGAAGTACACTCCTGGCTGGTGAGTGCCGTCCGCCGCTACCCGTTGAAGCCGCCTCGCCGCGGTGTCCGCAGCTAGCTCACCAATGGTGATCGGGCACGGAGTGGTATTGGAAACCCTGTGCATACTGATGGATTGAGGGTATCGAACGGCCGTGATTAGTAGATAAAGGTCAGCCAGCAGCCTGGTGGAGGCGACCAGGGCTAGATTCAGGCAAACCCCATTGATGGGGGCCAAGCCTTCAGCTTGCATAGCGGTATTGGCCGGCGCCAGTATTGCACCGACAGCTGACAGACGATTGAGATAGCACAACATCGCCTCGCTATGGGACTCCGACTGGTGGAGGAAGTCCACCGCAATAGCCGCTGGCGTGAGCCGGTCGGGGTGAGGGCACACTCGGTCACCTATGCTGGTGATGCCTGAGTAAGGAATGAAGTATTTCATCCCTTGTCGGGTGACCCGACATCCTCGTAGCTCCTGCAGATCCTCATCGAGGTTGACCTCAACCTCTTCCTCAATGCCAAAGAGGCACTCGGACAACTCTCGACGCACGGTTATGGTGGCTCCCGTCGGCGGCTCAGCGCCCTGATGGCCGTCATGACGGTGTCCTAAGCTAGTCCACCGGACAGTGTGAAGCGGCCCCTGCGGTGTAGACTGAACCAAACCTCTCAGTGCCGCGGCAAGGCGTCCCGGGGAGACAGGCTGCGGGGCTAGCTGGGCGACGCCGCGGATGCCGACGGGCTTGGCAATGAGTCGTGCCAGGGTGCGTACTTGGACCTCGCCTTTACCGCCACCCGCGGGTTGTCGTGGGTCCCCGGTGCGGATGACGAGCTGGCCGGCAGTGTTCGCAAGGATGGCCGCCGAGGCGGGCTGTCCCTCCTGTTGCCCCTCGTCAATCACGATGACATGTGCGCTGGTAAGGTAGGTTTTCACCTCGCTATAGGAGGCATAACGAAGTTGCAGCGCGGCAGAGCCCTGTGAGAGCAGCAACATGTGAGCACTGCCAACTGAGGGGGATGTAAGACGGGCGTTGCGCCCCGTGGATCCTGGCTGAGTCGTGGCAATCTCTCCTAAGCCGGCCGCTTGGTGTTCAGCAGCTTCGGTGAAAGGCACATGATCAAAAGATGGGTCGATCATTTCGGCATCGCCAGACACCCTACGCACAACGACAAGCGGGCGCAGCCATTGCGGGGCATCGACCAACAGGTTGGAGGCAATACGGACAACAGCAATGAGCGCAGAATGCTGCTGCGCTGTCCAGAATACCGTTTGCTCCAGAACAGCATCCAAACAGACTAGGGCGCACCACAGAGAGAAAGTTTTGGATGAGCCAGCACAGCCCAGGATGCTGAGAGAGCTGCGGCCTTGTGCCCGAGCGGCTAGAATGGCCGTGATGTGCCCGCTCAGGAGGCCATCCGGGCTGTTCAGAAGCTCAGCAATGTGGCGACAAAAGGACTGTCCCATCAGGGCAGCCAACGCGTGCAGCTCTTCTGGGATCAGCGACGCCGGGAGACGCCAATTGCTGCAGAACGGCTCCCGAGGGTTGTGGCGCCTAGCTACTGGGTGGAGAGCAATGATGCGCTGTTTGAGCCGCACAAAGCCGGCCGGCGTAAGGTCAGGGGCAGGTGGGAATTGAGGGGCTCTGGCAGCCGACTCCACTGCCTGCAAGAAGGACAGCGCGAGATGCACTTCCGAGGCGAAGTGGCTCCGAGGCCGTGGCGCAGGTAAGGTGCACGGGCGCACGGGCATGCCAATGGCCAGTGGGACACGTGCCTCAGGCATTTTGAGTACTTGCAGGAACACATCGCGCCACCAACCTTAATGCAAGACAGACTTTGGAGGGAAAGGCCCCAGCTGCAGTCCTGGCCAGGTTGAGGGGCGGCCCCGAGAAAGGATGGCCACTGCCGGATGAGCAAGAGCGCAGCAATCGGGTTGAGGCGGTTGTGACGACGCTCGGCTTTGCGTTGTTCGCGTGTTTTGCCTTTCACCCGTTCAGGAACGATCAAATCCACAAAGACCGCCATCATTTGCCCTTGCCGGAAGGTAAGCTGCAGAAGGCACCCCTCTGTGGGAGGCCGGTTAGCGCTTTGTCGATGCGAGAACCAGCCAGTGTCCTCCGTAGGCGTGTAGCCATGGGGACACGATAAGCCAAGGACGTATGTGCCAAAGCTGAGGCAGTCTTCAACCTTCAGCACCACCGGGAGACCCCGTGCAAAACGCCTGGTGGTGTCATGGTGCGACATCCGACGGTTCTCCTGCCCAGTGTCCTCGAGTGCGGCGCCTTGGCTATAGACATGGAAGTGCAGGAAATCCACGACTCGCTCGAGCGACAGCCCATTAAGGGACGTTTGCACTGGTGCCGGCAGAGGCAGGCTGACTGGATTATTCTCCTCATAGCACCGCAACCGCACTTCCTGAATGATCCATGTCCGCAGCGCAGTAATGCAGTGTGGCAGGGAGGCTGTGGTTACAGAGCGAACCGCGTCGCAGAGGGGTTGCGGCAGGGAAGCTACAGTGCCTAGCTTTTTGAGTAATGCCACTGTAACACGGTGAGGGAAAAGGGCAGTCATGACCTCCCCAACCTCACTATCTACCAGTCCCCGACTACGGTAGAAGTGCAGAGCGTGGAAAGCCCATTCCAGTTCCTTGTCCATACTACGCAGGGGGATATAGGCGCGTGCGGCAGTAACATCCACTCGGGCAGGCAGTGCGGAGAAGGAGGTGGGAATAGTTATGGCACTGGAGCCCAAAGAACTCTGCTGGCACGTTGGTCAACCAATGCAGGCCTCCAGCGCGTATGCCTGGGGCACCTCGTATTGCGGCCCACGCAAACTCAGTGGGCACCCACGGGCAGAGAAAGTCTTCACTGACGTGGATGATCTTTAACCGACAAGGGAGGCTCAGAAGTTCCGCAAAGAGCCAGTCAGGCATGCCCACTGCCCCGATCTCGACGGCAGCAAGTGTCGACGCAGTAGTTGCGGCCTGGTCAGAGGCGGGAGGGCACTCTATTGGCGGGAAGGCGCTGTCGCCCCACAGTTTGCGGAGAAGCACGCCAACCAGGCTTGCCGTGTAGCTATTTGCCGAGAAGCCCCTGACAGCAGGCCGCGCAGGGCTGATACCAGAAAAGGCAATGCACAGTGCTGCAAGACATGCAGAGTGTGGGTCCTGCAAGTGAGAGCTGCGGCGAGCTTTCTGGAGCTGCACCGTAACCGCTCGGGTCTCCGGACCCGTCCTAGAGAACCTCACCCCCAACATGGCATGCGCTAACTTGATGACCGGCAATGGAGAGAGCAGGATGCTAGTGAAACGGCCAGTGGCACTAAGACGCGCCGATGCCGTCGCCGACAGCTTGTCACAAGTCTCGGCGAGGCAGCCGGTTGGGCCATAGCACTGGACAGAGCACATGAGCTGCCAGGCATCACTGCGTGCCGGGGCGCAAAATGTGCTGGCTCCGGAGCACTCAATGCGCACCTCCGTGACCGGAGGGCAACCTGCCGCCGGGTGGTCATCGTCATCTGCATGTGCCATGTCAAAGCCTTGGACAGCACGGTACAGGTAGGGCACCAGGCAATGGTCCGTCATGTCAAGTGTCAGCATTTGCTCCCCTGCGGGGGAAGGGGCAGACACAGCCGCGACTTGCTCCAGCTCAGTCGCGGGCAAGAGGGCACATATCCGCCATCGCGCCCACGTGCGCATGTGCTGCGAAAAGCGATGCCGTGTGACACGCCGAAATGGGAGGACCCGCCTCGCCCCGGGTCCAGGAAAGTGCTCGGGGGCTATCACGCTAAAGCCAGGGGCTCCCATCAAACCTAAGCTAGAGACTGCCCACCAGGGTGGGGCGTCACGCTGCGAGGGTGGGCAATGAGCGGAGGCGGCCCAGCTGCGCCAGAGGGGCCTTGCCATTGGCACCGTATCCGTGCACGAAGGCCGGGCCAATACATTTGCGGTCCGGGGGAAGCGTTTTAGCCATGAAGAGGAAGGGCCCCGGCAGGCTACACACCCGGCAGTGGTCGGAGCTCAAGGCGAAGAGGGTGGAATTAGCACACTGTTCATGGGCTCCTCTAGCCCATCCCAAGGCATCCTCATGTGGCTGCAAGGTCTCCCGCAAGGAGTCATCCGGGTTAGGTGTTTTCATGCTGGCGTTAAAGCAGCCCTGTGCATCGGGGTGCCAGTAAGGCTGCTGCAGGACCGCTCCCAGATACACCCAAGTGGTGACAACGTCGCCGCTGTGCCGCGCCTGCGCACCAAAGAGTGGCGTACCTGCCAATAGCTCGGCAGTCCGACGCTCCCGAGGTCTGCAACGCGGCAGCGTTGACAGATGTGCGAGTTTCGACAAAAGGAGTGGGACAACTTCGGCAGCCCACTCCGCCAGTACCGCCTGGGTCAGGCCAAAGCGACGGCAGAGTTGGGAGTCCCCGATGGTGCTGCCTCCTCCTTCCTCGTCACAGGCAGCCACAAAGGCCTGCCAAGACCCTCGGCCGCGCAGATGTAGCGGCACTATGCCAACCTCAGTATGAAGTCGGCCAGGCTCTTTAGCGAAGACAGAGAACCCTCCCTGGGCGTCGGTGGACGGCTCCGTCACAAAAACGACTCCCACTGACTCGCGTGTGCGCCGAGAGCAAGGGCTGCTCTGGTCAGGTATAGTTGGCGCGAAAGACCAAACCGTATCGTCTGGGGCCGGCATCCCAACTCCAGCGGAGGCCTGGAACTCCTGCGTGTCAAGGCACAGATCTTGGAGGTCAGCGACCTCAAATAGCGCCGTCGGCGCCGCATCGTGATCTGACAGAATGATGTGTTTGCCTGGGAGCAGAACCCTAAGAACCCACAGCGCGTAAACCTTGCCCCACCAGACCACCGCCCGACGCAAGCCTGTGGCTTGGCGGAGTGGAAAGAAGACACAGGTGTGCCGCTCGTTACGCCGACCGATCCAGCAACACCTGTTGAGAATATGTGGTAGGGTGTGGCGCGTATGGTCATACTCCTCCAACGAGTCCGTGTCCGTGAACAGCCACAAGGTGTGGCAATGCACAACCGCGGGATCTGTGCAAAGCCATACCGCATAACGCGCTAGAGAGTCCAAATTTACTGGTATGGTTGGCTCATACTCGCACGGGGTCGTCGGAATTTGGCCAAAGGGAAGCAGGTCTGCACTGATCGGTAGCTCCTGGAAACCGTAGATGGAGTCAACGGCATCGCTGCTGTCCTCGACCGGTGCACGTCGCGTGCCTCCCGCCCGAGTATTCAGTCGGGTGACCAGCATGCCCACAAAGCCGTGCCCTAGTCGGCGATCGTGCGAGCAGACAAGCACGGGCAAGCTGCCACACAGTGCCATATAGTCAAAGGCTTCCGCAACCGTCGCAAGGTAACCCGCAACGGAAAAAGGGGAGTCGTCCGTGTGCAAGGGGGCACCTTCCTGAAAGACACGCCAAGTTGCCGGGTATTCGGTGAAGTCAGGCACGTCCGTGAGGCCGGGGAGTACCTGCACCAAAAGGTGCCCCTCGTACACTTGAAGGTGAAGGTGCTCCATACCCGAGATCGCACGCTGTATAGACGCTAGAGCCAGGGACATGGGCCGATGAAGTTCGGTACCCACTCCGCTGACCACATGGTGCGTGTAGAACAATTGGACAGCCATGGCGCATACTACCACCGATGAACAGGTTGCCCCAACCCCTGGCTGGCGACGTATGTCACCGCCTGAGCCGCGATTAGAATCATCAGCATGCAAACGGCTCAGGGCAGAAGTCAAGTCCCCCCCCCTACCCACAGGACCTTTTGACACTCCAATCCTCCCTCAGCCTGTGGCATGTAGAGCATGACGCACTGGACCGCCACTGCCTGTTGACAAAAAAGGGGCGGATACCGGTCCGGTTTATTGGGCCAGGGCCCAAGATCCACCGCCGGGCAATCAGCCCAAGTAAAAGGTTTGGTAGCCCTGTCGGCCACTGGCGTCCCAGTCGCGGTGGTTCGCAATTTGCTCCACCACGCTGGCCACCTGCTTAAACCATACCCTCACCGTTTCGTTTCCAGCATTTTGCCAGTTATGATGTAATTCGATCACAACCCCAAAGACTCCGTGTAGTGACCATTTCAATACGCGGACCACTTTTCACTATTTCGATACATTGGTCTATTTCTATACGCGGTTTTTGCTGTATTTTTAATGCTTGCATTTTGAAGTGTATATCGATAGGTTTTGTGCACGTCTCATGATGTGCAGTGCGTGTGCATGCCCGGGCTATAAGCCTGGAAGCGTGTTTTATGCATGTGTGCGGCGTTGTTTGTCTTTGCATGTGCATGTGGTGTCTCGCGTGCATGTGTACGTGTGTGTGTGTGTACGTGTGTGTGTATTGTGCGTGCGTCCGGGGGGCGTGTTTTCATGTTAACGGCTCGCCCTCTGGTCGATAGCATATCAGCTCTCTCGATCCTCTCGTTTCTGTCCCTCTCGATGTCCCTGTCGTAGAGTCGTCCCATCTCGCTCGCTCCCATCAGCTGTACAGTGCTCTAGATCTAGTACACGGGATTCGGAAGATTCGGCACAGTGCTCGCTAATTATATGAGGATCCGGCAGCGCTTATCATTATAAGCACTAGGTATCCTCGGAGCTGAAGCTGGGGGTTTCCATACGGCCGCTCAGGTTTCGAATTAGTTGAATATATTGCAATTAAAGGCTAGGCCGGGGTCTGGGGCGTAGAATTCTCCTTATTAGTGCCAGCAGCGATACGATGCCGGCCCGGTTACAGCTGCTGAACGAAGTCAGCAAGAAGCGATCGGCCGCCGAAGGTTTGTCCACCATTGTCCACCCCAATGCCCTGCATTTGCACTGCTGCATATAGAGCATGCGCAGGGACTGATCGATTGCAGCTCGAGTTGCAGTTTGCCGCATTGCATCATGATCAAAAGCGATTCTAAATGGAGCTTCAGCTGCTCGATTCTTTGCATGTCATGCTTCAAAAACGGGCCAGTTTGCAATAATCAGCTCGAAACATGCTACTAGAATTATGGGCCCTGCTGGAGGCTTTGCAAATTTCAAGCTTCAGCTTCAAGCACGATTGAGTGCACAGGTTGCAGTCTTTCGAATCATTGCTACAGAGCTCGGGTTAGGAGATCTAGCTAGACATGGCACCGGCTGAGTTCAAGCAGATGGATTCGCGATGCGGAGGGAAGCAAGTGCTGAGGCCCTTAAGGTTCCACTGCTCAGCAGCTGGGCTGCATCATCGATTTAAAGACATACTTGGAGGGGCAGGGGACTTAGTAAGTACGTTATTATTAATTATAAGTACCCTTAAAAAATGGAGTTACCCCAATTATAATCCTACTTCTAAACGACTTACTAAGTCCCCTGCCCCTCCAAGTACATGATTTTTCGGGCAGATGCGCTATCCCAGGAAGGATTCTATTTAATTACCTGAATATATAGCCGATAGCACCTATGAACTCCTTCATCAGGAGAAGGCTATGGCCGTCGTGAAGGCGCTCCGCGAGACAGTGGAGTCCCGCCTGGCCGAGATCAAGGCGGATCCCGCTACTGGGATGCACGGGTCCGTGAATAAAGGTATTGCAGGGACTTGTGTATATTTGTGTATTGCCTGAGGCTAGAACGATCGTAAAGATTTTGGAGACGAACCCAACCACGGACGACTTGATGGAAGATCCTAACTACGGTCTGATGAAAGCGGTCATTTGCAGCCTCATGATCGGTGTTCGCAAGAGACGAGACCTGATATCGGCAAGAGAACATCGAGTCAGGGACTTACGTGCGAAGTGTGCAAGGTATCCTGTGGCTAGTGCTTCTGTGATTCGGCCCGATTCGCGGGCTCACTCTGGCTTAGGCAGGGGTTCTATATCTGGGCTTGGTCTACGGGTTCTGGTCGCAGGAGGAGATTAAGAAAAGAGGAAAGAAGCATGTGAAGGCCAGGTTTCAGCATCACATTCCTTAATAGCCGGTCTTTGCAACAATTAATGTTACCAGTGCGACCAGGACTGGGCAGAGTTACAAGGGAGTCGAGCACGCAGAATGATCCGCCCTGGGGACGGGACTAGCCCGCGCGAAGCGCGCGAAGACGCGCGAAGCGCGGGCGCGCGAAGCCGGCGCGAGGCGCGCGAAGCGCGCGAAGCCGCGCGAAGCGCGCGCGAAGCGCGCGCGAAGCGCGGGCGCGCGAAGCACGCGCGAAGCCACGCGAAGCGCGGGCGCGCGAAGCCGCGCGAAGCCGGCGCGAGGCGCGCGAAGCGCGCGAAGCCGCGCGAAGCGCACGCGAAGCGCGGGCGCAAGAAGCACGCGCGAAGCCGCGCGAAGCGCGCGAAGCCGTGCGAAGCCGCGCGAAGCGGCGCGAAGCCGGGCGCGCGCACACGCACGAAGCCTCGCGAAGCAGCCTGCGCGAAGCCACGCGAAGCGCGCGAAGCCGCTATAAAGCCGCGCGAAACCGAGCGGGCGCAGGGGCACGCGCGAAGCCATGCGAAGCAGCCCGCGCGAAGCCGCGTGCGCAGGTGTGCGCACGCAGAGTGCGCGCAGGTGCACGCACGAAGCCACGCGAAGCAGCCCGCACGCGAAGCTGCGTGAAGCCGTGCGAAGCCGCGCGCGAAGGTGCGCGCACGCAGGTGCGCAAAGCCGGCGTCTGGTGCGCGAAGCCGCACGAAACATATACCCAGATGCGCGCGCGAAGCATGCGCCAAGTCACGCGAAGCAGCTCTCGTGAAGCCGCGCGAAGCCGGCGCGAGCCGCGCAAAGCACGTGCGAAGCCACGCCAGCAGCCTGCATGCGCTTCGCTTCGCGCGAAGCCGCATGTGTATGTGCATGTGTGTCTGTGGTGATTTATATATGTATGTATTTATTATGTATGTATGAAATCCCCTCATCCGTTTAAGAAAACGACGATCCATCGCTGGCCGCGAAGGTGCAAAACAAAACAAGCGAGCTCTGGATCTGCCTGCACAGGGAGTGAAGCTGACACGTGGGAGAGAGAGAGAAAGTGATCGAGTCTGTAGAGGGCAACCACATCATTACCCAACATAGCTCGGTGGGGTGAGCGACAAGGAACATCATCAAGATCAAATCCCCACGCAAGTAGTAGTAGCAGTAGTTGTAGTAGTAGCAGCAGTAGCAGTAGTGGTAAGTAGCACGACATCAAGGGAGCTGGTGCTCGCCTCTTCGAGCATATCAGTCATAGGGTCAATCGAGTCAGTTTCACACCAAGTGCGTGCACCGCGGCAATCGCCCGCAATGTGCTGAGCCCGGTCGCACAGCCTTCAATTGAAAATAGTAGTAGTAGTAGTAGTAGTAGTAGTAGTAGTAGTAGTAGTAGTAGTAGTAGTAGTAGTAGTAGTAGTAGTAGTAGTAGTAGGGCCTGTAATCACTCACCTGGCATGTCTACATACCACAGACATGCGTCGGGCCGGGACGCAGCGCATGTCACCTTGCCGCCGGAGCTGCGCCGTCGAGTCGACGCTATCGCCGAACTCGTGCCTGCCGTTTTATCACAGCAGGGCAGCTACGTAGTCAACGGGCTCAGTTCATGTTGACCATACTAGCAGATCAATGTATAACACAGATGAGGAAATGCTGTGCCATCTGTGCCACAAGCAGGACCTCGCACGACACGAATCAGCATACACGCAGAGACAAAGCTCCAAGCTACAGCCAGCCAAAGCACAAGCATTCTCCTAGTTGTAGGTCTGCCAGCCTTCGTCATGGTGAAGCGAGCCGCGAAATGCATGCTGTGCAGCAAAACGCGCGCTCTGCGCGAAGTCAAGAAGGAAAGCCTGCTGGAGGCTGCGAAGGCAGCTGCGAAGAAGCCACTTCCGAGGCGGTGGGGGTCGACCTCGTTTGCATCGGGTCTGCACGTTAATTACCTGTTAGCTTACGTTGGAGTCAGGACAACAGTACTGTGAAAGGCCGCGGCGAGGGAGGTCTCTGCAGAGGCCGCCTATCAGGACTCTTTGCAGGGTTTAGGGGTCTTGGTTCATGGGTTCCTGTTGGAGGAGGTGTCATGTCCTTGGCATAATTCTGTCGTTTCTCAGCATCATCCCGGAAGACAGTGACGGGGATGTTTGATCTTGGCTCCTTGTTCAGAGGGTTTTGGGGTTTTGGTTCATGGGTTCCTGCTGGAGGAGGTGTCATGTGGAGTCGGGGTTGGCTTACTGTGAAGGCAGAAGCGTCAACATGAAACGATGACGGTCTAATCGCAGTCGAAAACACATCAGCAGCAGCGATTGTAACCTTACCACATTTACCATTTGCTTCGTCCATCTCGGGTTGGGCAGACATGCAGCGGTGACTTCTCATGTTGCAATCACGCCGATCTGCCCAACTCACTGCAGTTGATTCTACTGCTAAGAGCACCCCATCCAAGCGCAGCACATGGCTTACGTCGTGCATGAAGCGCTCCGGCTCTTCTTTTCCGCGCTCCAGCTCAGAGGAACTTGCCCAGCGTCGGGTCTTCGTGGAAGACAGTAACGCCGATGTTTGATCATGCCCCCCTGTTCTACTGCGAAAGGTCGCGGCGATGGAGGTCTCGACAGAGGCCGCCCATCAGGACTCTGTGCAGGGTTTATAGGGTCTTGGTTCATGGGTTCCTGCTGGAGGAGGTGTCATGTCCTTGGCATAATTACGTCATTTCTCCGGATCATCGTGGAAGACAGTGACGGGGATGTTTGATCTTGGCTCCTTGTTCAGAGGGTTTTGGGGTCTTGGTTCATGGGTTCTGGTGGAGGAGGTGTCATGTGGAGTCGGGGTTGGCTTATTGTGAAGTGAAGGTAGAAGCGTCAACATGAAACGATGACGGTCTAATCGCAGTCGAAAACACATCAGCAGCAGCGATTGTAACCTTACCACATTTACCATTTGCTTCGTCCATCTCGGGTTGGGCAGACATGCAGCTGCGAGTTCTCATGTTGCAATCGCGCAGACCTGCCCAACTAACTGCAGCTGATTCTACTGCTAAGAAAGGGCAGCGCATGGCCTACGTGGTGCATGAAGCGCTCTTGCTCCTCTTTTCCACGCTTCAGCTCAGAGGAACTTGCCCGGCGTCGGGAGGAGGTGCTCGCCAGCTTGGGCAGCTGGTGCCAAGCACTCAAGGCTGGGTTAAGGTAACGATAATTATAATTACTTATAACCCCAATTAAGGTACTTATAACCTTATACTTTATAAGTCCCATGATCCTCCTAGGGTTCTCAGGTTGTTCAAAATTTTTTTAGAGGTCAACGGCACCATATGGATTTCGGAACTACTTCGAGTCGACTACAGACCAACGTGTGCTTGCAAGCCGGCCAGCCTCGGTAAACGTCCCAAGTTCGGAGTATGCAGCTTCACATGAAGAATACGTTCGTTGAAACAACACTTTTCGCACATGGATGCATGCACGTGGGCTCATATATACATGCACGCACAAAGTCCCGTGCGAAACCCGCGCGAAGGGCGCGTGTGCCGCGCGCGAAGCGCGGGGCGTGCGAAGGGCGCGAAGCGCGCAAAAAGCCGCGCGAAGAGCCGCGCGAAGCCAACCGAAGGGCGCGAAGCGGCGCGAAGCCGCGCGGAGGCGCGCGAGAGGCGCGTGAGATGCGCGAAGCGGCGCGAAGCGCGCGAAGCAGCGCGAAGCGCACGAAACGCGCGAAGCGCGCGAAGGTGCGCGGAGGCGCGCGAGAGGCGCGAGGCGGCGCAAAGCGCGCGAAGGAGCGCGGAGGCGCGCGGAGCGGCGCGAAGCTCGCGAAGCGCGCGAAGCCCGCGAAGGTGCGCGGAGGCGCGGTGAGGCGCGCGAAGCGCGCGAAGCCGCGCGAAGCGCGCGAAGGCGCGCGGAGGGGTGCCATCAGCGGCGCGCGAGAGGCGCGAAGCGGGCGCGGAGGGGCGCCAGAGGCGTGCGAAAGGTGCGAAGCGGCGCGAAGCGCGCGAAGCCGCGCGAAGCGCGCGAAGCCACGCGAAGCGCGCGAAGAGGCGCCAGAGGCGCGTGAGAGAAGCGAAGCGCGCGAAGCGCGCGAAGGCGCGCGAAGGCGCGCGGAGGCGCGAAGCGCGCGAGGCCGCGCGAAGCCACGCGAAGCCACGCGAAGCGTGCGAAGAGGCGCCAGAGGCGCGCGAGAGGCGCGAAGCGCGCGAAGCGCGCGAAGGCGCGCGGAGGCGCGCGGAGGCGCGAAGCGCGCGAGGCCGCGCGAAGCGCGCGAAGCCACGCGAAGCGCGCGAAGGCGCGCGAAGCCACGCGAAGCGCGCGAAGAGGCGCCAGAGGCGCGCGAGAGGCGCGAAGCGCGCGAAGCGCGCGAGGCCGCGCGAAGCGCGCGAAGCCACGCGAAGCGCGCGAAGGCGCGCGAAACGCGCGAAGCGCGCGAAGCGCGTAGGGCGCGCCCCAGGGGGACCATACTCCGAGCACGCCATCTGCAGTCCTACTTCCTACACGTGATCAAAAGGACTCCGCACGCCAGGCTCCTCCGTTATAAGTATAGGCCCTATAATTATAACAATCTCGAAAGCTGATCGCCCCCTCGCTCGCGATCGATGCTAGTATATATGTATCTATTTCTGAATATAGTACAACATATTCCAAATATATTTACTGAACCCCTTGAAACCCTAGCCTCGGAAGCGGAACACAAAAGAAACGCTTTGATCAGCAGCTCAACTAGGCCGGTACATGTACATAGATATGTAGTATACGCCCTCCAATAAGATGGAACGTTGATTTTAAGCACCTTTAAATCCCAAAGGGTCCTATATGTACTGTTATGGGGGATACTTCCCTAAGTCATAATCGTAATTCCTAATAATATGGAAACCCTACATATCTACCATATCGGTACATATATATGACCCTTTGGGAATTATAAGCTATACGCCCGTGCAGGCTCGAACGCATGATTGTGTTGAAAACTTTGTACTACCGTGTGAACAACCTGGACATGCCCACAAGATCCTCGTCATCCAAAAGTGTCTCTTCGGTGTCTCAGCTCGATATCATTCAACAAAGTAGGCTAGATCTAGAGTACTCCGATGCTGAGCTAGTGTGGATAAAGCAGATGATTTTCGCTCAGGTAGAGACAGAGGCTTCTTCCGGCCTCGATGAGGAGGAAGACGTGCAGGAGATCGAGAGTTTGGATGTGGAGAGCGCGGATGAGAAGGATGACGAGGTACCCAAAGGGTCCTATATGTACTGTTATGGGGGATACCTCCCTAAGTTATAGTAATTCCTAATTAATATATCGATATGGTAGAATGTAGGGTTTCCATATATATATATAATGGAAACCCTACATTCTACCATATCGGTATAGGACCCTTTGGGATATATATATATATATATATATATATATATATAGGCCCTAGGAGTACATTACTACAGAATGAGTGCCCCGAGGTGCCTGGCCAGTCTGCTGCCGAGAGCATCCGCGAGCTGGTCGTCTGCAGCAGCGAGGAGGATGAATATCGGCATTAAAATAATATGGAATGTCCGATGTGTCATGTGAAGCTTCGCCAGCAATCGAGTCATGCAGTACTGATTTAAATGCATGCACCGCTGTGCGTTCGATCTATGGCTCACAGATCTAGAGGTGTGGATAAATTGCATGCAATCAGCACAGATATCTGCTAGATTATGCACATGTAGCCCTGCAGTCCGTCGGCTCTACATACATATATCGTATATTTATTAATATATATATATATATATATATATATATGTCTAGAGCTACGTACAGCAGGAACCTACACCGATACCACGGGACGCTGACGCGGCGATCGCCCCTAATCCTGCTCCAGCTGCTGGTCTTGAATCTGAAGTTTATATTCATATTGCATATACATATGTACATACCCAGAGCCTCCAAAACCCCTTAATTAATTAAGGAATATACCTTAAAACTTGTTATTAGGGATCCTATTATACGGTATATTCCTTAATTAATTAAGGGGTTTTGGAGGCTCTGGGTATATGTATAAATATATATATATATATATGTATATATATATATATATATGGGTATTCTCGTCGAGATTGCTATTTCGCCCCTCTAGCCGGTACCAAGGCGGACGGGATGGAGTCGCAAGACTTTAATATTGACGACTTGCTCCCGGAGGTGCCTCGATTGCAGCAGGATGTGCTGCATTTTCGTAGGTGCCTGCTGCGAGTGTAAACTTGGCGTCTAGGATTTGAGACTGCTTTTGAAGTCTCCCGGGCCGGAGGATGTTGCTGGGTGGCATTAAATTAAAGTCCCTAAGGGTCCAAGTACCCAATAATCATATACCCTCATAATAAATCCTAACCTACATTATTGGGTCCTTTGGACCCTCAGGGAGTCGAGTTGATCGGTGTGCATGTGGACCTAAATCTATATAACTAAATATAATTAGCTGTTCAGGATGGACAACGGGCTTCGTTGGAAGCTGCAGTGCCTGGGCTTCCTTGGGTATTGTAGGTTGGCGGATATCGGGATAATTCATCACAAATACATGCAGTAGCTAGTCTAGATCATTTGATGTCGCGATGCCAAAACTGAGGAGGCCGATGAAAAAACACATGACTTGGACGATACGCTTCTACGGTCTCCTGGTGCGACTAGCCCGCATCATATCTGTGGTCGATTGCGTATGCAGTATGCTAATGTCGGACATTTTATATATTAGCTAAACTGATCAGGAAGATGGACCAGCGGCTTCATTGGATGCACCAGCCGTGTCTGGGCTAGCATGTGTTGCGTGGCGATCGTTAGCACGGGTACCATCTGCATATACACATGTCGCTGAGAAAGCTGAGGATCTCGATTCGATGCTTGCTGAGCTAGAGGAGGATATTGACATAGTGGATCTTCTGGATTCACCCGTGGAGGATCCGGATACCGCCACCAGTACTTGAAGCTAGGTACTAGAGCCTGATGTGCTTTAATATTGACGTCATAGCTTGTTGCTGAAACTCTAGAGGATCCGGATGGACGACGAACTGCATCCATGGTAGCTGCAGTGCCTTGCCTTGATAATCGCACTTCGTTTGTAGTACTAGTACTACGGTTGATGATATAAATTCTGCATTGCCCACAATAACGATTCGAATATGCCATAATTTCCCATCGTTTAGGATAAGGTCATGCAGATTTATATCATCAACCGTAGTACTAGTTTGGGTCACAATGACACTTTATAATTATTAAGGATGTGGCGATGGAAGAGGATCCAGAGCACCAGCACATCGAGATGCTTCTGCAGTCTCCCACGGCCGATGTTACTGGGTTGCATCGTAGTATACGCTAGGACTTTGAGCGATATGAACAGCCTCAATCCAGTGTACTCATGTAAGCTTGCTTGGAACTCAGGCTGTTGGACAACAGGCTTCGGTGGAAGCTGCAGTGCTTTGGGCTTGCATGGATGTTTAGAATAATATCTGCGGCGTGCGAAACCAGGGACCAGCTTAGGAGAAAGAAGATCCCGAAGGCCTCGACTCGCCACATCGATATCTGCAGGCTTCCGTGCCTCGGCATGATACGCAATCTACATCGATTATTATATTAATTACTATATATATATATATATATATATAAAGCACAGATCCCCGATAGTGTGCATGCATGTGCACGTGTGCTCTCAGGATGTGCCGCGCCCACCTGCGAGCCCCACGAGCGAGGTCGAGGATGCCGCAATCAGGCATACAACTAGTACGTAGATTTTGCATGTGCACACGCATGTCTGCATAATTATATAGGGCGGTCCAACTTAGGTACCGGTGCACTCACGGCCTGCGGCCCCATCCACTCCGTATCCCCGATCGGCTATTGATGCAGAGTCTCCCGGGGTGCCTCGTGCTGAATCGGTAGCTATATAAAGAAAAGCGTTTGATATGGCCATATCGTTGCCGCTAGCTGCAGGAGCCCTATGACGTGAACGCCTTGAATCAAGATGGGCCCGGGTCCGGGGATCTGGCTGCTTGGCTCGATCCGGTACTAGTAATCGCAGATGTCCTGCTCGACCTGGGTCGAATATATTATATGCCGTATTTATTTCTTATTAACTATTATGTGTATTATATTATAGTACGATTATATAATTAGTACTGCACTAGTACTATCTATACCCTTGCATTTAAACCCTAACCCCCCCGACGTGACCGTAAGATATTATACAAAAACCCGCGAAAACCAAACAATAAGTACGTTTATATCTATATATACATATATATATATATATATCCCAATCTTGAACCCAAAAACAGCCCAAAGTCCCTAAAGCCTGCTCGATACCACGAAACCTACACCTACCACGGCGGGGGGGGGGTTATACCGGGCTTAAGGAGCAGAAAAAGGGTCGAAGTCGAAGGATGTCGTCCAAGTCGTGTCGATGCAGGCCAGGTTGTCAGGTTGGCCTTTTGCCAGCTTGGCCTCAAATCGGCTTGTTTCTTCGAAGTCGTGAATCGAAGGGGTGGACTGCGAGAGTGTCTGCGATGTCGACGTCGACTGTGAAAATGACAGCTGCGGTGGTCTGTCTCAGGTGTCCGCCCACAGTCTGTTCGCGGTCCGGTCCACTCACCCCATATTCGCAGCACATCGTGCGATCCACAGGTGTTTGCGGCGGTAGTATAGTAGTAGTAGTAGTAGTAGTAGTAGTAGTAGTAGTAGTAGTAGTAGTAGTAGTAGTACTAGTAGTAGTAGTAGTAGTAGTAGTAGTAGTAGTAGTAGTAGTAGTAGTAGTAGTAGTAGTAGTAGTAGTAGTAGTAGTAGTAGTAGTAGTAGTACTAGTAGTAGTAGTAGTAGTAGTAGTAGTAGTAGTAGTAGTAGTAGTAGTAGCTCCTATTACTAGCATGCTACTACGCTCTAGCTCGGGTTTTTACACACGCATCTAGCTAAGGCCGTTGACGGCCCTGAGATGTCGCAACATGTCGATTGGGAAAAGATCCAGGGGAATGTCCTGCAAGTGGAGAATCTGGACTCAGGGCTGCATTAATATTTATTGCAAAATATCTGTGCTATCTACGATCTGGACCACCGAAACCCCAGAACCCAGCACCAGCAACCTAACCGCCTTAAGATACTAGGATCTGCGACCTCCGCCGACTCTGTCAGACCGCTTCCGGATACAAGATTTGCCGAGCGAACTACTTACATCACGCCGCTGCAAGGACTCTAGTATCAGTTGTAGCAGCTTGTTTGGGAAAGTACGTTCGGCAGGTTATATCTAGCTCATGGGGTTCCGGGATATATTAATATAATGGTTAAGCTAGCATATGGGCATTATACAAATGGTATTAATTAGGGACAGGGGTTCAGGATTTGGGGCTTTAACGGTTCGGCTTTGGGCTTTGTTTCCGGCTCTAATTAATTTGTTGATTTCGCTGAAGCTCTTTACCCTGACCTATAGGCCTAGAACCCAATTGAGAACTCCAAACCTTGCCATGATCTGCAGACCCCAGCAAACTTTGGAACGCTTTAAACCGAAGCCGAACCTGAAACACCCCAAACCTTAGGCCTGTTAGCTATAAGCTAGAATAAACCCTAAATGGGATCTGGGTCCGGGCTCAGCAATTGAATGTGGTTTTCAAGGTATCAGGGAGCTGTCAGGGGCTGAACAATTCCCATGCTGCAGCCAAAACATTGATATGTTGTATATTACGGTCCGAGATCGGGGGCTAGGGGTCTAGGCCTTAGCTTATTAGCGGCTTTAATAAAATTTTTGGGTTGCATTGTAAGCTCGATGCCATCGAAGGAGGTTGAGCCGGCTGCAAAAAAGCAGAAGCTGGATCCGGACACCTCAAACGGGGCATTCAAGGACTATTTGCTGATCACGGGAACCGTAGGTTTGGAGTTGAAGTTGTAAATTAGGGGGTTATAATTTATTTAAGGTGTAGGATATTGTGTATATATATATACACACATATATTGTGTGTGTATATATATATACACATATTTTCTTATAGGGCTATATAGGCCTAGGGCTTCCGGGTTGGGGTCACGCTAAATACTTGTCGGAAGGACCGGGCACCGCTGCTCGATCCGGGGTCGGTTGTGCCCTTGCCATCAACGGTGCCGGCGAGCTCGAGCTCTGGCGATCCCCCCATCCCCTTCGGATCGATCAAAGATCGTCAAGCTGAAGTTCGGCAGAAGATCCGGGAGGATACCTGGGTACTTCTCGATCTGATTTCTAGAATTGTAACACTCATGCGTGCAGGAGCAGGCCGCGAAGATCTCCGCGAAGAAAGCGAAGAATCAGAAGGGCGAGGAGGCCAAGCAGACGGAACAGGCGCCGACTCAGGACGGCGATGAGGCCAAGCCGACAAAAGAGTCGGCGACGAAGGACGGCGATGATGAGCTCGAGGAGGCCAAGCCGGCGACGAAGAAGAATGCCAATCCGAAAAACAAGGGGGGGAGGTCTAACAAGAAGGAGCTCACGGACGCGGAGATCACGAAGATCAAGGAGAACCTAGAGAAGATCCTGCTCCTGGAAGACTGCCGGCCAAAGGCATGGGAGGGTGTTGAGAAATTCGAGCCGCAGAAGAGGCTTTACTGAACGTACGGATATCCGAGGCACCCCCGGTCTGATTGAAGATCGCGATTTCGAATCTAGCTAGCTAAGGACGATCAGTGTGCCAGTGCCGCCGGTGACATACTATGATCGAAAAAAATGCAAACCGATGAACGTGCGCCTGGACAAGGGTTCCTTCTACGTGCAGTATGTCAATGCACCGGACCCGAACATCAATGCAACCTATCCGCATATCGGATCGTGCGAGTATTACCGCTAGCTATAGTACTGCTGCTGTGCTGCGAGCTAGCCATGCATGAAATGTAAGGTGGACGGCAAAGATGGATCGACGCTGAACTGGATCCGGGCATACGAGGACCCAGATTTGTCTCGGCTGCGACTCGCCAATTGATTACAAACCTAAACCCCTCCCTGGCTTTGCATGGGGTGGGTCAACAAGGGGTGTTTGATCAGATCTAGCATGAAATGCATGCTATACATGAATGGAAGATACACATAACAAATGCAATGCAGCCCCAAGCCACCCATGCTAGCGTAAATGCTGGAAAATCCTGGATCGAGCGGGTTGCAGGCTCCTATGCAGAAGCCTAACCCCGATATATCATGCCTAGCCTAGGTGGACTTTGGCGAAGGTCATGGCTGGATGGATTGCTCCGGATCCGGCTTCGCGAGCGGAAGGCTCGTCCGTGGCTAGCTATAGAAGATTGCAGGATTCTTATCATATGCTTGTTGCACGGGTCCTGGATCGTGCTGTATCAGCTTCAGAATGCCCGGCGAATGCCAATTAATGTACCGCCCAACTGATATATGCTGCATCAAAGCTTAACCTGGAAACCGGAAGGTGATGCCGCTGCCGCCCCGTGATCAATTCGGCCACTCGTTTGCGCGAATTTAATTTATGGGCTTTAAATGGTCGCAGGTGAACTTCACAGGTTGGAGTCTATAAGGGCTGTGGAATTCTAGACCCAGGTCTATGCATGCGCTAGAGTACACAGGCTGAGCAGGCTCCCAGCAATATTCCTGCTAGGCCATCCATGTACAAGGCTCAGAAGTCCATCTAGAACCCGAAGCCCTTCAACTGTATACTTCCCAATAAAGCTAGGCTCCGGAGTTGTTATGATTATGGGCGATACTTTCTCAAATCTTCTTAAAGCTCGAAACCCCACATTTGCTCTCGAGATCTCTCCCCATCTATCTACTAAGTATTATTTTGGACACTAGCTCTAGTACTATAGTTAATTGTAATGTAAGTATACTGCCCAGGGCACGCCTCCATCGTCGCAGCGATGGCAGCATTGGGCGCCGGCTGATCAGTGCCTCCGGAGCAAGGAATATTAAGTACGCCCTTAAAGCTTGCAGGTTTTAAAATTATCTAGGGCGCGACTGGGGCTGCATTACATAAATCTCGAGCTCGTTCTTCCGGGCGCTCAAACTTGTCTATATGCAAAGATTAGCAGGGTTTAGGTTTAACGGTGTAGCGGTGAAGTTTTTTGTGGGGGTGGGGGGGTTTCGGGGTTGAGTTATATATTTATATATACATGTATATCTGTTACGACTAGGTATACGAATATAATAATATTTTTGTGTGTTAATATATAGATGGTGGGTCTTCTCCTATCGTACTAGGACGGGTTTGGGTACCGGTGGGGTGGAAGCCGGTAACGTGAAACCTGATTATCATGCATGTACGTTAGGGTGTAGGGCCCGGGTTCGAGGTTTTCAGGACTCACAATTGGACGGGTTTTAGGGTTTATTAGCGGGGCGGCAAACCTGAAGCGTTTTTGGGTACGGTAGCTGGGTAGATCTTTACAGGCCCATGTATATGGGGCAGGGGTGGTAACCGCAAGCCGGTGGGGTGGAACTGATTTCAATTAATCAAACCTACTGGAATCTATAGGGCATTTATATATGATCCTGATGCCTATTCTAGGACGTGCATGGGCTGAGCGGGCTCGGGGTTGCTGCAATAGGTGGGTCCAATCGACGAATATATATATATATATATATATATATATATGATCCAGAGCTCCTTTAAATTGCTGGTATAAAGACTCTCTAGGTGTTTGTGCTGCAAAGTCTGTACGTGTAGGCCATTTAAGGACGCTTTCCAAATTAAGTACGTGGCGACGGCTGTTGTTGAAGCTCGCCATATTAGCCTGCGTACGAATTCCTCATTCGGAACGTAGGACATGCAACCTCTTTCGAAATTCTACATCTGATCGTATCTCTCTCTGAACAATTCATATTCAATAGCCTGCAGACCCTCAGAAGCCCTTGTTCCCCAATGCAAGTCGTACAAGTTTGGCTTAGTTTTAAGGTTTTAGGCTAGGATTTAGAGGTTTAGGGTTGGGTCCTCTAGAAAGACCTCCTTATCAAAAGGGCTTAGGGTATTATGGTTATAATATTATATATTACGGGCTCTTGCAATCAGGGTTTGGGGTTTAGGTTTCGGCTTGAGGGTGGGAGGGGTTAATTAGGGGGTTTTAGTATACATTCATTCATATAGAATCCCCAACCCTTTACCCTTAATAAGCCCTTGCAATCTCGGATCATGCGAGGGGACAAAAGGGTCGTGCAAAAAAAAACCTTCACCCATATAAGCCTCTAAACCCCGCAAAGCCCAGAATCGAAAACCAAGTCCCAAAACCCAGTTGACCGCTTCAGGGTTTGGTTATTAATGTACGTGTGAATCAGACGATTCAAAAACATTACAGGTTGTCCTTATATTTCTCGGACATTCTCACATCTAAAACTACAGTCCCGAATGCCCGCTGACCTCATTAACTTGGCATTGTAAACCCAAAGCCTGGCTAAAGTCCAATACCCGCAACCTCGAGCCCGAAAACCAACTTCCCATCTTTGTAATGTTATCATGAGCTCCGCAAAGGGCTTGTGGAATCCTATCTTTGCTAGCTTTTATCTTGCTAACCCAAATCACCCGAGCCCCTGAATTTGAAACCCACCTGAAAGCCAGAGCCGCCCTGGACTGCCTGTTCCCAGGCTCGAAGATGCTGGGTCGCCTCGGGGGCAAAACGTGTTTTGGAGGGAGGGTCCGAGTGGTGGCTTTAGGGCTGAAAGTTTACTGTGGTTTGAGAGTACGCAAGGGTTGAACGTTTCGGGCTTGTTGGTTTTATACATGGTTTCCGATGGTTGCATGAGAGGTCTAATATTAAGGGGCTTGCTCAAGGCTGCTGTGGTCTAGATCTAGAATGGCGCGGCATGCAAGCTTAAGGTGGTCGAAAGCTTGAACGCTTTATTTGCTGGGATGGAGCCTGGAACCGGGACGCCTCTGAAGTGCCCTCCGTGTGCCGTCACGGAGCTACGCGGTGACTGGAAGTTCTTCAAGGAGTTTCGAAACAAACCGGGCCCCATAACAGTAGTCTCCATTGTAGTTCCTTTGTTTGGTTAACCAATACATATATTATAGGATCCTAACCATAAAACTGGTTAACCAAAAAAGGAACTACAAAGGAGACTCTATGTGTAAATTAAAACCCCAACCCTGAACCATGATAGAACCCATGCGGCTTCTTGCAAATTGAGGAATGGTTTGGATTCGTGAAAGTGGGGTGGTCGAGCAACCAGCTCTGCCACCATTGCAAGGTGAACCTTAAGAACATGTTCGATGATCCAAAACCTTCTTCGATGGCTGATATTCCCCGACGCGACCTTATCAACTTCGAGCACGTGTGCACGAAGATGACAGATGATTGCGGTGAGAAGTGCTACTTGTATTTTTAATCAATAGCTTTTGAACCCCATACATATTATATTACTATAGTATATAACCCTAGCCCTAACCTCCGCACGACTGCACGGGGCTTTGTCTCATCGATGTCGACAAGGCGTACTTCTTCGGCTGCAGGGCTTTCACCCAGCTATGCTGCGGTGGTGTTCGCTACACACCATTAATTTAGGAGTTCTGGTGTGGACCCTCGCCGGCAGCATGAGGATCTTTGCTGAGAAGGCTTGAACACAAGCCCCAAACTAAAGCTTCAATCTAGGAAAACCCATAATATAAAGGCTTATGCAGGTTCCTTGCAACTTGTAGCATGGACCCCCCTGATCCGTGCATCCAAGCATCGTAATATATTATATACGAATGTCGTCCCTGGCGCAGGAGGTGTGGGGCGGCGGCACGCTGGCGGAGAAGCTCAACGCCGCCTTTGTCGAGTTCAAGGCTTTCTGTCATGATCGGAAAATCATCTGTTCCCAACCCAAGTTTCTTCCGAAGATGCTGGCCCGAAATGGGGATACCGAGTTCACTGGCAAGGCGTACAACGCAGCGAGGTTGCAGGTCAGGAGTTTTGTTGTAATTATACGTAGGGGTTTTAGAACCGTGAATTCGAGTTCGAGTCCCGGATATCCAAATAAGCAATCATCCCTCGATTGGAATTCGAGGCAAGAGTCATGATTGCCTGGATTGCCAACACTGCGGCCCTCCAGCTGTACAAGCCGGACTATGCAGGGGATGAGCTCATGACATCGATTGCTGAGTGTACGTTTCTTGGATAATGATCAAAAAAGCATCCCCTAGATCTATATGCATAGCACGGTCTTATTGCAGGTTCTCGCTCGCTCGCATGATGGACCACTCCGAAGTATCTCCACGATACCTTTGCCTGTCCGATGTGCAGAAGTTCGAAGCTCTGGGTGACGCCAGGTTGCAAATTGAATATGCTACCTATCATGAATCTAGGGACCTGAATACCCGGATTTTAACAAACCCACGTGGCCTGCAATCCCAGGAGACATCGCTGCAGAAGTACGGCCACCTCGCTTCGCTATCGGCAATGGCTGGGAGGCCTTACTTTCCAGTGAAACCCAAACTTCATGCAGCCTGGTTGCGATTAGCATTCATAAAGCTTGCTTCCAATACCTCGATCGAATTATTGCTCGCTTCACTCCCTAGGGCATGCTCGAATTGCTCTATCACTGCGTTCGCGAGCGCTACAATTGGAGATACTACCATACATTTGCCAGCGAAGATTTTAACGGGCACTTCATCAGAGCCTTGGCAGAAATAATGTGTAGCCTGCTGGGACGACAATATTTTTAAATGCAACTTCCCCCGCGAGGCATTGCTGAGAAAGTCCACGCACGATCGCTCGAAAGGAGCTCTTTGCGACGGTACTTTCTGTGGCTACTGGGCTATTATTCGATTCGTCTAGTCTAGCTTGTGAGGTTTGTTCGTTTTGGGTCCTTGGGTTTTGCAGTGCAATAATAAGTAATTTAGATCTCAGGCTGCAAACGAGGCTGCAGCTGTAGATGTGCGATTCGGCGAGCAGCTGCGTTTTGATGCAAGCGCCGCTGTGTGACAGCATGTGTTTTGACGCAAGCTGCGAATGAGGATGCTGGGATAGCTAGCTTGGCATGGCGAGCAGCAAGCAGTAAAGTAGTGCAGCTCGAAGCATGCTGCCGGGGAGCTGAGCTGCTGCCGCGTGGCGGAAAAATCGCAGCTCGAATCGGTGGGCTCCAATTGCAAGCCCTCATCTCGGAGCCTAAACCTTCCTGAACCTCAAACCCTCGGCCCCAAACCCTATTTCCTTCCAAAGGGTTTTACCTTTGAGCTCCAACGTTAACGACCTATGATCTATGCCCATTCAAATCTTAATGCAAACCCGCGGCTTCGATCGAGCCCTGAGCCCCCGAACCGTAACCCAGAAATTGATTAGTATATATACACCCCATTATAACGACCGAGAACGTTTCCGGATCGATCAATCTCTCGAGCTCACGATCTCCCTGACTCTCTCTGGGATCTGGGGTTTGGGGGCCGGGCATGTGCGTGCAGGTACGACTTGTGTGTGTGTGTGTGTGTGTGCCTCTGTGTGTGTGTGTGTGTGCGTGTGTCTGTGTCAGTGTGTCTGTGTGTGTTCGTATACATCGATCAAAGCTTTTGCTCATGCCTTCCTTTTTTTCATAGCTTCTACAACACAAAAGTTACTATTTCTATACTTTTGTCCATTCCCATACATATGACCATTTGTGTGCGCGGAAAGGCCACTCTTCCAAATAACGGCCGCGATTTGCATGTACTGTCTATTCCGTTACGCAAGAGCCTTTGGGAACCAGGTTGGCGCGCATGCCCAGGGCCGCCATGAGTATCACATCGGTGTCGCTTGAGGTGAGCTGGAACTCGGGGTCCGCAGCCAAGTCGAAGTGACACAGGTCACCATGGCGAACGTTAATGTGCGGGTCCAGGCGCCTCCACATCATCGGCAAAGGCAAAGCCGCCATAGCAGAAGCAGGGCGGGCGAGAGTGGAAGCTGTACGCGAGGTGAGGGTGCTGGCGACGTATGTCACCGCAATCTGAGCCAAGGGACAAACACGGAAGTAGGGTGGGAGCAGTGCACGCGCAAGCGACCCAGAAGCACGCCTTTTCCGCAGGAGCGAGAGAGATCATGATCCGGGTCACGGTGGCGTACCACCAAGCCCTACTTCAAAAAAACCCTGTTGGTCAGAAGGAGCGCCGGAGGTCACTCGGCCCCCTCACGGAGGAAGGCCTGGTAGCCGTGCCGACCGGCGTCGTCGTTCCTCGTGCGCGAGACGGCATCCGCCGTCGAGGATCATCAGGAAGGAACTTGACCCAGGCCCGCCGAATGCGTCGTTCAAAGACCACGCAGTTCGCACCGCGCTGGGATGCAAGGGTCAGCGCGAAAGTGACAAAGAGCGGGTCGATGTCGCTGGAGGAAGTAATCTGGAACATGTCGTAGCCAGGGATGTTGACGTTGACCGGCATCTCGTTCCACGAACTTGCCATGTTGAACAAGAGGCCGGGGCGGATCAGGGAACGGAAAAAGGACGTCGTCGTATGCCGACGTGCTGCGAGCCCACACAATAGCAAGACTGAAGGAAGCCAAGGCAAAGGACCAATGCCAAATGCAAGCACAAAAGGATGCCCACCCCCCCCTTTTTGGCGACGGCGGCCTTGCTTTCGCAGCAGGCAGCAATATCCTGCGACCTCCAGGCACAGGACGGCTGCGACGCAAGAGCAGCCAACGCCGAACCGAGACACCAACCTCCTTGCCATGTAGCACAGAGATGAAGCAAGCCTGAGGCCCGTACGGCTGGAGTGGCTGCAATGCCTGGCCAGACTCAACTAGTGATGCGTTGAGGCTGAAGACATGCGGGCAGCATTTACCTTTGTCCCAACGCAGACGGCTTGGCAGGGGTTCAATCCATGTCCTCCAAACCGGCAGCTCTAGGCGAGGCCGTGGCTCGAGGGATGCAAGTCAATGAAGGTCGCACCCCCATCGGGTAAAATGTCTGCAACCGCGGTCCAATGCCTGGCACTCCGCTCGCTTCCCGGGAAGCGGCCTCTGGCAAGTCGTCACGGGTTACTCCAGAAGCCGGAAGACCTGTAGGTTCCTGCCCTTGGTTCTCGTCAGCGGTGGTTGTGCGCCCATTGCTGCCCGACTCAGGTGGTGCACTGTAGGCATGCCCGCTGGCCAGATGGCGCTGATGCTGCTCACACTGGGGGGTGTGCGTCTCCGCATTCGTATGGTCGCAAGGAGCGCAGCATCGGGTGTGCCCGACTCCCGCCACTCTCGAGCAATTCGGGGAGCAGCAAAGGGACAATGTTGACCGCCGCATCCGGCGCAACAGCCGGGCAACGTGCCACTCACATCGATCAGTGTGTTGCCCCACGCTGCATAGGGAGCAGCAGTGGCGGTGCCTGCCCTTGAAAAAGGTGCGTTGACATCCTGGGGTAGTGCACACATACGGGCAGTTAGCCCAGTGTGCTTCTTTATGACCACCCCGAGGAAGTGGATTCTCACGCGCCACCCGTCTGACGTCTTGGTTCCCGAAGCCGCCGCATCTAGGCCCATTGACGGAAGCCATACCACCTGGCTGACGACGTATGTCGTCGCCCCCTCCCCTCCCCCGACAGAACAATACTCGGTTTGAGGTGCAGGGCTGCAGGCAAACAAGCATGGACAACCACCACTGAGAAAACACGGACGCGGTGCCCCTCTGAGGCAGCCACAGAACAAGTCACGGTTTCAGCGCATCCTTACGGTGACAGGAGGGGCATGGCATGCAATCCGCAATTCTCCTGCGATGGGCCATTTGCATTTCTCAGGGGAAACTCGCATTCAAAAAAGTCCTTTGGCAGGAAGTCAACGAGATCTGCTGCGGGCTAATCCCTGCAAACACAAACTAGGGGGTACGCGCCCCCAGTGATGGCTCCGCACCACTGTAAGTGCGTCAGATCGGCCGCGATCTTTTCCGGCTGGTCTTCGGTTTGGGAGTCGGGATTGCGGGCGGAGCGTCGACGGTTGTTTCCACTGCTGTGGCAGCGTTCACAGGCTCGTCAGCCGTCGGGGAATCAACCTCGGCACTGTCCATAGGGTGTCTCCATCCCGAAGACTGAGCTTGATGACGGTCATTGCGCAAACGAACCGATCGCCTAGCGCCCTCTGAGGCAGCCCCGGGCCGGGCCGCAGCACAAGGCTTCTCAGCTGCGGAGCCTTCATCCGCTAAGTCCTGGCTAACGTAGACGGTCCAAGAGTGTTGGCCTTGTCGAGGCGCCAGAGGTCGCACATAGATAGCCATGGACCCTTGGGTGACTGCTGCAGGCTCGACGAAACCAAACGGTTGAACATGTCTGTGGCCTCCCTGTGGACGCGCTCGCCGGTCGGCTCATTGACCGGAACCGGCGCCGGCGGGCCGTGTCCAGGGTAAGCCGTCGGCTCTCCGTCTGACTCCGGCTCCGAAGGGAGCTCGGCAAGATTGATGGCAATGGCCTGCCTGCTCTTTGTCCCATGCCATAGAGTACCTTTTATACTTCAAGCCAGGTTGGTAAAAGGCAAGGCAGGCTCAAGACACTCGCAGACAAGAAGTCAATCCAAGGGGCGAGCAACTGTTAAACGGTTGGATCTACTTGGCGGCAGTTGCAGCAACCAACAAGGCACCTCTTACCAGGGCAGACACCAATGTGCCCAACTGCCAAGAGCCTGGCAGACTGCAGGCTAAGAGCCGACGACCATGCAAGAGGCTTGCGCAGGGTGGCATTGCGCATTGGAGGGGTCGAGGAAAGGAGCAGGCGTAAAACCCCCCCCACCAGATCTTCCGGTTCCGTGCTTGGCGCAGCAGTCGGCTAGTCGGCGTCGCTGCATATGGACAAGTGGCTCTGAGGAACCTGTCGGCACATACTGTGTCACAACATGCCTCTCGAACGCTGACAGGCCGCATAGCAGCCACGTCCGAAAGACTCGAGAAGATTCGTGGGCAGGCAGCTCTGCTCGAGACCTGACACAGAACCGGCATTGCCATTGCATCTGTATAAAATGCGTCCCGGCAGCAGCCGAAGAGACCACGAGTCTTTGGAGCTCAAGATCATATTAGCCGAGGATTACATTTGTGGCCTGTCAACAGGCACTTCAGGCTGGCCGGTTCTGTCGTGATCAACAAACCGACAAAACAAAGTTTCGAAAACATGCGAAATGGTTTCGTTCCAAGCTTTCACATACCAAAACAAATCGTACTCACATGACATGCAAAACAAGGCTGTGCAGGATTTCTCCAGGCAAGTGTAAGTGCTTCAAATCAACAACAAGGAACTTTAGAGTCACAAAATCAATCCATCAGGTTGTAAATCTCTTGGATCAGAGCTTGGAGATTGGCTTGGTGCTTACCAGCTGCAACGGCTCTGGCAGCTCTGGCAAGAAGAAGCAGTGGACCAAGTCCCTTGGTCCAATGCTTCTTTGGCCAGTGGAGATGGTTTTGCGAACCATACTTCTTCCAGTCGGTGGGCATCCACCAGTAGAACTTGACATCTGGACGGAGCTAAGAACCTGCAGGAGCCCGAGCGCAGAGCAACACTGAGACTCAAGAAGAAAGCTCTGGGGCTTGCATGCTCTGCTCTCGCCTTAAGGCGGAGGAAACGTTAGTGGTTGATGTGAAACAACCGAGTACTACGGGAAAAGAGTTTGTTTGGAATCTCCAGGCGACCCAGCTTCAAGAGACCAGGGCGCTTTTTGCCTTAAAATGGGAGGCATTGGAAACTCCATGCCAGTCTAGACCCGTCTCACTCCGAACTTTGGTTTTTGGGCGCACAGCTCGCACTCTAGAAGAAAGTTTGCTCCTGTCTTGGAGTCTGGCTCGAGTGATCGCAGCAGTCGGAGAAGTAGTTGTTTGCAACAGTCTTGGGCTCTAACTGTGTGCTGAAGAGACTCCAAACAGGTGAATTCCAAAGCTTTGTAGCTGTGCTCTTTCAAACGAGGGGGCAGTGTGGCTCAAGTTTAGGTGCCCGCGCTTCTGTCCTACCGGTCAAAGACCACGACTCAGGTTTTCCTTATGCAGAGACACCAAGCATCCTGGGTCGAGCCAAGCTGGTGAGCAGTTGGGAGCGGGTGGTTTCACGCTGCGGGCTCTGCAGGGTGGCCAAAGTCAGCTGTGTTTGTCGGTTGTCACTACGTGCGATGCAGTGCACTTCCAGGACCATAGTGAGCCGCCAATTCAGGAGCTTGCATTTTTGGACATGCAGGAAGACCAGCCTCAAGGTGATCTCTCTGAGTCTTGATCATCCGCTTGAAGGACTTGCAGTACGTCTTCAAGCTTGGTTGGGCCAACTCTGTCTGCGGGTAGGTGTTACATTTGCAGGAGTTACTGCGGGCTCTTGCGTCTCTAAGAAGGTTGTTCGAGAGCACGAATTGCTCAAAAAAGTGGCATGGAAGTGCGGCTAAGCGCTTGCGATTTTTTCGGGAGCAGGTTCCTAGGACTGTCCAAACCGTGGATTCTTGCAGTCCGAGCAGAAGTGAATGGGGTTAGCTGGCGGCGTAGTCTCCGGCATAGTTGAGGGAAGTGCGCGTTTGTGCGTAAGAGGTGCGTTTGCCCTCGCGCTCACCTTGGTTTTGGTTTCAGCCGGGGCAAGGCAGAGCGCGATAGACCCTCTCAGTTTTGGCCTGGCCTTGGTTTGGGCCTCGCCTTTTTCAGTGCAAATTCTGCTTGCACGGAAGGCGGGGATCGTGCATACGGCGGATCCCTCCGAGTTGGAGTTTCTCTCAGAGCCAGAGGTCACTCTGCTGCTCGAACCCTTTTAGCGAGGGCAGTCTGCTTCCACTGCCCGTTACTGGGGTGGAGTTTGGCTGGCAGAGGTAGCCGAGTGCCCAGAGCTGCTGCGGCATGGGTGCTCTGGCCCTTGTCAGTAAGAGCGAGAACGCAAAGGCCACCTCAGTTGCCGCCCAGCTTCCAACCCAAGCTCGTGAGTCTTCTCCAAGCCTTGGGGGGTTCTCCTCCCTACCGAGCAGCGGGGCACGGCCAGCTCACCTAAAGCTCTCCACAACTAGGGGGTCTGGCCCACCCTGGAGAAAGCGGCCCTTGCTGGTCTTGGTTCTCCTTGGGAGGGACTGGCTTCCTAGAACCTCCCTAGTGGTGGGAGGGAAAGGGCCTACAGGCTGAGTGAGCTGCTTCTTCAACCTCACCGGCAGGGACCGGGAGGTAGGACCTGTGTTAGGACCTGAAGTAGTTCCTTCCGCGTACCTCACCAGCAAGAACTGGGAGGTCGGGGGTCCTAGAGAGTAGGACCTAGCCTGAGCGCTCCTTAACACAAGGAAGCTGCTTCTTTGGCTGTCAGAGTACAGCTTTCAGACTTGCCCTCACGGGCCGCGACTCTGTGCGCAAGACCGAGAAAGTTTGCTCCTGGCTCAAGGTTTCGGCTCAGACGTTGCAGTGCCGTCGTGGCCTTTTAGCCTTGAGACTCACTTTGTCTAGAGGCTTCAAAGAGTCCCCAAACCCAACCTTGTAGAGGTCGTAGGCCAGACTCTTGTGCTGCGCGCACTCCCTCGCCGGCTGTGGGCTTGCACAGTTGCTCCCAGTTCGGCTTGAGGCTTGTGCTTTTGTGTGCGGCCGGGACCTGCTCTGCTCCTCGCCTAGGGCTGAGGTTTCCTCTCCTCTTTGGACGAGGTATGCCGCAACGCGCCTACCACGTGTGCAAGCGCTGCCAGAAGGCGTGGGTTTGTTGGGTTGACGAGCTCTGGAAGCACCCGACCTGTCCGGCCTGTCAGGCTCGGTTCCCGAAGGCCCAGGCCCAGGTAGTGTTCCCCCACCCGAAGCCCTCGCCGACGCGCGCCTCGCTCCCGTAGGCAGGTCACTTCCGACGAAGAGGCTGAGGTCGGAGATTCTCCTCGTGAAGATTTCCCCACCCCTCGCCCCACGAAGGTTCAGGCCAAGGCCCAGCTCAGCGATGCCGGCTTTGAGCCCCTCAGGCTACTGACGTCGGCATGGAGCCCGACCTCCTTCGGAGTGCATCCGCCAGGCTGTGCCCCCTCCCCCTCCCGAGCCCACCCCTGACCCTCTTAGGGAAGGCCGCGAGTCGGGTAACGCTCTCCGACGCTCCATCCTGAAGCTGAAGCAGCTGGGACAGGAGAAGCTTAGGCTGCAGGAGGACATCAACAAGACGAAAACCAAGCTCCACGACCTCCTTCGCAACATGCAGGAGCTTCAAGAGGCCATTTCCGAAGCCACTGACGTAGCCCGGAAGTGTTCGGATACTTACGGGCGTGGTGTCCTCTTGCACGTGCCTAAAAGTGAGGTCGACTTGGTTCGAAACTCTCACAGAAGACCAAAAGGCTAACCTCCAGGCCCTGCGAGCCTCGGCCAAGCCACCACCTGATGTGCAAGCCCCCCCTGGTCTAGGGCGCACGCCCTTCCAGTTCGGCCCACCCCCTCCCTCGACAGGTGAGGTGAAGGAAGATGGTGGGGGCGGATTTTTGGGGGCCCCTCGCTTTAGGCTCGACCTCCTTGGGCCGTGGCCTTCCCGCTCCTGACCCCGCACCCACCTTCCCCCAGGTTCCTCCCCGCATTCCTCCTCCCCTCGGCTCAGCCGTTTCGGAGCCTGAGGTTGTGGGCAGATCCTTTTCTTTCATGCCGTCAGGCCAATTGCCTGTGGCTCAAGTTCTTCCGTGCGAGGGGTACTGGCGTCCCTCTTCATCTGAGGCGCCATCAGCCACCTCCTCGGGTTTTTCCTTTAGTCCATCCGTTCCGGGGCAGGGAACTCTTCTTCACCCTAAGGTGTTCGTCCCTCCCTCGACCGACCTCCCCTCTTCCTCCCCTGAGTGGGTTGAGGTTTCACGACTCTCTCGACGGCGGCCCCGGATTCTTACCCTAGAGTCGCCCTAGAGTCTTTGGTGGCGCCTCCTTCCCTCCTCACGGGGCCGGTCTTCTTTCCGCCTGCTTTCGTTACTGATCCTGACCCTGGTACGGCGTGGCAACTGGGGCCTTTCGCCCCTTCCTCCGGCGGCCCGCGCCGTAGAGGCCCCAGGAAAGCCAAGAACACCAGCCACCGACACCGCCGCCAGTCAGGCCTTAGACCCGACTTTTCCAACTGAGCAGACCCTTGTTGAGTTTGCCTCTCGGGTTGAGGATTTTATTTCCCCAGGGTCCTCGGAAGAGTGGTTTTTGGAGCATGCGCTGGATGCCATTCATGATGATGTTCCCTCTCCTTCCAAGTGGCACCTCATGAAGCAGATGGCTCAAGCTCTCTCCTTGCAGCATAACACCCCGCATTGCCCTTCCTCCTTCAGGCTCCTCTCTGCCAATGTTATTCACTGGAGACCTGAGGTTCGCCACTGGGCTTTCTCCCTGGAGGCCCATGGGGTTATGCTTCAGGAGCTCCACCTCACCGCTGAGGCCGCCCATGAAGCCGCGATTGCTGCGACGAAACGGGGGCTTCGCCTCTTTACTTCGCCCCCCTTTCTCAGCGACAAGAAGCGACCCCTGGGAGGTTTCGGTGTGCTTATCCGCTCCTTCCTCAACCCCCGCCACGTCTTGACCCACGCCGTGGAGGGCTGTGGTTTTCTTGCAGTTTCGCTGCGGTGCTCCGGCTTTGAGCTCACCTTGGTTTCCATTTACCTCCAGTCCGGGACCGGGTTTAACTCTCCCGTCAATGCCGAAGTCCTGGCTCGCCTCCTCGCTTTCCTCCCCTCCCTCCGGGGAGTGGATTGTCGCAGGCGATTGGAACAACACCATTCAGGAGCTCCTCGCCACTAGGCTTGAGGAAGTTGCTCACGGGCGGTTCTTGGGCTCAGGCCACCCCACGGCCGCTACCGACAGGGAAATCGACTACCTGTTCGTTTCGGCTGCAGGGCCTCCGGGCGGTCAAGCAAGCTGGCCCTTCCAGGACAAGGGGACGGAATGGCTTTGGACGAGGGGCTTGTAAAGCAGGGGTACAAAGGCCCCACGTCCTCGATCGGGAAAGCCATGAGACGCCCCAAGGAAGGAGCTCAGCTCAGCAAAGTCAAGGGTGATCTGGTCTGAGGAGGTGAGGCCGAGGAGGTTAACCTCAGCGATGGGCGAGGGGCTTGGGGTCGACGGCAGAAAGGGAAGAGGGCGAGTGAGAGAGAGGCGACGACGGGGGCTTTTCCTTTGGTCTGCCTCGGACACCTCTCTTCCCTCTGAGGTTGTGACCGAGCCCTAGCAGGAACCGCCTCCTTAGCCGACCTCCGGGCTGAGGGCGCCACCCTTCTTGGCCACTGGCTCTCACCTCGGACCGCTCTTCCGGGCCATCAAGTCCCATGAGCAGGTGCTCGACCGTCCTTTCCAGGACTGCGATGGGCTCCGCGTGTCTTTGAGCGACATGAGCATTGGGCACGCGTGTGGCACGGCTCGGTGTTCCCTCAGCCCTTCTCGCACCCTCTCCTCGCGGAGCTCCGCTCGAGGGCCCCGGCTGCTCTTCAACTTGTTGCCGCCTCTGCTGCCCTCCAGGCCTACCGGGTCCTCCACTCTTCCCTCGGCCTTGAGGGCCTTGAGGTTGAGACAACCAAGACTAAGTTCGTTGCTGGTACGGTGCGCGCTCGCGCTGCACTTAACCAGCTCCGGCGCCCGGGAGCCTGAAACCGCTGACCTCGTTAAGGACCTCGGGCTTGACTGCGCCGCCGGCAGGAGACGGCGCATCACCACTGCGCAAAAGCGCTTCCGCACCGGCATCGGTCGTGTGCGGCACATGCGACGCCTCCACATCCGCCGCAGGTGGGTTCGCGGCCGCTTGATCCAGGCTTCTGCCCTTAAGGCCGGCCTTTATGGCCACCAGGCCATGGGGGTTGCCCCAAAGCGCCTCAAGTTTCTGCGGGCGGCGGTCGCTCGCGAGGCCGGCCGCTTCGAACACGGGTCCGCCGACACCATCCTCGACCTCATGTCCCACAAGGTCGTCGACCCCCACCAGCTTGTGGTTGTTGAGCAACTTCAGGCGCTAGGGCGCCTTGCTTCCACCGCCTCCCCGGAGGGCGTCAGCCTGCTCCGCCGCACGTGGACTTCCTCCTGGTCAAGGCAAGCTTCCGCTACGCATGGGTGGAAGATCGTGAATGGTCCCGTGTCTGCCCTCATCCAGTATTTTCTGGATTTGCAGGTTTCGGCTCCCACCCCGGACACTTGGACTCACCGGGAGGTCACTTTCCACTTTCGCTTCCAAGAGCCGGGTGCGGTTTTCGAGGCCTCCGCCTTCCTCCGCCAGGTCATCCAGCTTGAGCGCTGGTCTCGCATCGGTGCCGTCTCTACCGCCGCAGGCGCCTCTTCTGGCATCGACTGGACTGTGCCGCGTCGCCTCTTGGCTAGCCCTCGTACTAAAGCCTGGAGGCACGGCCTCAGGGCCGTCTTTCAGGGCACAATTCTCCACTCGGGCAGTGGCGGTAAGGACCAGTGCAAATTCTGCGGGCAGCCCAACACTCTGCGTCACCTTCTTTATGAGTGCGAGCGTGTGCCCGGCGCCCTCATGCCTTCCGGCTGGTTGCTGTCCTTTAAGCGCCGCCATCCCGACGAGTGCCTTTGGCTGCGCGGGATGAGACCCCTCGCGCCCCGCGCTCCCCTCGCCCACGAGGCTGAGGTCCGCCGTACCGGCCTCTTCCTCCAAGGCACTCCAGACTTGACAGGGCTCTTCGTGGTGGTGAGGGCGGTGAGGGCGGTGTGGGCGGAGAGGGTGGTGGGAGTGGGGCGGTGGGCGGTAGGGGTGGTGCTACAAGGCAGTGGGGCGGGCGGTGTGGGCGCGGAGGGAATGGGGTGGTGACAGTATGGAGATGGTGGGGTAGTGAAAACGGTGGGACGGGGGCGGTGGCTGGGGGTGGTAGAGGTGGTGAGGCGGTGTGGGCGGTGGGGGTTTGGGCGCGGTGAGAGCGGTGGTGTGAACGGTGAATGTGGAAATCTCAACAACTCGAATTCGCGCCCGCGACTTGAAAGATAGAGGTCCGCAGAGTTATGCACTGCATCTCATGTCTTGTGAGTTTCACATGACTATGACGAATAATTTTCATATCTTGCTAAACTTAATAGGTTTGGTGCCAAACACCGAATATCTGGAAATAATTGTTATGATGAGTACAAACATATGGTGACGTTGTTTTTCAAGTACATTTGACAAAGATTTCGTTGAATGCTGGTACATGAAGAAACTTTTGGCATGGTACACAGAACAGAAGTATGTGTTTTTTACGATTGTGTTGCATGACGACATGCGCGTCATTCAACACATGGCAAGCGTTGGCCTCGAGCTTCACAAGAGGTTCTTTTGTGTTTGTCCCTGTGGCTCAATGCGAACAGCGATTTAAATGTATGCGGTGCAGCCATATGGCTCTTGCAGGTAGCACCAGATCCGACATGCATACTGCTGACACGGAATACTCGTCGAGGTTGCAAATAAGCGGCATGTGGACATCAGCCTTACATGCGTTGAGTATCACTATCACTAAGTCATTAAGACTCAGGACATTAACAGCTTGTGCACGGGTTGTTCTGGTGACAGCCTGCATACGCCCCGATGCCGCTGAAGTAGTCCAGGTATCTCGATTGTTCAGTGTAAAGTCGGCATCGACATTCAGCAGGAGATCGAGAGATGCTTCCATGATATGTTGTCATTACCTGTGCAGGAGATGCCATGCCAAAGAAGAACAAAAAGCAGGCAAGGCCTTCCATGCTTATGCAATGTTGCAGACAATGCTCGCACATACATCAACCACTTCGATCTGAATTTGTACTGATTGGCCAAATCATTTGCATAGTTTGCGAAGCTGGTATTTTCAGCTTGCTTCGGCTCAAGGACCAACACAACAGTTCAAGCGAGACAAAGAAGGGTGTGTTCATATGCTGGAGATCTCGTGACGTGGACATAGACAATGAACGTGAACATGTCCCTCAATCTGAGTGAGACAGCAGCATCCAGTGGTGGCGATGCATTTGGTGATTTCCACATCCAGGCACGCAAGCCTACAATATCCTGGGATAACACCTGGCAATGCACAGTGTTGTTGTTCGAGCTTTTGAATTTGGTCAATGGAAACACATGCTTATTGTGCTAATTTCGGCTCAACGAGGGTAGGTTTGTTTCGTGCATTGCTTCACTTTGCTGGGTGTATCAGTCAGCCATGGCACGTCATTTCCTCCTACTTGTCGGTGTGCCTTTTCCAGCAAGGAATCTGACATGTGGGCACGGTAGCGTCGTACTCTCCAGCTCCTGCTCGGAAGGGTGTGACGTGTTCATCTCAGGCGTGTCTTTGTGCATACTTGCTCCTGGTGCCTTGGTGTTCATGACAGCTTGACAAGGTTGGAGCTCAGGCAGGTCTTTTGAAGGTTCGCAGGTAACTGGTGACCTGGCTAGTATTTGCCAGTGAGTTGTCTAGTCACTCTAGTCTAGTACCATGTCAGCTGGCAGCGGGAAGACTCGGATCAAAGCGTGTCTGAGATCATCCCCTCCGAATGAGGCTCCGCTGGCTTTCCTTGGAAGTTCAGCGCCAACTCGCTCGCAAAGCACCCGCGGAGACGTAGCTGTCTACGGACGGCATGGCAAGAGGCGGGTCCCAGGTCCAGGTGATTTTTCATGAAGCCTTTGCAGGACATAGCATGGTGCCCCGGTTTGCAGGGGCGCTGGTGGCCCCCGCCACAAGAAAGTGCCGGCGGACATTGAGTTCGAGTACATCCCGTACAAGCGGCAGGGAAAGAAGATGGCTCTTTGGACAGAATCTTGAGGCCTGGCTGTTTGTATTGCAGGGATCCGCCGAACGTGCTGAGGACAAGAAGAAAGCCCGCTGAGAGTGGCTTCCGGTGGTCAGCGAAAGCCGGATGTCTCAAGGATCACCTCCGCGTTTGGATAAATTGTTAGACTTGTTGGGTATTAGCCTGAGAGGTTCGTGTTAGCTTCAGCATGTCCCGGTATGTCCTGCCCCGGAGCTTCGAGCCCTTGAGATCACTTTCTGGAAGACATGAGTTTTCAGGTAGCCTTGTGCTGTCTCAGAGCATGCGAAAAAAAGACGTGAAGCTTGTTTAGCTTGCCTTGCAGCCCTGCGACATGTTCACGTTGCACGGCATTCATAAGGGCAGCCCACGAAACCTTCCCTTGCTGCTCTGGGAGCAGGCAGTCACCGCCACCGCGACGAACACATTCTGGCTTCACCTTCGTTTCACCTTCGTCTGAGTTTCACAAAGAGGTCTGAGTCTCCGAGACTCGAAGCCGCAGCGGAACAAGTTTCAACATGACATCGCTTGGCCTGCCAATGTCGGACAGTAGAGTCCTGTCCGCAAGGAGTTCTCTGCATTTGGGTTGGCAGATGTTGCCAGGTCAGGTCCACTGCCATCAAGTCGAAGAATGATACACAAGAGAGCAGCTCGTTTGGAGGACTCTCCATCTGTTGATCTCGTGGTTGCCAGAGGCTTCAGGATGATCTTGAAGCATAGAGCCCCAAACAAAACAGCCGGGTCCCGAGCCACCGAGCCAGGAGACTTTCCGGGTTTGCCGCCACCTGCGACGGGTCAGAAGGGCCTCGTCAACCTTGGTCGACCCAGCCTGTTTTGCTAGACGGTGAGGAGCAGGTGGAAACCAACGAGCCCTGGATCACTGCTCGAGGCGTCGGTGCACTCAGCCAAGATACGCAAACACCCGACCAGGAAACACCTGCTACTTGAACAGCGTTCTGCACCAACCTCAGCCGCAAAGCATCATCCACGTGCAGTCTGATGTCGGAGAGCACGGGTCGCCGCAGGCAGTGTCTCAGCGTCTCGAAGCCGTTCAGCGACAACCTCGTCACGCTCTCTCAGGAAGGCCAGCCCAAAGAGATCACACAAAGCTCCGAAGCATCTCCGTCTCCCCGTGCGTTCGCGGCTTCGCCGCTTCGCCGCTTCGCTGCAGGCCTGGGAGGCGTGGGGGCCTCGCTTTGCTCGGTCTTCCAGGGCCTCAGAGGCAACGGCAATCAGGGCAAGGTGAAGGCTCGGCACGGCCTTGCTTCGCTGCTTGGCGCGCTTCGGGGGGGGATGTTGTGGCATGTTCTTCGGTGCAGGGCGGCGGCAACGGCGCCTTCTCGCCGAAGCAGCTGTGGGGCTGGCTTGATTGATGATCGCTGCAGTGGCTGCGATCTCATGTTTCTTGACTTAGCCTGGGACCCTGGCTTGAGAGCTGAACCTGTCTGCTGCTCTTCTCCGTTGGACGCTTTCTTGCAATGCGACGCTGCGACAATCCAAGTTTTCCAGATCTCTGTCACTCGGCAGGCTGTCGCAGATTTGCTCCAAGTTCCCTTGGTACAAAGGGCACGACCAGCAGGACCTCCTGCAAGTCTTTGTCTCTGTCTCGCGCTTGTTTCACAGAAGCGGGCACAGCTGAAAGCTGCCAGGATTGCCATGAGCTCCTACGCACACTGCTGGGCCTGTGACCCGGGCGCTGTCAGCTGGCGGGAGTTGGCGCCGCTGTAATCCGCTGTAAGGCTCGGTGGCAGACGAGTCCTGGCCCCAGAAGGGGGTTGGGGGTCCCTTTGTGGTCCGTTCTCTGCTGTGTGCCGTTTCAATGCGGTCATGGGCAGAAGGACAGAGTTATGACATTGGACCTGGCGCCGGATAAGGCCCACGGCCACGGAGAAGAAGCACAAGAAAGAGGGTGGAGCGCATGTCGCTGGCTCGGGTGATCATGCACCGGACCACGGTTTCCAGAAATTTCGCGACCGAGATCCCCAACAGCCCTTGCGGCGAAGCAGAGAAGCTGGTCTGGCAGAGCTTCCGCGGGTCGGAACCTTGGAGCCCACCGAATTGAAAACGACAGGATCTGGGATTGCCGAGGCACACCTGTGCAGCCGTGCTTTGTTGGAAGTGCCACCGGATCTCTGTAAGGCGGGGACTCCCTGGCCCTGCCGTTTCCTTTTCTGGAGCTCAAAGAGTTGTGCCGTTGGGATCTCCCCACAGGGTGGATCCGTTCCTTGATCTTTCCGTGGAGCTGCCGACCTGCGAGGCACCCCCGGTTCCGGCAGGGTTCCCTCACCGATGTTTTTTGGAGAGCGCCTCCTCCCCTAAAGAAGCAAAGCACAGCAGAAGTTGCAGATGCGAGCCTGGCCTTCTCAGTCTGGCCGCCCCGCCGGGGATCCCTTTGGTGTGGCTTCGCACCTCTTAGACGTCTTCCATCGTGATCTATCGTGACACAGACATAGGTGCGGTTGCGTTGGCGCAGCGGCTGCAAGCATGTTTCTGCAGGAGCAGCCTGGGCTTCTAGGCCTTCCTGGTCGAATCGCACAGTTGGCCGGGAGCCAACAAAGTCATGCACTGCGCCGCTGCGGATGACGTCAATGAACGGGTTTTCCAAGGAAGTCGGTGGCAGCTCTTCCTCGACTGCGCCGACGAGTTCCAAGGGCAAGGGCCGGAAGGGTGCAGACCTCGGGGCTGTGCTGCCCAAGCTGCTAGCATCAGGGCTCCGTCCCCAGGCGGCACGCCGGCCGACGCCGCCGATGTGGATGCGGACGCGGACGCGGACGTCGACCCTCAGTCTGAGGCCTCGGCCAAGAGGGGAGCTGAGCCGAGGGATCGGCTCTTGTTTGATTAGAAGTGCGATCAGCGCTGTTCTCGCATGTTCCTAAAATGGTTGGGTTTCGAATTGAACCCTTCAAACAAGATGTGGCTGTGTCTTCGCAGCGTGACGCCAGGCTGTGCAGCCGGCAGTTACCTCGCAGGCCCAAGGCCAGCCTCTCTCTCACTCCCGCCCCTCCGACGCTGTGTCTGCGTGCACGTGCCTGCACTCTTTGTCTCCGTCTCTCACGCTCTCTCTTCTTTTCTCTTGCTCTCTTCCTCTCTCACTCACCTTCTCTGGCTGCTCTCGCTAGGACGAGCAAGACTCCGTCTCGCATGCACATAGGTAGCCATCCAGCAACAAGAAGACATGTGATTGTATAGTTTAACAAGAAAGGCCAGTGAGTGAGCATACGAGAAGTGGGTAGAACGGTTCATTGTGACCTATCGAGGAGACCGCTTGCTCACATCTGTCCAGACCGCGAAGGAGCAACAGAAGACGAGAGTGGCCGACCAGCAACAACCAAGACCATCACCTGATTTTGCATACATTCGTCGAGCATACAAGGTTGAGAGACGGAATTGGCGAGTGACCTTGAGTATATGTCCTGTGCATGATTTTCCCATGGTAGGTGGAGCACGAAGTACTTGCCAAAGCATCGGGCTTCAGGGGGTATCGGTGTGCCTCCGCAGGCACCCCATTCTGCATGAGACCTTCGGTGGCGACTTGGTTCCACCCACTCCGACAACCTGCATCACAGGCGGTGCTCCATAAAGACAAGCAGCGGGTCAAGCAGTTCTAGCACAGTGGACCTTTGAATGTCTGTCAGGTTTCAAGAAGTCCCGGAATGGAGCGCTCCCTTGACAAAGAGTCAGAGCAGGCGCGGGTCCTGCTCCAAGCTGTAAGAACACTCACTCTCCTGCAAATCGAAAGTCTCTTTTGGGCAGCAACTCATCGCGGCTACTAGCTGTGTCGCACGATTCAGCGTCAACTCGCCAACCTGAGTAGCACCTTCCCAAAAATCTAGAGCTGGAGGGATTCATCTGTGTCGGGTTTGAGATGTAAGTGGCTTCGCTATCGCCACACTTGTCAACTTGTGGCTCCGGGGTCTGTTATCGCATTCCGCTTATTCCTGAGCTGTAGTGCCGTTGTTGGTTGACAATTTGGTTTGGTGCTATGGCATGCTGTGCATGTAGTGTAGCTGAGTTTCATATGGTCAGGATGCGGAACCTGGTGTGGACGAGGAGGAGACTTGCACCGCTGTCATTTCTGTGCAAGAGAGTTCCGGGCAAGCGGAGCCGTAGTGACGCGTTGGACGGTCTTGCATGCCCCATCTCCAACCGCCCCTTCCAAGCACTCCATTTTGCTTTACCTCGCGAGGTTGTGTGCAGTCGCCTTGGAAGTGTAGACGTGGCCAGGAGACATCGAAAACGGAGCCCGAGTGTGCTCCTCGATGGCCGAAACTGCAAGCACTGCTCCATCCGCACCCGCACCTGACAACTCATGCATGGTGGACGGCGGTAAAGTGTTGTGTCCCGGCAGTTTGTGTGATATGAGGGACATGTGGTAGGATATCTTGCGAATCCGCAGTGACGATTGCCGTGGCCGCAGATAGGTGTTCAGAGCATCTGTTCAGGTCGTTCGTCTTCGAGGTGGAATTGCGAAAGCGTGGTAAGAAGGAGACACAACAATCCGCGCACGCCGATGTCGTGGGCGCCCCAGACCCCTTGAATCTGGCAGGATCCTCGCTGGGGTTTCGGCTGGTGCAACGAGTCGCTGCAGCAGAAAAGGTGGCAGCCCAAACAGCTCTGCAGAAGCTTTGTAGCTGTGTTTCCTTCCGTTGCAGTGGTTTCCTGGCAAGGCTGCGCGTTGCAAGTGTCAATCCCGACACCGTCTGCATCCCTACAGTCTTGCCTCCGTTTGGAGTCTTCTGCGCCTTCCTGCAACTGTCACACCTTTTCGCAGCGTTCATCTTGCAAGGTGTTGGACCGTTGGAACTTGAAGAAGAAGTCCATGGGGGAGGAGGCCAAGCGATGATCCCTCCCTTGGTCAGACGGCGCGTTGTACACCTGGAGACAGGAGCTGGCAGTACGTGAGGGCGATGAAGTCATCGCTGTTGGAGGAGGGACCCTGAACCCTAAACGCCCCGAAACCGTCTCTTCCTCCGCAGACTCAGACCTCTTTTGCTGTCGCTGTGGCAGGAGAGGCAGTTTTCGTCACCATGCAGCAGCTCCTGCGGGAGGAGGCGGGCCGATGCGGGCAGCATTGGCTTCTAGACATGTTGATACCGCGAGAGGTGGTGAAGCTGACTCTCCGGCGGGAGAGCTCCAGTGCATCAGCCTGTCCTGGCAAGGCACGGTTCAAAGGTGACATGTAGGGACATGATCATGTCGTGCACATGCGGCATCTGGCCTGACAGATTTCCGGGACAGCCGCAACTGAGAGCGATGCGGACGATCAAGAGGATCGCGATCGCTTGCAAGTCGCTTAAGATCAGGAGGTCGTTGCAGAGGGTTGGCAGCATGTTGGCAGAACTCTCGTGCTTTCATGCGCTTGCTCTCACTTCCCAAAGCTGACAGCCAGGCCGCGGAAAGCAGCGCTCGCAGCTACCTGCAGGCACATGCACTGCATGATGCGACGGATTGGAGCAGTCCTGTGCAGATTTCTGTAGCAGAAAGCAGATACGGTTTGAGTTTGAACCGATCGCAGTCCAAGTCCAAGTCGACATGCTTCCGAGTGCCAGGCCGCACACGAATGCCACGCTTCTCTTACAGAGGACACGAATACGTTGCAGTAAAATCTGGTATAGTAGCATATCACAGAATATATTGCATTATTTTTCGAACGCAAACATTGCCTAATGTAGTATACTATAGCGATGAAGCACCAAGAACCTTTCAGTGGCAAGCACCATAGAATATAATAGGCTTCAACACGAGGTAAGACACAACAGTACATATCGCTGCAGAGCCGGTAACCTTTGTCTTCCTGCTGCACATGAACTCCGTTCGAAAGCAGCCACGTCGGACTTTATAAGATGCTGTGCCACTGTAGTTAATTCAAGGAAGGCTTGAATAATGCAAAAACCTTCTGGCTGCATGTGCACTTGTCGTGTATTACATCCTGCTTGAGCGTACATGTCCTGACGGCTTTAAATCTCTCCCGTGGCGAGAAGAGCACCACCGGTTAGCTTCTGGGGCCGCTTTGCGAGATAAGACTACGTCTGGCAGACAGCAACCTGATTCTGTCAGGACCTACAGGCTGTGTTCAGCGATCCACTGGCGATCAAGGTTACCCCCATTGCTTTGCTGTCGACACTGCTCTTAGGTAGGCGCATCGTCGTCATAGCATCAGAGATTTAGCTCTCAAAAATCCATGGTCTCATATCCGTGGTTTTTTGATACTCATCGAAGTAAATATGCGCGGTAGCGGGGGAGCTCACTTTCGCTAACGACCGGACGTCCCTCCAAAGGCTGCGTGTTGAAGTGAAGTTGTGATGAAGCAACGGTACGGATCCCAAAGATGGTGAAGGCAACGTGTGGCATCAATGTCTGCGGGAATGCTGGAGGTTACGTAGTAGTTTTTCCATCAGTTTTGCCCACGCATAAGCTGCCCTCCATGCGGGTTTCAATGATATAGCTGCTATGCGGAACCAGCATGGTACTCCGAGCTTCCACTGTGTGTAGAAGCATAGGCAGCATAGCCAAGTTGGCTGAGCCATGACTGCTTCAGGAGATTGGCTTGCCTTGAATTCAGCAGTGTTGACAGTGTTGCTACACTGTTGAAGATGGCCGTACAGGAAGATCTAAACCCCAAGGCTGACCAGCCGTTCTGATGCGCTCTGGCAGGTGAATGGCAGCTGCCAGCTTCAAGATTGCCTCTTCAGGTTCACCAGTTCCGAGGCAGCGTACGGCCAAGCCAAAGCGAGTCAACGCAGTGCGAACTTCGAAGCGTCTCTGGGCCCTGAGGGCCCCTTCCCCTTCAGCCTGGGCAGGCCGTGGAGGACGACGCAAAGCCCGTCTACCAGTGCTCCGAGTGTGTCAAGGCTCAGCGAGGCGCTCGTTTCGGTGAGAGCTCGGAGATTTCGGGGAGCCCGGTAGGCTAAGCCCCAGGGTTCGAAGTTCCAGCGGAAAGGAATTGAGAAGTTGCCCAAACGGCTTGACCGTGAGCTCATCGAAGCTTTCTAGCACTTTGCGACTGCTAGGAAACGCATCTACCATGTGGCAGTGTATCTGAGTTGCCGTCCAAGTTGAGCGAGGCTCCGACACGGAGAAGAAGGCCTCTGCTGGCGTGTTAACTGAGCCTACGACAGGGAGGGCCCAGGGGGGAATTTGCTGCTTCCCCCCAGACCGCAGCATGTGAGATTCGTTGGTGGTTGTACTGTTGATGTGCTGCGACTTTGCAATCCTTGGTTCGGTTCGGGGATGTCCATAGCTTTCAAACGACATGCTACCAGCTCTTTCTTCCAGCTTCATTTGGCCCAAGCTCGGCGACGAGCCCTTACCGGGGCTTTCCGCCGTGCCCAGGCAAGTTGCCCGGTCTGTGCGAAGTGTCGGCAGAGACTGCTTGGTGGGACGGTCTTCTGCTGCAAAGACATGTGCATGTTGCAGGCCATGAGCAATGCTGATGATGTAGAAGAGACTGAGATTCTTGCGGATGCAGATTTCGCGGAGGCGGGATAGTGTTGTGTCTTCCTTCCACTGCAACATAAGTATAGAATGCAGCTTTTGGGTCTCTTCCGCGCTGTCAAAACCATCGCAAGCACGCTTCGATTACGGCGTGGTGCCACTCAATCGCAGCTACTGTTTCTATCATCACCACCGCTTCTGCTACGACTCCCACCACGACTCTTGTTGCTGCTGCTGCTGCTACGACGACGACTACTGCTACTACTGTTGCTAATACTACTGCTGTTGCAACTACTGCCCGCCGCCGCTGCCACTGACGCCGCTGCCGCTGCCGCTGCCGCTGCCGCTGCCGCTGCCGCTGCCGCCGCTGCTGCCGCTGCTGCCGCTGCTGCCGCTGCTGCCGCTGCTGCCGCTGCTGCCGCTGCTGCTACCACCAGAATTAATTGCTCAACGAGTACTAGTACCGCTATCGTTTCGCGTCGATTCTGACTGAAGCTGGATTGTCAATTCGGCAGCTCCTCAACTTCGCGAGGATGAGGGTGGAGACGAGATGGACGGAGAGATCCCGAAAGAGGGAGAGGAGGAGGAGGAATTCATCGACCTTGGGGTCCTCCAGGATGTGCAGGAACAGATCTTTGAGGCGAGGTCCCGGCTGAGTTAAAGCTGACTTTGAGCCAGAGACACGTGCCCAGATGACCCTTTTGTTGCGGTGTTTTCCACAGCACTTCCGTGTCCAAAGGAGATGAAGCTCCCAGAGGACATTGTGGACGAGGCGCAGAAGCGAAAGGGGCATTGCCCCGCTTTGAGCTTCTCGTGTTACCTTCGCGTGTGAAGGCCCGAAGCAGCTGGGAAGCCTTCATCCAAGCCTCGCGGTCCAGAGATGCTGCAGGCAGGATGTGGCAGTGGCGGGTTGCAGGGCCGGAGCAGGCGAAGCACGAGCCAACACGCACTCGTCACACCATCGTTTAGTAGTGGTTAGTACTTGGTCGTAGAAGTCCTCGTCACGAGAGTAATGGCAGAAACATGATGCGGTGCCTGCTTTGATACTTGCTTGTTTATTGTCTGAGTCATGGAGTGGGAGAGTAAGCGAAATCGTAACTAGACCAAGACAGTATCTGCTTGTTCCTTCGAGACTTGAGCAGTCCATGGAATCAGATATGATGTAACACGCATGTAGACTTGGGACATTAAACCCCACCCTTTCTTCCAAAACCCGTATCTTCCCTAAGTCGGCAGGTGAGGCGATCTACGCTGCGCTCTTCGACGCTGCGCCGAGCCTTCAGAGCCTCTTCAAAACTCCGAGGCTGCTCGGCGCGCAAAGTGGAACCCGCGAAGATCTACCACGCTCCTCTGAGTTTAAAAAAAAGGGGCCCGTCTGGTTTTCAGTTGTCGGACAGGGAACCCAGTCGTTTTCCCATGGTTTTGCAAGCGGCAATCGCAAACCGCCGCCGATTCGCCTAGAGTGAAGTTGTCAGTCAGCTCGCAACTTACATTGTTGGCCCGACTACGGGGGATGTCACAGGTAGGTTGCAAATCATCTCCAAATCCCTGGCGATGTCAGTGATGGCACCGAGCAAAGCGATCGAGAGTGCAGAAGCTCGGGCAAGGGGGAAGACTCGTCGCGTACTAAACCCCTTTGATGAAGGCAGACGAGGGTGTAGGTGGAGCACGACCAAGAGTCACTCGATCACACGGCTGTTAGTCTGATTCTCATGCTTGGATGACCGAGGTCTGTGATGGCAATGCGCTTCATGAACGGCCTCAACAGCATCATGAACTCGCTGAAAAATCCTCCTGCACTGAAGGTCGTCAATAGCAATCTATAGATAAGAGGGTCTAGAGCAACGCTCTTCCATGAAGGTCCTGGTGGAGACTCTCGGATTTCAGCACCTGGACCTGGAGCGGGTCTCGGCTTTCCTCCATGGCCCAGTCAGCTGCAGAACATGTGTCTCCCCTTTTGGTGTGCTATGGCTGAGGAAGTGACGGTGCCCCGGGTGGTTATCTTTCGCGATGCGATAGTGGACCTGTTCGACATGGAGCTCGGCCCCCGTTTCAACAGCAAAGCCAGAGGTGGCATCGCTGCTGTTATGAACTACGTCGGCGGAGCCTACATCTACATTCGCCCGGCGCTTAGCACTCTCCGTCTGATTGCGACAGAAAGAGAGAATTTATGATGCTTGCAGTGCGGTCAGTTGCTGGCCTGTGGAGGCAGAGAATATGCCGGGCGAATTAAGATCATCACGTCGAGCTGGAAGACAGCCAACAACAAGGCCGAAGATATCATACGGCAATCCACGAGCCTCACCCTGTTCCAGCCTGGGGCACACACTGAGGCTGCAGATATCCAGGTGCTCCAGCGCGCAACATCGTCCAGCAGCGATGATCCGGGAGCCGACGATCAGGTGGAGAAAGAGCGACCAGGCAAGCGCATTTGGTAGCAACACTACTTTGGCGATGAGCGTGAACCGTGGCAGGTGAGGCTGCGGCACCGCAAGACGAGGGCGCAGCCGCTGAGCCAGGGAAAGAGGGCAACGCCGTGCCCGGCGCACGTGCGAGTGACGGCCTCGATCCTTCCGGTAAAGGGAACGGGCTAGAGCGAGAGAGAGCGCGAGAGACGCCTCAACCCAGTGCGCGCATGTGCGTGGGGAGGGGGGGGGGGTAGCCAGACTACCTCCTTAACCTGTGTGGAAGAAGAAGAAGAGGACTCGGCCCGGAGAAAGAGACTTAGGGGAGAGAGGCACATGGACGGAGACAAACTGAGAGACAGCTTCAAGCACAGCTTCTCCTCGTTTCTTGTTCTGCGTTGCCTCCTCAGGTGGCGAGGCCGCACGGATGCTGGGTTGCACATAGAGTAAGGCAAGTCAACCTGGACAAAAACCTGCGATGGTGCATGGGGTACTGTGCTGCCGAGGATCCAGACAAACGTGCAAGTGCTGGCGGCTTAAAGGTGATAGTCTCCATGTGTGAAGCCATGAGCGTGAAGGCATTCCCACTCGTTTCAAGGCCGAAGACATTCAACGAGATGTTCCTTTTCAACAGTGCTGTGATGGGCTTTGGGAACAGCTTGTGGATGCATCTGGTCCTCGAGCAGTGGCGTGACTGCAACAAGCCAACCTCAGAGTGATAGCCACAAAGAGGACTGAACCATCGACTGAACCATCATCTGTACGACTGAACCATCATACTGTAAACATGGTAGCTGTTCTGGATGACAAGCCGGCTAACGAGGATGCTGGAAGGATGCACCACAACCACAAACTGAGCGGGATCTTGAAGACGTGATGCCCTCCGGTCGGGAGACAAGACATCAACTCACTCACAACGGGGTTTCATCAGCTTATGTACCAAGCCAGGTGAGGAACAACCGCGCCCTGCGGATGTCGTCTTTACATTTCTGAGTTTAGACATGTGGGGCAAGATGCCTCTTGGCAACAGTGAAATCAGCTACATATGGTGCATCTGCTGTCTCAGGTTTGACAACATGGTCACCAACGTGGCAAATTCTTACCGGATTCAGGCAACATGCTGCGGGTTCGAAGCCTGCAATCCGTCTGAACAACTTAGAGCCTCGATGTGAGCCTCGATGTCAGGAAGAGTGTGACGTGCTCTCTCTGGTCCTCGCCCAGTACGAGGCCTTAGCCCCTTCTCATTAACAGAATCTCCGCAGATGCTCCCAGGCTCTTGTCACGCACTGACAGGGGCCGATCATCTTGATGGAGTTCAAAGCTGTGATGCTGGCATCTCTGCGTTCTCTCGTCCCGAAGGCCTCTTGGGGGGGCTGAGAGCACAGAGCCACAGAGAGAGCCACTATGAGTGCCGCTGTCAGCGGTGCGAGGATTGGGACTCCGCGCACGAAGTTGCCTGGAACTGGTTCTGGGAGAACGTGGCCACCTGCCCCGAAAGATCGCTGCCAGCTGCCTCTCTTTTCTCCTCCTAGGAGCTCTCTCTGAGTGCCGCCCGCTTCGCTGCGCTGAGGAGCACATGTTGAAGGCACTCATGGGGAAGCCCGCCGCGCAGCAGCACGCGTGAGACTCCCAGCTCTGCGGCGTTTTGGGCGTGGCTAGTGAGTGGAACGTTATATATTAGGTAGGGCGGCCGTCATCCGTGATGCGCCAGGTTGGACCAATTCATCCTGGGTCTCGACCAGGAGCATTTGTCTCATTTCAGGGAAGTGACGGTGATGCGCGAGGATGTGCTAATCTTGCATGAAGCCTGAACCCGGAACCGACGCGACGGTTCAAGCAAGTTTACTCGAAGCACTCTAGTTGAGTGTCAATTCCAGACCTGCTGAGAAGATGCGGCAGTCCAGGCCGCAGAGAGTCACGTTGGCCTTAATCTTCAGGCTGGCCGTTCGTGATGTCTCTGCAGCAACAGATAAGTTCAATACAGCTCAGTCACCAACAGTAATTATGGAGCGGAGCAGCAAGTTCCACGAGTCCCCTGTTGACGTTCATAGGGCGGATCGTTCTCTGGGCAGACGATGTGGCGACACACCCTAACGTGGAAAACCGCCACAATCAGCCTGGCTTATGTCGTGAGGGCAGGGAGGGGCAGGGCAGGGAAGTCCGCCGCCGAACTCCGAGATTCCACTCAGTTCTCCGTGCTTGAGAAGCTGCACTCTGAGCGCCGAAGAGTCATTGTTGAGACGCCGATGCTGAAGTCCGAATACAGATGCCGAGAAGAGCCAATTGTCTCTCTTTGTGAAGTATCTCATGAAGGTTCCCGGCATGGCGCAGATCTCCATGGCCAGGCTTTGGACTTGTCAGAGCAAGACATTCTGCAGACACTTGGCGCTGCTTCAATGGCAGACATGCTGAGCGATGCTGCCGAGGCGAAGGAACATATGGACGAAATGCTGTTCCCGGCAGATGGTGCGATTCGGGTCCCTTCTGATCATGCATCTTTGTCGCCTCCTTCTTCTGCAACCTCGTTTGGGTAGCGTCATGGGGCAGGGGCGCGTCATCCTTTCGCAGTCTTTCTGCCCTTGCCGTTTTTGCTGCAGCGGGTGGGTGTTTGTGGGGGGCCTGTGGGAGGCGGCGCCCGGCGGGGGCCAAAGGCTAGGGGAGGTAGAGCTCGCAGAATGCCCGACAGATGCTGACGGACAAACACGGCTTCTGCTTGGAGAAGCTTTGAGCCCATGCTAGCGAGTGTAGAATCTACTCCGCTCTGGTCGGATCGCGGACCCTGGCCAGAGTTTCTTCGCCCTGAGGAGCAGCTCACTTTCCTGAGGCGCGACATCTACAAGAGGCCCCAGGCTCAGGGTCAGCGTGTTCAGTGTGAGTAGGGCTGTCATTCTGTGTCCGGAGCGTTTCAATGATAATCTTTGTTGCTGCAAAGCCACTACACCTTAAAGTAAGGGCGGGAGCCCTCCGGCATTTACCCGCCGGCACAAGTTCACGCATGTTTCTCTCGGTCCTCACCCGTTTGACTTCCCGACACCCTCGAAATCTTAACCCCGAGACCATAACATCTATAGACTCCTTCTAGCAACCTCCGTGGTAGCCCTACAAGTCTCTGTGTTTTCGTGAAGAGGCTCCGAGTCGATCTCAGGTTTTTCACGCTCGCGCCGGCCGGGCAGGAGCCCCTGAAACCAGAGCTCAGAGCCTCAGTATAAGAAGTTTCTACACGAGTTTCCAAAAAAGGGGTTACTGCAAGGCAAGGGATTGCTTTTGGCTTTAGAGCCTTAAGGTTTTGGGGTTCAGGGACCTGTTTTTCAAAAGCGCAGGACTACTTCAAGCAGTCCACGACCAGGCTCTACTGGATTGCAGACAAGGTTGTAGAGCCGAGCTCAGTGATCCAAAAGCCCCCTCGCTTTGAGAAAATGCGAGCTCGCGACATCCGGGTGCCGTCTGCTCTAATGGCGGCCAGTTGCTGTCGCAGTGTTCTGGTAAGGAGATGACCACAGAGATGTTCAAGGATCCGAAGCGGCTGGTAGAGGACCTCGTGGCACTGGTAGCCCCCTGTGTTTCGGAAGCTTTTCTCTTCCCAGCTGTGGGATGTTCTGAGGACATCTCTGCTCTGGGTTTGCGCCACGTCGGCTACGGCATTCCCACCGAGTTCTTCGCGCCTTTCGTGCCCGGAGCCCAGCTCGGAGCAGCTCTCTGCCCGGGAGCCGCGGGTGAAGTCTGGTTCAGGTCTGCTGCGGTGGATGCCGTGAAGACCATGGAGGCTCAGGCGCTTGTGGCGCGTTCGCGCTGAAGCGACTTGGATGATGTCAGATGGGAGGGGTAGAACCTCCGCCTTCAGGAGCTCGCGCAAGATGCCTTCCGATGGTCCTTGACCCTGGTGTCTAAGATACTCGCCACTCGGTACTGGCAAGGGCCACGCATGTTCCCCTCAGTTCGCAGGGCGGTTAGAGTGAGGTCCGAACGATCTTGGAAGGCTCTACGATTGTCATGAAGGCAGGGCGACGTTCGATTCTGCGCGCTTGCTTGGTTTTTCGAGTCGTTTCCACCCAGGCCATCAACACCAACGACGCCAAGCAGTTGCGCAAGGCCATCTCGGTGGCCCCGCGAGGGAAGCGTCTGAGGCTCAGATATCCGTTTTGCAGCTCTTTCGCTTTTTGGGGTCCTTTTGAGGGGAAACTTACTATGGGATGCTGAGGCGCCCAGGAGCTGCTGAACATCACGGTGGGCACGAAGTCCATCTCGCCGCTGATTTGGTCCATCGAGAGCGGCAGCCTCGTCACGGCCAAGGCGATGTTGGAGGAGCCGAGACGGGCCGGAGTCATGTGGCAAGTAGACACGTGCCGGATGTGCTATGCAGGATTTGCTTGTGATCCGGGCGGATCGGGACAACTATTACTTCGGCGGCCAGTCTTTGATGCTTGCTGGAAGCGATTATTTTACTGGTGATTCTGAAGCTAAGGCTGTGACCACTTGTTCGAGCGCCATCCGGAAATCATCCAACGTCTAAGCTTCGATGCCCCACAGCTCCTGCCCACGCTGCTGGATGGTCTGATCTGGCGTTCGCGGACAGCCATAAACGGCGAGAGAAGAGCCCCCCGGCGCAGCAGAATGTGACGCAGCCATGAGTCCATAATGCCGGAAGATTTGAAACTTAAACCCACAGCTCAGAAGCGATTGAGAAGCCGAGCCTGTCGGAAACCAGGTGAACTACTACGTCAAGCACCTGATACAAGACGAGGAAGGCCACTTCAACCAAGCTCTGGCGTGGATCGTCGAAGGCACCCTCACTGGTAGTTCTGGGCACAGATTGATGCAGGGTTTAGGGTTGAGGTGAAGCACCATGCTGGGAAGTGCTGTGCGAACGCCTGACGCAGGACATGACCCGAAGATCATCTGCCACGATGTGGTGGTGCTCTTCTCGGATCTGCTTTGGTCCGGCTTGGCCGGCCAGACCTTCTTGCTGGGAAGGCCTGGGCCTTTCGGCGGGAGTCTTCCAACTCAGCCAGCCCTGTGTTCGTGCGAGGGTTGACATGTCTCAGTCTCTGCTTTTGCATGCAGGTGCTACTTCCTCTTTACTCTCGCGGTCTTCATCACAGGGCAGTCGATTCTGCAGCAGCTGCGAGAAGACCCGGCGAATCAGACTGATGCGTCTCGCTGGCATCTGCGTTCGTCCTTCACGTGTCACAGACAATCCCGAATGGCGTTCTGTCTGGTCGCAGCTTCACGTAATGAAGTTCTTGTCTCATACAGTGGGTGCAAATTGGTCTAGGCCTTTTCGCAAGTTGGCCGCCTGCTCTTGCCCAGGGAGAGCGGATCGCCATTTTTGCGTGCCGCATCACCATCTATGTCTTCAGCATGGGTGCCCTTCTAATAAACCAGATCCGATGTTGCTTTGTTGCACAAGCCCTTGTTGTGCCATCTGCCTAGACGATTGGTTGTGGAGTCAGAGTGTGCGGATGTGGAGTTCGGAGAGTTTGTGGCAGGCTTCGTTTTCTGACCCGCTTCTTTTTGTCGATCTCGAGGCCTCATTTCGGACATCCGTTCCCGCAACCTGGTCAAACTGCACCTCGGTGCAAGTACAGGATTACTGGCACTCCTTCGGTTTCGACATTCTAGAAGGGTCATTCTTTGTCCGAATCTCGGAAGGGCTGCTAGACGCGGTTAACCCAAAGCCCAAATGTAGGGTAGCATATCTTGTTTGGCCGAAGTCTTCCGTTCCATTTGTTGTTTCAGATGAGGTTTGGCGTCATCCCATTCCCGCAGTATCTGACCAACACCATGCAGATCGGCAACCTGGCGCTCATGCTGTGTCTGCTGGTGATGTGCACGCAGGCGCCGGGTCTTGTGCCGGACCATTGAGTATTGCAGACCATCACAGTGAAGTGCTGGGAGTGGTGATGGTCGTCCTGGCAGTGATCATGTTGGTGTTTGTTCTCGGTACTTTGACGGATCTCTTCTCCCCAGCAAGATCTCGCGCAATGGCCAGCGGCCAGCACTCGATATTCAGTAAAGGTTGTGAGCTCCCAGGGGGGAGATGATGGGGCGGGGTCACAGGAAGATTCATCATGATCTCTGTCGGGCCTCTTTTGCAGAAGGGGGTGGGACCTTGAATTTGGTAAGCCTATGCCGACATGTAAAGCTTTCCTTCTGAGATGCAGGAGCCAATTTTCCACTGCCTGAGCAGCGCCGAAGAGAGCTTCAAGGCAGAGTTGGGGTTGAGTGTTTGCTTGCCAGCCAAATGAAAAGACACTAACACCCTACTATAGTTACTACGGTTGCTATCGATCCCCTCTAGACCCCTTTAAGGATCCCTTTAAGGATCCCTTTAAGGATCCCTTTAAGATCCCTTATAGACCCCGATAAGGAACCCTTATAGACCCCTTTAAGGAAGCCTTAAAAGGAACCCGAAAGCCCACAGGACCTCCTCTTCCACCAGCACTGCCAAGCGGGGGAGCTGCGAAAGGAGACCTACGCGACCATCTCCATGGTCCTTGGCCTCGGGTATACCATGATACGGTTTTGGAGACGGTACATATCATAGAATATATTAGAAATACAAAAAAGCAGAGTCTAATGTAGTATCAGATAATATAGTATAGTATAAAGAAGTATAATAATAGCAATAATAACATGATTTGCTGCTTTTGGCCGTACTGTGCTGTCTAGCTGATCATGGCCTCAGGTCGCCATGCTGCTGTACTGGGCACTGCTTCTGGACTTGACAATTTTCTCAATGCGAATCTCTGCACCTCAGACCCGCAAATGCACGAACCGCTGAGCACTGCACAGTGAAGTTGTCATGCTTCCAAAACAGGCATTCACACTGGTTTGTGGGCGGGTGCTTAGCGAGCTGGGCCTTTTCTTGAGCCTCATGGCAGCACTGAGCCGCAGAAGTCAGCAGGGAGCTTCGGAAGAGCAGATCCTCAACTGTCCTTTTTCGTCGGTCCTCACCAAAGCGCAAGCCAAGGCTCCTTAGTCTTCTTGATCGTCACCTTTGCCAGCTCGATAGCTGCATTGAACCACAGCTGCGAAGACTTCATCGACATTCCCGTCGGTGCGCTGTCTTTGATGGTGCCGACCTCAGACGAGCCCAAACCGATGCGTCCTTGTGTTAGTCTGATTTCGTGAATGTGTCTGTGTTCCTTAGGAGATCTCCTTGGGGATGTTCCCAAGCCAGAACTTCCAGGCCATCCAAGATGAAATCTCCGTGCTCTTGACTGTGAGCCTCTTCATTATCGTTGTCATTGTACCTTGGACAGAGTAGTGTGCACGGCTAGCTCTTGCGCTCGTTTGAGTGGCCGCGCAAGTCAGGTTTTCCTCTTGAACCTCTTGGTGGCGCAGCTCAACGGGGCATATGCCAGTGTCTACGATGACATGGTGGGCTATGCGCGCCTGACGCGGGGCAGCATCATCGTGCGAGCCCAAGCTGACAGTCGCTGCTGCTAATGCGGCGGCTCCTGGTTGCTTCTGTTGCTTGGTGTTCCCTAAACCCCATTATAATCCCTAAACCCTACTATAATCCCTAAACCCTAAACCCTATTATAATCCCTAAACCCTAAACCAATGACATCTGATGTGCTTTGAGCAGTTCCCGTGAGGTCACCGCCCTGGAAGCAGTTTCTGCAAAACGCTGGGAGCGTTTCCTCTCCTCCCTCGGCTTCGAGGCGAGAGCTTCACCTGAGCCCCCGTACCTAAAATAGGGGCCTTAATAATTAGAGTGGGGCTCCCTTCTAGGGTTCCTTAAAAGGGGTTACTATAAGGGTTTTTCTTTGGGTACTGTGACATAGGGGCCTTGGAATAGGGCTCCTTTATAGGGTTCCTTACAAGGGGTTACTATAAGGGTTACTGTAAGGGAACTATGATATAGGGGCCTTCATAATGAGAATAGGGTTTTGGGCCCATTATACTATATTGTAATAAGCAACCCCCAAAAATAGTATTGGCAATCATTTACGCCCCTATATTACCAGAAGAAGAAACCCGAGCAATTATGGCCACTGTAGTGACTGCCGAGCATAACATGCGTAATCGTGGGAAGAAGAGCATGCCTGAAAGACGCCCGAAGATTGCCGGTGATTGTGCTAGAAATCGTTTCAGATCTATGAGTAAGTACTACCACCCCTCCTCCTCATCCTCGTCGTCATTATCATCATCCACAGCCTCATCCTGATCCTGATCCTGATCTTGATCCTCATCCTCATTATCCCACATTCTTCCTTGTAGCTCGCCATAATCAACTTGACTCCTCCTCCTCCTCCTCCCCCCTCCCTTCCTCCTCGTCGCCATCATCGCAGAGTTGCCTGCGAGACTTTAGCTTCGGCTGCAGGAGCGCCTCGAGTTCAACGAGGGCGATGTAGGTCTTGCTGGTGGCATTCAAGCAGCTTGGCTGTCCCCTGCGGCGAAACGTCGCTGGCGGCAAGTGCTGGAAGTTTCTGTGAGACACAGGACAGCGTGAAACTTAAGCCCGGGGCCCGCTCAAAGCATGTTTTTGAGGTGAAGGCCAGGGGAAGGGCGGACTTGAGGAGGAAAGGAACTGAAAGGAATCACTTCCCTGTGCGAGGCACGGAGACCATAGTCGTAATCTATATGGAGCACAGCCACCTCCAGACTGGGCTGGGGGGTCGCATGCACTCGGTTTCGGGAAAACATAATCGTGTCATGACAAAGTCCAATACTTCAGGTGCTGCGAGTATGGTAGCAGTTCGACTGTAGCGGGTAAGTCTTTGAGTGAGTGGTTAGATAAGAAGAAGAACAGCGACCATGCAACTAATTGGACTTCGCATCGTTGGTCGAGCAGAGGTCACGGAACCGGCCAATGAGCACCCAACTACAGCATCTGGGCACGGCAAGAGCATCACTTTTCTGCTTAAACCCTAAGCCGTTCAGCACCCCTTTGCCGCAACCAAAGCCATGTGGACTTTCGGATTGACCAGTCCTGTGTGAGGACAATTATCATACATAGCTATGAAGCATGTCCACGAAGAATGTCATGCATGGTTATGTTGGGGTTCCGGGTATTATTGTTGTGGCGATCATCATACGTACTCTCTATCATATTCTAAGAATCAGCGTCGTGATTTTCTTCATCGGTGTGAATACCATATACTCGCCTTCTAATCTTGAAGCCCTTAAACCCTAAACCGCGCTTTCCGCTACCTGCGGGTTCGGCCGACCTTAACTGCTAGGCGGAAAAAGGCGTTCAACAAAAAAATTAAACCCCAACCCGAATCCCTCAACCCCAATCCCTACACCCCAAAGCCAAAACCCCCAGGTGGAGAACATCCGCCGCTTCGGCGGCTCCACATCGCCAGCCATGCCCTGGCCCGAAGAGCTTCATACCGATGAGGCCGAGGACGGAGATGCCTCTGCTAGGGATCCTGTAAGGGATCTGTAGGCTCTAGGGTTAAGGGTTTAGCCGCGAGGGGGGTTTCGGGTTTAGGGGCTAGGGGGGATTAGGGATTAGAGTTTCGGGATTCGGGGGATCAGGTGGTTTGCTCAAAGGGCTCAGCAGGAGGCAATCGGGCAAGGGTCTAGCATTTCGTCGGGATGCTCTACATTAGTTTTGTTGACATAGAAACACATAGAAAGCCTCCCGTTACCCGAGGTGCAGTCACAGGGAATCCTATCTTCCCGAGACGCTCCAACATGGATTCAGGTTTAGGAGATTTCGGGAATAGACTGTTGAGCTTTAGGATCCACTTTTTTGGTGGCTGCTTGTTGTGCAGGGACGAGGGAGGCTTCATTCTGCAAATTTGGTGATGCCAATTCCCGTAGGTGCACGTACTACAAGGGATGCACACGTTTGTACACAGACACCTGCACATACATATGCTCGCCAAGCTAACTTTTCGCATATCCGCATGTATGTACGTAGGTATGCATGCATGCATGTAGGTATGTGTGTACGTATGTATGTATGTATGTATGTATGTCTGTATGTCTGTATGTCTGTATGTCTGTATGTATGTATGTATGTGTGTATGTATGTATGTATGTAGGTATGTATGTATGTATGCATGCATGTATGTATGTATGTATGTATGTACGTGTGTGTTAACTGTATGCATGTGCATGTGTGTATGTATGTATGTATGTATATATGTATGTGTGTATTATTAACTGTGTGCATATGTATGTGTGTATGTATGTAGGTATCTATATATATATTTGTATACGCATACCAGTATGTGTGTATGCGTTTATATATATATACACATTTATATGCTTATGTGTATGTATATATATATATATATACATACATGTATATATGTATATATATATATATATATATATATATATATATATATACAGATTTGCACACACATATCTATTACACGATATTGTGTTGTATTATGATATGTTATGCTATGTAATAAATTATTGAGTATAGTATTTGTACATGCATGCATATGGATATGAATGTATGGATTTATGAATGTGTGAATGTATGAACTCTTGAATGTATTCATGTATGAATGTAGGCAGGTGGGTGGGTAGCTAAGTAGGTAGGTAGGTGGGTATATATGT
>CAJNDT010003802.1:275959-390959 GCA_905221615.1 Symbiodinium sp. CCMP2592
GCTGATCATACTAATAATACTGATACCAAGAAGACAAGAGCTTATTATTATTAGTAGTGTTAAAACCTTATCATAAACCGGAACAGTAAGACTAAGGGATGTCGGCTCCCTAAACTCTACACGCAGGTTTCGGGTTTGTTTTTCTAGGGAGTTGACGCTGCAGTTGAGAGTTCAGGAGAAGAATCCAGTCGCAGTCGTAGTAGTAGTAGTAGTAGTAGTAGTAGTAGTAGTAGTAGTAGTAGTAGTAGTCGTAGTCGTAGTCGTAGTCGTAGTCGTAGTCGTAGTCGCAGTCGCAGTCGCAGTCGTAGTCGTAGTCGTAATGGTAGTGGTAGTGGTAGTGGTAGTGGTCGTGGTCGTGGTCGTGGTCGTGGTCGTGGTCGTGGTCGTGGTCGTGGTCGTGGTCGTGGTCGTGGTGGTAGTGGTAGTGGTAGTGGTAGTCGTGGTAGTGGTAGTGGTAGTGGTAGTCGTAGCAGTAGTATTCGTCGTGGTAGTGGTAGTGGTAGTAGTAGTTGTAGTGGTAGTAGCAGTAGTAAGAAAATACTCATACTAGTCGTGGTGGTGATGGTGGTGGTGGTCGTCGTCGTAGTCGCTAGTAGTGGTGCTAACGGTGCCAAGTTTCATCTAGGTAGTGGTCGCACTCACAGTAACGGAAAGCAACGCAACAATGAAACTCGCAACAGGACAATTTCGTACTGACGATGGTACGGGTGGTTTGAGAAACTGCAGGACTTGGCCAGGCTCACCTGGTAAGATTAGAACATCGCGGTAAGATGCCCTCCCACATCGAGAGTGGAGTGCTGAGTAAGCTTGGAGTACCAGGCTTCCGGCAAAGTCGTGGTGCCGTCTACTGCATCTTCCGGGACGGTTCTTTACTCCAAGGCCTCCAAGTCGACAGCTCCCAATGCGCAGAATGCAGAGAAATCAGTGCTGACGTCTCCTGACAGGGTGCGCTCTGCACTCGCTTCCGACAGAAGGATGCCTCGGCCGAGAGGCGTCTTTCCGTTTCCGTCGTCGCCAGCTGCTCTTTCCCAAGCGGAGGCTGGCGGAGGCCGCAGAACTTCTGCGATCTGGAGGCCACTTCGAGGCCCGACAAAGGGGAAGTGAGCCTACAGGAGCCACATTTGAAGCTCTCCGGTGTCAGCGGTGTCAGGAGACGCTCAGTTACACAACTGCCTTGCGAAACTGCCACGGGCTGAGACCAGTCCGGGTTCCAGTGACGGGAGTGGGTCCTCGTATTTCTCAGGCGAACACGGCCATCACTGGGAATGGGTGCGGAGCTTAGATCAAACCACAACAAGACATGATGTACAGTATATATATATATATACATATTCATAACAGTAAAGATAATAGTAATCATAATGATGATGATAATAATAATAATAACTCCGTTCCTCGGCGCATCTTGGCGTGTCGCCCTGCAGCAGGCTCTGAGCCTCCTGGGAGAGATGACGGGGCGCAGCGCAGGACCCCGAGCTTCATCCCAAAGGCTCCATGTACCCATATAGTAGGTACTTAGGGTTTAAACTTTTAAGTAACTGTATAGGGACCCCTTTAAGGCCTAAGTACCTACTATATTAGCACATGGAGCCTTAGGGCATGGCATCTCCTCCTACCGCAGATGCCAAGTGCAACGCAGAGCATTTAGCAATTTAGCATCTCAAGCATGAGCTTACAGCCTTGAAGCAGAGGAGACGAAGCAGAGCGACCGACACAGCTGCACTGCGTGGTTCATTAAGGGGTTACTGGTAATCGAAATCCTGTCCCACATGGCCTCTCGGCACCCGTGCAATGGGAGCTGCCGCAGCCTCGCTATGCATGGATGCATGGGGCCCGTGGCCAAAGAGAGCCTGGAGGCCCGCAGGTCCAGGTCCGCAGGCCCTTGCTGCCTCAGCAAGCAGAGCCTTTTTGGCAACCTTTGCAGGCTTCTCGATGCCGTGAAACCGAACTGGTTCTGGCCGGCCCTGCTGGGCGCATGTCTTGGCTGGAGAGCGTACAGAGGGGCGTTGGCTCCCCGGCAGAAGACGCCTCTGCAACCTGATGCTTCACTTCCCCAATAATCTTCGACACAGAGCAGCCTTTTCTGTGGGTCTCGATCCGGCAGCCCGAGCGCTGACACGCTCACAGCCCCGAAGACTCTCCCTGATCCGATTGTCCTGAAAGCTTGAATGGCTAAGTTTTTCCTTGTCAACGTCTCAACCCGCCTCCTCAGGGTCGGGCGCCCGTGCCTGATGAAACTCGACCGTTGCAGGCGCGCTGTATCGCAGCTTTCGATGTTATTGAGTTTGAGGCCTGCCCGATACTGCCCCTGACAAGGTCGAAGAGGCCTCTCCCAGCGGATCTTGCGAGTGCCCTCTTCATATCTTTGACATGATCTCCCTGGAGCCAGCAAGCGCGTGTCTACTATCAAGCCTGGATTTTCTTGAGGCTTGGATGCTGCGAGCAGTGTGCCGTCAGATGCAAGACTCGCTCAGCGAGAAAGCCATGTTGACCAGAGCGCCGGAGATGCGGGTGAAGATCTCCGAGGACAGTCGGAACTTAGCCACAACTGCGGAGATATTTCTGAGTGTCCTGGCCTTTCCTCAACTCCTGGAGCAAGCAGATTGTGCCGGGCAGACCCTGCTCATGCGTGCAGCCCATCTTGGAATCCCCAGGCTCTGCAGGGCCCTGCTGGCTGCCAAAGCTGCAGTCGATGCACGTGGGGGCAACGGATGGACGGCCCTTCACTATGCGGCCACCGGTAAGTCGTCAGAGACGTGCCAGCTGTTGTTGGACCACGGTGCCGACGTAGAAGCACGTTCGCGTGATGGTCACACGCCCTTCTACTACGCCTATCGAGCTGGCGATGAGAAGTCGATCATGGAAGTGCTCCATGCTCGAGGGGCCCGGCCTGACCTGCGGTCGCAGAATGCCTGTGGGACTGCTGACTGTGGCTACCTGAGATATTCGACAAAAAGGGACCCCGTCACTACCACAAGCACATGATTCGGCAGATTGTCATACATCGTGCAGAATTCTTTTGGCGGAGTATGCACATCCACACAGAATACACACGGCAAAACCAAACTTGCCCATGCATTCGTATGTAAGTGTTCGCACATACATGCACGCGTGTATGCATGTATACATGCATGCAGGGATGTATGTACAAAAGCACGGAGGTAGGTAGGTAGGTACGTAGCTAAGTAGTTAGGTTTGTCTGTATGTATGCATGCCTGACTTCATGTTTTTTCGTGCCAGCTCAATTTTAACTTCATGGCTTCGTTAGTACGTAAAGAATGCTGCAATTATGATACTGGCGTTAGAAATTGTTTACACAACAAACTCGGCATGTCTCCATGTCAACTTTGTTTTACCCTTGATCTTGTCTCATGCCTGTGTATTGAGTTGCGTAATTACCGTTGGTGCGTGCGAGGCTGTGCAATGTACAGAAGTTTACTTGATGTGTGGTGTGATGTGACTTGGCAACATGTCATGCTACGTCGTTTCAGCGATATCGCGGGGCATGTCGTGATATTCCCTTTCTAAGCCCTACCTTTTTTGCCCCCGCTGGATCACGTTATCTTGGACCCTGCCTTTCGTCATGCCCTCAACTCAAGGCCTTTCACAGCCCTAAGCCCTGAACCACTGAGGTAGAGCAGGATGTGGTGACCTTCAATGTGGCCATCGCAGTATCGTCCTCGGCCTGCTCGAAGATCGAGCAGACGAAGGGTACCCTCTAACAACACAGAGCGCCTCAACCAGAGAGGGGCTGAGGCAATGTAGTCAACGCCAAGCTGCGGGAAACGATCCCTCAAAAATTGTCGCAATCAGGTTGGATAACACAATCTATAGGTAAAACGAGTCTCAATATGCGAATGGCCACAGGAAGACTGCATATTCAACATGAAAGCTCATGAGAGTAGCTGCATAAGAGCAAGGCTACGGCTACTCCTTGTGATCCAGAGCTTCGAATACCGAGGCTCTGGGCCGAGGCCAGCAGTGGGAGCGGTCCCTTTGCTTGTCCGGCGCCCGTGTCACGGAGTCGGTTTTGGGTGTAGGGCTGGGGGTGTTTGGGGACTGCCGGGAGCCATCGCTTGTCCAATCCGACCCCTCCGAAGCTTCGAGTGGTTGCAGGATGCATCTGCATACCAAGGCTCGATGGCATGCCAGCTGCCAACATCGAGCCTGATTTCGAGACCTATCAGGCCTGGCCCGTTTGAGCTGAAGGGGCTGCTCATGTCATCGCGCCCTCTGAGTGCGAGCGAGCCACTACAAGATTCTGCGTACATCCTTGCACCACTCACTGATCCCAAGAGCGGTTAATTATATCCAACAAAACTGGAAGCCAGAGGAGACGTCAAGATCAGAATTCCCTTCCTCCGTTTTTCTCAGAGACGTCTCAGGCGCTTTCCCTGGCTTGCAGTCGAAACGGTGAGTGGGAGAAGGCCTGGTTCCTAGACCCTTTCCAGCTCCAGGACTTGCATGCGGCAGAGAACGACCAAAGACCTGCCACGACATGATGATACATGTTTGATATACAAATAGACGGATAGGATGGATGGGTGGACAGTTAACTGCAGATGCAGGTATAGCTAGGTAGTTCTCCGTGTACAAGATCGCAATTGCACATTCTATACACTCGGCCTCAGATGAAGATCAAGCAAGATCATGAGCCTCAGCCCTGAACACCAAAGTACTGGGTTCTTCACTCTTTACCAAACGGAAACCAGGTTATTTGCTACAGATCTTAATCAAGGAAACCCAAAACCCAACCTTAAGAATAACCAAGAGTACCAGGCCCTCACCTTCTTGGCCACGGCGCAAGAGCTCGAGCCCTGGAGCCCTGAAAGTTTGAGACTTCGGGGGCTTTTGAAAGCGTCTGCTCAGGCTCGGGGTGGCAAACAGCGAGTCCTGGCACATCGGCATGATGGCCTGTGTCGGTGGCTGAGGCTAGGGAAGGCGAGGGAGCGAGGCTCGCAAGCAAGCGAGCAAGAAACAGCGCAAGAGAAGGCAGAAGAGAGACAGAGAGAGAAAGAGAGGCTTGCGGAGGGGTTTACAGCTCTTGTCCTCTTGTCCGAGTGCAAGCAAGAGAAAGGCTTATGCATCAGCTTGTCGTGTCTGCGATTTTGGTATATTCGTGACCTGTGTGTCGGAGTGTTGCACTTGTCTTTTCAAACTTGTCTTGAGTGCCTGATTGCAACATTTTGGCACCCGCAACAGTCGGGGCGCACAAGTGCCCGGTGAGGGGGGAAATCCCTCACTACAGCCCTGGCGAAAGAAAGACTTATGATTCACGCATGTGTCAGCGAAGACAATGGGGGGACTTGTGTGATAACAGTTTTAATGCTATGAGTATGTCCTGGCAAAGCACAAAAAACCCTTTGTCAGTTGTCACACCCCCGCAAGGCCCCAACAAACAACGGGGGCCCATGTGGCCGGGGGATTTCGCACAGGACGAAGAAGGCTTTCGAGGGGATATTCTTAACCGTGCCTCCTCCCCCACATCCGAAAATGGAACCGGAGATACGTCCAAAACAGCGTGGGGCAGAGATAGCGGCTCAGGGAGCATGAACAGGGACTTAGATGTGTGTGTAGAGGCCGCTCTGGCGCCGAAGAGAATGAACGTTATGCGGGCTGCCTCCCCATACACGTTCCGGGAACAAAAGGAAGAACACAACAATCTATAACTATCCGTCCATCCATCCATTCCTCCCTCCATCCAGACATGCATGCATGCATGTTTGTCCATGGTGTGATAGCTCATCATCGCCAGTCGTGGTGCTTGCTTCATTTTCTGCCTCCGCTTAGGCCGGAGCTGGCGCTTGGGAGGTCGCGGCAGCATCCCTTCCGTTCTGTGTCTTGAGTAATCATCTTGGGTTTGGCGTGGGATATGCTGCTGTCAAGGATTTACGAGCTGGTGCTAGGGCTTCAGTTTGCATGGGGTTGGGGGTAGTGCGCCTGGGGGGTTTTGAGAATGAGGTGAGGGATTTTGGTGTCACCATTTTTCGGTTTCCTGGTTCAGGTTGCAGGGCGTTTAGGATTTGAGTTGTGATTCAGAGTGACTGTTCCACATCTCGTTCCGCCGTTCAGGGATCGGAGTTTTCAGGCCTTGACGGCCTGGGCAACTTGGGTGTTTTAATCGGTGTTTACCTATTGTAGACCCAATAAACTCTTGCACTATTAGTGTACAAATATGTTTCTGACAGATCAGATCCCTGCAAACGGAGCTTTGCATTTGCAGGCAACGCTGGAGATGCTGGAGTGTGCAGGCACCCCGCAGTCTCCGCCGCTTTGCAGCACTGTTCTCAAATAAGCCGGGTGGAAGCCGCGTAACTCGTGCCAACCAGGAAAGATGTCTCCCGCGATCTCATGTGCTACGGAGTCGCGCTGTGTGAAACTCAGACCTCGAGCTCGTGACTGCAGTGCACTCCCGCATTCGCCAGCTTTGAAGTCGGTCGCAGACCTTCGGAGGTACGCTTGTATGGAAGCAGGCCGCTGGCCGCAGTGCCTGTCCCTGCTTGAGCAGATGCGCTTAGATGAGGCCGGTCATGACGTTGTATCCTAGCCGGAGTCATGTCTAGGATTCGGGGACGACCCTTAGTTCAACTCCCAGAATCAGCTTTGGTTGCTTTGAGTCAGGTCGAACCCGACAGCATTGCGCTGGCCTGTGCAGCTCAAGCCTGCCGCGATGGCAGGCCCGCCGTTCTCCAGAACCTTCGTAGCCCTCGTTCCCGGGCGAGGGCTCTCGGTCGCTTGTCTGAGGAACAAGCGGGCTGCAGATGAGATCCAGGACGAGATGCCAGGCTCCCAGACCCTTCGAGAGTCCGTCTCGGCACGTTTCAGTGGCCGAGCGTGGAAACTGAGGCGCCAGCGCAAGCTCGACTACAACGTTGCCGAGGCAGAGTGCTGCAGCGGCTGCGGGTTCACCAGCGATGACCGACGAGAAAGGAGGAACGACGGCTGCGACAAGCCGATAGTCTTAGCGCTGCCTCGCGCTAGGTCCTGAACGAGGCCACCCTCGCCGTGGACTTCCCGGAGGCAAAGTGGAGACTGAGCCACCTCGAAAGTAAAGCCTTTCCACAGCACTGATTCTATCGTTCCTGTCGCTGATGAGGGTAACTTGTCATTGCTCCGGAAGGTGCGAAGTCCGGTGCCCCTGGGAGCTTTGAGGTTTGACTCTCGATTTTTTGACGTTTGAACGCCTGTCTGCAGCGTTTGACCAGCGTGTCCACTGCCTCGTCAGGCCCATGGCGCAGAAGGAAGTGCAGCTCTTCAAGTGGATCAGGCGCCATGGGGGGATGCCCGCTCTGCGCTTGTCGTCGACGAACTAAAGTCACGGATGCTCGCCCGCCCCTTTCGTTTGCATACTTGGGGCTCCTTCTTGCGAAGACGTAGCGCAGGCAGCGAGCCACTCCCGGAGACGTGCAGTCCGTGATCAAGGTACGTAAGAAAACTGGAAACCTCAGCTGTGTTTCCCAGCAAAGAAGAGAGTTTCAGTCTCCACAGGTCATCGAAGAGTTTGCAGAGGAGCGGCTCTCAAGTCTCCTCCGGATGAGACTCCCCGTTACCGCAACTCCCCGAAGCAGGAGCGGAGCTGGCTCAAGATCCAGGGGGAGCAGAAGAAGGAGCTTCTGGAGGTTCCGAAACTCCAAACCCCGAACCCTTCCGTAAACCCCAAACCCCAAACCCCAAACCCTAAGCCCTAAACCCCAAGCCCTAAACCCTAAAGGCCCTAAATCATGATCAAACCCTATAAGGCCAAATCTGAGATCCTGAGAGCCGAGGCGACGCTGCGGCCCGAGGACCGCATCGTTGAGTTCGGTTGCCGGCACCTCGGAGTGCGCACAGAGCCGAACGCGTGGCCATGGGGGGGAGTTTCCGAAAATGTGGGGAAATCTATTTTGGGGGCTCTTGTAATACGGATCCTATTGTTTAGGGTACTATATTAGGGTCCCCTATTTTCGGAAACTCCCTATGTGGGCTCAGACTCAGACTCGGATGTTATCCCAAAGAGCTTCCGAGGTTACGTCGGCTACTCCTCCATGGTCATGGCGCAGCGATTACGCGAACTCGGAGGGCGTGGCAGCGTGCAGTGCCGAGATGTGCCCAGTGAAGCAAATGTTTCGTCGCAGAAAGGGCAATAAAGTATCCAGCCTACGGAGGAGTAGCTGAAGATGTCTAGTGTCGAGCAAGGTCACCACATGCGAAGTGGATGCGGCCAATGCGTACATCGCCCGTGGTGGTCTTAGTAGGCTTCATAGTAAGACTTTCGCAACGGTACCCCCTTGTGTAGTAACGGCTTCTCGTACGCCTTGTAGTAACGCTGGAAGAGGCCCACTGAGCCACAGGATTGGAGTGCAGGAGAATGTAGGCACAAGAGGGCATTGAGCCTGGACAGGAAGGATTCCAGCTTCCAGGATTCTGCAGCATGCTTCTGCGATCCAGGTGGTGTGCTGCAGTTTGCTGGAGTGGAGGGGGAAGTCCAGGTGCGGGTGGGGTGCTGCTGCCACGTTTTCTGTCAGGCATGAAGAGAGGGAATTCGGTCATTGGCTTGCAAATTTTATGATTGCCCCTTCAACAAAAGTGCAGATGGGATTCACACGGAAGTGCTGTTGCACAGCTGTTCATGCCGCATTGCATTCCAGGTGTGCCTGCGACTGGGTGGCCACTGGGCAGCTGGGCACCATTGACTTCCTGCTCCTGGACACGGGGCAGTTCGTTTTCGGTGCACTGCCACATGTCGCCCGAAGAGCGACAGCTGCAGGACCATCGGGGCACGATCTACCATGAGGCGCTTGCAGGGCCTGGCCCTGTATGTGCAGCGCAAGAGATTGTGCCACCTCCTGTCACGAGGACCTTCACGCGGCTGAACCTAGCCTTTCCGAGACGGTCCCGCACCGACTTGTCCATTACTGGCTCTCGTTTGCCCTATCTTCCTTGTAAGAGTGCTTCTTCATGTCCGACCGAGGCTATCGTTTTTGCAGATAACGTACTGTACCCGGGCGCTCCGCACGAGACCCAGGGAATGAGGTTTGAGCTCCTCGCTGGAAAAACGGTGCTGCTGCAAGTCTTGCGCCAGGTTGTTTTTAAATTACATCGACGTCCAGGGCTACGCCATAGAAATCCACGAGCTCAAGGCGTGCCCAGCAGGGTAAGTCATGGGATTGTTAGAAAAGCTCGGCTGGTGCAGCCTTGCAACCTTGCATTGCGACTGGGCCCCTCGATCAAAGAGCGATTCACGAACCCTGCTTGTCGTGGCAGATGCAATGCTCGTGAAGTGCAGGAGTTCAAGCGACCTGACCTTGATGACTGGGTTCCTGCCTCGGTCGGGTAGTTCTCAGCCCGTTGTAGATTCCCGTCGAGTGCCGTCAGGTGGTGATTTGCAAGCCACCCCCTCCCGAGAAGCGAAAGGAAATGCCAACGTCTCAGGCATGGGCAGTTCTCTGAACTAGGGTGGCTTGAGTCTTCTCTATGCCCTCCTTCTCAGAAGAGGCAGGATTTACTTCTGGGGATCCCAAACAGGACCTTAACTTAGGAGGCTGCTCATGGGATGACTGGATCCGTGATGTCAGCCGAAACAAGGCCGGAGTCAACTCCACCGGAGCTGCGACGTCTGTCCGCCGAGGCCGACTCTCTTCCTGCAGTTCTTTTGAAGCCTTCGTCTTACCTTTGCTTAGTAGGGAATGGAGGAATGGGGTACAATATGGTACAATTATGACTACTATTACTACCATTCTTCCATTCCCTACTTACCAAAGGTAAGTCGTGCGGTCAAGCGTACATGCTATGTGCTGCCATGCATGCATATGCAACTTTTCCAGGCGATTCTTCCTTGCTTTTCCCTTTTCTATTGCGATTGTGTGCCTTCTCCTTTTGTATGTAGATGTATATATGTACATATTTCATGTACAACCCGTTCGATGATGTACACAATACTATAAGTAGTGAGGATACGTCTTAACCCCAACCTGGAGAGCCTTTAATGCTTACAAAAGGCTTTAGTTCAAGATCGTGCAGTGAGATACTGACAAAAGGCTTTAGTTCAAGATCGTGCAGTGAGCGCCGCGAGGTGGATGCTATCTCATGGCGCAGTCAAGAGCAGTCCGGATCTCGGAAGGAAGCTCATAGGAGGCCAGGTTATATATATATATATACTTAGAATAGGGTTTTGGGGCCCACTCTACTATAATTATGATAACAGTATCGGTAATGCATGACCTAACAAATACAAATCGAGTTTCATGCGGGTTTCGTGACCCGGTCTTAGTGGATTGAATGGGTTTATGGGGCTTGGCTCGGATCAAGAGAAATCTGGCATCCATACGGCCAGCTCAACCGCCTTAAAAGACCCTTTCGGGGCTTTGCAGTCAATTTAATGGTTGCTACCTGTGTTACCTGCATGTCTTTCGTCCATCTTGATGTGCTCATGAAGGGGGCTGTAAGTACTGCACAGCTCGGCTTTCGGCTTGCTCTGCGCCTTTGTTTGACATTCGGCGGGTTTCCCACATCCCGAAGCTATGTTCCGCACACTCTTGGTCATGTGGGTGCTGTTTTGGCACACGCTGTAAGGCAAAAGCTACTGATGGCGTTTCCGGAGCTATACACTCAACACTTTTCGTGATCTTGGAGTGGCAAGTCGGCATCCTGTATATTGACCGGTTACATGTGTATATGGGTGCATACCTACATATTTACATGGTGTAAGCAGACACGTGTTGTGTCTGCAGTTTGGCAAGCGCCATGCAGGCATTTGTTTAACTTGATGCAATGCAAGCGAAGAAGTTCCGCCATTCTTGATGTATGCATCCCTTAACCCAAAGCCTATGCGGATGTGTCCCTGAAGGATGGTTGACTGGGTGTCATTCCAGCCTGGCGCTCAGTGTAAACGCAGAGCTCAGTAGGCGTCGCTGATTTGTCCTGGAGACAATGCTAAAACCTGTGTTCCGGATTCCTCTTAGAGGATGGAGAAGGCGCTCAAACAACAACACCCAAGCCTCAAACCCTAAACCCTGAACCGCTAAACCCCAACACCCAAATGCCAAACCCCAAACGCTAAGTCGTATACCTCGAACCCCGGAAAGAGCCCCAAACCCAACTGAGGGATCGCTTGAAGCCCGTGTTCTATGCCTGGAAAGAGGAGCGAGGGCTCTGAGCCAGAAGGTTCCGGCTGCCGAAGTGAGACATCCCCCCTACAGAGTCAGTATACCACAATGTACTGTATATATATATATATCTATATCTATATCTATATCTATATCTATATCTATATCTATATCTATATCTATATCTATATCTATAACTATATCTATATCTATATCTATATCTATATCTCTATATATCTATATATCTATATATCTATATATCTATATATCTATATATCTATATATCTATATATCTATATATCTATATATCTATATATCTATATATCTATATATCTATATCTATATATCTATATCTATATCTATATCTATGTATATATATATATATATATATATATATATACGTCCTAGGCCCTAAAGTGAAACTAAACACGCAGCATGCTCCGCTTCTGCTCCCAACACTCATGTTAACGATTTCTCAGTCGGCAGCGCTTGAACCCAAAGTAGCTGGCCAGAATCCGACCGGAAGAGATGCACGCGCTGTGCAAAAAGAGCTGAGTCTTGATTCGCCACTGCCAGAAAGTTAGTTAGTAAGGTATATAGTTATGTCGCTACCATCATCGAGAATCGAAAGACTAATAACAGCAAAGCAGGAGGAAGCCTGGAAGTAGCAATGAAGATCATGCGAGCAGGCATGAAGTTGAAGCCCGGGCGGATTCAGATTCCTAGAGATGTCCGTCAGCTTCTGTTGACTAAATCCATGCAGGTGGGAGGCTCTTGGCTGTACTGAACCAAGGGGGCAGGCTAGCCGTCCCTGCCTCCACCTGGAATCAGAGTTAGGGTCAAGCCCCACTGCAAGCTCTTATCCCGGAGCACGAGGCCGCAAACCCTAAACCCCAAACCCCTGAACCCCAAACCCCAAACCCTACATGCGTAGCTGGCATAGCCTGCTTTGACCGGAAGTCCGGCCAGGCTCTCCCCAGAAGCTTTGCGTCTCGGAAGGCCCGGCACTCAACCGGCGCGGACGTCCTTGCTTCCATCTTCTGGCTGGCATGCTGTAATTGATATTGTGGGAGATCAAAACACGGCGAGATCAAGAGATCATGTCTAGACACTCTCGCATGATCATCTTTGCCAAACCAGTGAACTGTTACATTGCTTTGTGAGGTCTGGCTCTGTCAGCCTCTGCCGCCACTGCTGACGGTCCACATGAAGAGGTGCCAACGGGAAGCCTCTCAACATCAGATCACGGTCAACGACTTGCTGGACGGATTGTCCTGCGTGTTTCTCAACACATAAGCCTAAGACGAAGCCTGAAATTGACAGATTCCGGCGCAGCGGCGCCAAGTTTGAGAAGAACGGCAAGCATGTGACGCTGCCGTGGGCCCAGCCATGACGGGGCAGTTTTCCAACGTGCATCGCCAGCTTTCTTGATGACCTTTGGGGATCGACAGGTGTAAATCTCTTCATAGCAGAGTCTTGCGCAGGCCGGCTGTTCTGGATCTCAGCGACTACCTTTTGACAGAGGATGAAAATCAGCGTCTGCACAGTCGAAATGTTGGAACTGTCAAGTTACAGCAATCTGTCGCCAACGCACTTGCATGTGCGTGGGGGTGTATCTGTGGTTCCGAGCTATTAGCGGGACTCCTGGGCGAATCCCAGCCACTGTAAAGTTGACAGAGTCCCGATTCAGCAAAGATGATGATCGTTATGATGCATCCTGCCACAAACTCTTCAGATCTTCATGTCAAAGCCGCCGTGAGCATCCAGACTAGTCTCGCGATATTGGGTACGCTCCCAGCGAAGCCTTTCGTGTGCAGCTAGGAGACATGCGGACGTTTGCGACCTCACCTGGCCTCTGATTGCAAGGAGCATCGTTGCAGGCATGTAGCGTCCCGTAACCCCTCAACCGTTTACCCTACCGAGTTGATAGTGTCCAGCGGGTTCCCCCCAAACTATGCTCTTTGCAGGAGTTGATCTGCAAGTCGGAGGGAGGCTCGCGGTTCGAGGCACCCGCTGCTCCTGACAACGACTAACAAAAAGTAGAAGTGGAAGTGGAGGTGGAAGTAGAAGATATAGTCGTAGGAGTCGTAGTAGTCGTAGTCGTAGTCGTGGTAGTAGTAGTCGTCGTCATGGTTTCTCTTCAGTCTCGTCGTCTTCTCTGTGACAGATCTACGGCATCTGCGTGCACAAGGGTGGCTCACTGCAGCTGGAACCTCGGTCCGGATCTGTTTCTGGTCTAATCAGCTGGGGTGATGGCCACCGCACCTTCCAATCTGCAGTGCATGGTTTTCGTGTGTTCGGAGCTGGAGGTCCGGGCATTACATCGCGCTCTGCACCCAGCTTCTTCAAGCAGCCGCCCATCTCTATGCCAATAAACTTGGGACTCTTGCAATGACCCAGAATAGTAGGGTCCTTATTCTCACGATCGTGCTCACAAGTTCAAGAACTCCCCCCCCCCCCCCCCCCCGGCTGTCGGCAAGGTTCATCAACGTGGGCCCGTCACTCGCTGAGGAGGAGACCAGACTTCGTGGAGGGTGGTCGATTGCCTTTTCAGGGAACGAAACCCCAACATCCGAAATATGCTAAACACCCAAAGCTCCAAACCCCCGAGCCCTAAATCGACGCGACCTGCCCCATACACTGAGCTCCGAACCCCTCAACCCGATAAGCCCTATAAACCCCAAGAGCCCTATGAACCCTTAGATCCCCTCAAGCCCCAGAAGCGCCATAAACCCCAACAGCCTTACAAGCCGTACGAGCCTCAGTAGCCTTACAAGCTCTATAAGCCTTATCAACCCAAGAAGCTCTATGAGTGTTACAACCATTATAAACTCCATGATGCACCGTAAATCCTCAACCCAATGCACCCTGCAACCCTAGACCTCTAAGCCAGGGTGCAGTGGCTTCTCGGATTTTAGGGGTTTGGTCCTGTGAATTCTAAAACCTTAAACCCCCCTAAGCTCTCCCAGACTCTAAACTGTTATTAAAAACCCGAAGCAGAAGTGGTACGGCGCCAGCGACACGCACGTTTGGAGCTGCTCCCGGTCCGAAGTCTTGGAGGCCACGGTTTAGGGTTTAGGGTTTAGGGTTTAGTTTGGGGTTCTAGGGAAGTTTAGAGATTTTACTTTAGGAGGGTTTAACGGAGTTTAGGGTTTTTGGTTTAGCGGAGGTTTGGGCTTGTTGGTTTAGCGGAGTTTGGGTGTTTAGGGTCTTAGGGGAGTTTGGGGTTTGGGGTTTCGGAAAGTTTAGGGTTTCAGGTTTAGGATGATTTAGTGCAGTTTAGGGTTTTGGGGTGACGGGACTTTCGGGTTTAGGGTGTCAGAGATTTAGGGGAGTTCAGGGTGTTTGGTTTGGGGGAGTTTAGGGTCAGTACCCGGAAGGTTTAGGGTTTTCCGGGTTCGGGTTTTCCAGGCTTCCAGATCTTAGGGCGTTTAGCGTTTTGGGGTTTAGGGGAGTGGAGGATTTCGGGGTGGAGCAATGCGGGGCGACGGGATTTGTAGCGCTTCTACTGCAAGGGTGCCTGTGCATAGAGCGCAGTGTTACGTTCCCTGCATAAGATGTCTACGAAACCTTAGCTACTTGCAACAGAGCTTGCCGAATTGCAAGTCGTATGTCAGGAGACGTCTGCCAAAATGGCTCTGCCATTTTGGCTCAAGATCGTGGACCGTGGGTCCTTCAAAATTTGTAACCTTCGCTCCGGCTTTTTCTCTCGCGACCGTCGATCATGGCACTCACCCCCGTTGCTAATGTCGATGATGTCCTTGCCTCCAGCATGGAGACGGTTGAGAGCTTGGTTCCCCCTCGTGACACAGGGGACAGTGATCCGGAATGGGAGAAGCCGGATGATGATGTGGCCTTGGCCCGTGCTACCCTGGCACACAATCTTTCTGCCCATGAGGATGAGACGGTGAATTCCATCCTGACCTCCTTCACGACTTTGGAGGTGGACGAAACTGCCTTGGACCTGCGGCTCCAGGAAATGGATGCGGCCATGGCACGTTTGTTGACCAAGGGCAGCGAGAAGGTGGTTGTCAAGGAGGAAAGTCAGCTGCCAAGCGACATGGCTGCTAAGGCCCGCCATGAGGACAGCCCAGCTGTAGCCATGGACACGGACCCTGTCGGCTCCCATATGGAGACCACTACCGAGATGGACACCTCGGGCCCTGAGGTGCCAAAGTCTTGGAAGGAGGCGTGGGTCATGCTTCGTGCAAGCAACTAGATGCAGCTACATGTCTGAAAAAGACTGCTCCAATGAATATTCCGAGAGTAGCGTGTGTTCACTCAGATTCGATTCTTTCATGTGTCGCGGGCAAGAGCCGCGCTGAGAACAAGAATGAGAAAGGGCAGAATTGGAAATTGCACATATGTCACATATGGCACAAATGGGCCCCACGCTGCAGGCCCAAAGAGCTCAGGGTCTCCATGCGTCGGGCTCTGAGATGGCCATCTTTGGGCCTTCAGATGCCGTGGTCATCTGTAATCGTTCTCATCGTTTTAATTGTCAGCAATTGCCATTGTTAGTCCAGGCCACAGGCCCGGCCATGTGGACAAGTGGCCTCCCCCCAGGCCAAATGCGGCGGCACAGCGAGGTGGGAGCCTTAAGCAACAACACCAGCAGCAACAATAACCGGCCCAGGGCTGGGTCCTCGGTAAGACATCTTGGGCACCTCGCATCTTCAAGCTTTCAAGCGACGTTGAAGATCAGTTTTTTCGCGTTGTGCCATGGAAATGGCAAGCATGGGATTTCCAAACCTGCCTCGTGCTGGCGCGTATTGCCCGGGTGCAATCCAAAATGGCCCCATCAGCCTGGCACAGGCGCACGTGCTGTGTGGCTCCGGGCCAGAGCTGAGCTTTCCGAAGGCGATGATGATTGGGCGGCCACGCCCTCGCGTCATGAAGGGGTTCAGCAAGCCTCGCGTGGTGGAGGAGCACAGCAAGGCTGCAGTGGCTGCGGGCGCTCGCGTCATGAAGGGGCTCAGCAAGCCTCGCGTGGTGGAGGGGCACAGCAAGGCTGCAGTGGCTGCTGGCGCTTCAGGCGTACTTTGTGTCCTACTCGTTCTTTGGAGGTCCATATGGCAATGTGAAGAAGCACGAGTCCAAGAGCCGACTTCCAGTTGGGGACTTGCAAGCCTCCGACTTGCATTGCGGCGCATCAAAGAAGCACAAGGATTACCAATTTTGGAGGATGCGCTTGATTTAGAGGCACAAGAAATGGCCAACGAACCCGGCATGGTAGCCTTTGCTGGTTTGCGGGGCTGGGGCTTGGGCTGGCTTGGGCATTGGGTGCTTCAGTGCGGTGCTGCGGTCACGCTTTGGTTTACCCACGGCGTTCTGGTCGACAGCATTGGCTCGCTAGGGTCCGGAGCCGGCACCCGCGTGATGCAGGCCATTATGTCGTGGGCACGAGCACTCGGGCGCCAGTACGTCATCCTCCAATCCCTCCCGCAGTCTGTGCGGTTCTATGAGAAGCTTGGTTTTTTCGCGCTGAAAGGTGCGGCGAAGGTTCGCCGTGCCAGGGTGAAGATAGCCATGAAGTTTTGGGAATCGCGCCTCCAAGCCCCCGCCGCTGTCCCTGCAGAGGAGCGCAGAGCTCGCAAAAAGTTTTCTGAGTTGTAAGGCATTGTAAGGGCCGAATTAAATCACAAGGAAGCCACGTGTCTTCCTAGTTCCGTTTTGCCTGGAAAGCTAGCTCCATGATTGCTTGCAAGTCTTGAGCCGCTTCATGCCACTTCCAGGGGGATCGAAAACTAGCTGCATGTTGCTTTCACATGTTGCTGTCAAAAACTTTGCAGGACATGGAAACTGTGGCGCAGGAGACTTTGGAGTTCGTGTCCTGTGACTTCAGCGAGCCTCATTTCCGATGGGTGTAGCCGAAGTTTTCAATGGGGCCATTTTTCATGCCGGCGCTTTTGGCCAACTGGAACAGCTGCCGGCAGGCTCCGCCTACTGTAAGGTGCCGCTGCATTATTATCACTGTTGCAAGACTGATTATGACTACTTTAAATTATTTATTACACGTGGATTATTAAAAACATTTTTTGTGTACTGTTATCATCGTTGTCTTGGTATTCAACCCTACTGTAGCCGTAGCCTTGAAAACCTGAACCCTAAACTCTAAACGCTGAGCCTTAAACCCTGAACCCTAAGATCTAAACCCTAAACCCTCAACCTTTGGAATAAATGACCGAGGCGAGATGAGCACACCTGCGCCATCCAAACTGACGGCCAGCTAGTGCGCTTTGAACGCAATCTTGAGGGCTAGTGCTCCGCACCTCCGGGCTTGAGAGCAGTGATCGCCGTGGTTGCAGGAGGTTGGCACATTTGCGCCCTCAAAACTGATGGGCAGCTGGTGTGCTTTGGATACAATCACGAAGGCCAGTGCGATGTGCCTCGGTGCTTGGGGAGGGCCAGCTGGTGTGTTTCTGGACAGTTGGTTTGGCAAGTGATTTGTGCCTCCCGGCTTGGCCGCGGCCGCAGGCTACCGCCACACGTGTGCCGTCAGAGCTGATGGCCAGCTGGTGTGCTTCGCACAGAACGACAACGGCCAGTGCGATGTGCCTCCGGGCTTGGGAGAAATGGTGGCCGTGGCCGCAGGAGTTTATCACACCTGCGCCGTCAAAGCTGAGGGCCAGCTGGTGTGCTTTGGAGACAATCGCTTTGGCCGGTGCGCAGTAAGGACAAACAGCAAATGTGGATGATTTGATTGATCGCTGGATCGATCGATTCATTGATTCACTGAGTAGGTAGTTATTTGGATGATTCATTGACTATTTGATTCGTTCATTGATTGAGTGTTGATTGATGCTTATGTCATTATGTTGTGCAAAGAGGCCAAACACCGAACAAGAATCGGCATGCTCGCTCAGGGCACGAACGTTGCAATAGTGCGTTGTGTTCCAGAAACGTCGAGCATCCTGCCGCAGTTTGTTCTTTGGTGGCGAGCACGCTGTGCATACCAGTGTTTTCGGCATGCTCGCACAAGGCATAAGCGCTTGTACAGAAACGTGCAACATCCTTCTGCAATATGTCGTATTTAATATTGTAAAGCGGCAACGCGCTGAAAATACCACTGTTCTGGGCAAGGTTGCCATTCGAACCGAGTCCCACCCCACCACACCACCGCACCCTAACCCCAACCCCACAGAGTCGTCCGAAATGTCCTGAAAAGCACGAAAACCAGGAAAGTACTACAAAGGTCCTGTGACACGAGGCCCATAGTATTTGGAACAGGTCTTTCGGTATGTCTCTTTCGGTTTGTTTGTCGAGGCACAGGCCTACGTCGCCTTCTACCGCAAGATTGAGGCTCTCGGACTCGCTGCCAGTCTCCATGCTCTGACACGGATAGTAGTTAGCGGGGCTTGGAGTGTAGGAGTTGGGTCAGCATTTAGGGAAGTTTAGGGCTTGGAAGTTTCGGAGTGCTTGTTTTGAGGTTTAGGGTCTGGGGGTTCAGGATTCAGTTCACCAGCTACTAGCATGTGTCTCAGCCGCCATTTCTGATAACCATTAGAGTACGAAGCACAGTACAGGCACCAATGAACTGCATCAGGAACCGAATGCATTCGAAGAGGTTGAGGAGAATGCGCAAGCTGACTTGGATGGAGAGTTACCTCCCGAAGGGAGCACAGATCAAGAAGATCTGGACGCATAGCTTCGCGACCGGAAGGCTGGTTGCAGCTTTCGGCATCCTTTCCACGGGACCGCCGGCTCTTGTGAAAACATGTGCTACGCGCAGCGATTCAAGCGAAACTCGGCTCAGTCACCGCGCCGGATGGCATCCTCTGCCAGGATTTTAAGAATTTCTGAGAGAACTGGCTCAAGCAAGACAAACATGCACCAGAACCCGGAAATCCCTTCTGGCCTTGCGTCAGAGCACAAGAGTATCTTCAAGCTCCACTGACCCGCAAAAAGCAGCTTTTTCTGGCTTGTGCCATGTTCGGGCCCGGCGAGCCGGAAATGCCATGGGATAGGGAGGGCCGTGGCTTGGGACAGCATGCCTGGGTACAGGCCGAAAAGCTCGGGCTTTGTGGCGAGCGCGCGATGCACCAGCTGGAAGACACCAGACTGTGAGGAGGCGGCTCTGGGCAGCTACTTGGATCCGACGAAAGATCCGCCTTCGGAGCTGATCCTCACCGAGGATGTGCGGAGGCTTCAGGACGACCTCCTGCTCCGCTTTGCCGAGCCTCCGGCCGAAGCGCCTACGTGGTCCCGCCTGCGGGACCAGCGGAAACCGCCCGCCGAAGGAAGCAGCCCGAGAGGGCCCGGGCCGATCCCTTCGAAGCTTTGCCCCACAAGATCCGGCTTGGAACATGCAGGACAGCCCTGGGGGTGGCAGTAGATCACTAGACGGCAGCAAGGGTGAAGTATTTCGTAAGATGAGTACTGAAGAAGAAAAGATAAGATAAGCCTCTGAGAGGAGAAGCCTTCAGGAATCTGGCTTCCATGACCTTGTCGAGCACTGAGAGGGCAGAGGATTCTCCTTTCCGATGGGTTTTTCGGCTCCTCGCTGCCCTGCGATGCTCTGCGAGGTGTCAGGATGCCGGCGCCGGCGGAACTGACGAGCAGCCGGTCGAGGACACTTGGCGGGCGCCAGGTCCTACTCCTACAGTAGCGGTTCGTCACGCCCCCTGCCCCACGAGGAAGAAGACGAGCAGAAGCGTCAGCACATGCATCAGGTGATGATGCAGGCGCCAGTTCCTGTAAGAAGATCTTCGTGGCTCTTCCCATGGCACGCTGAGCCTCCTGGCAGGTGTTCACCTGGCTTCAGGACGACTACTGCGGCACCACCTGTGGGCGCAGCCGTCAGGCAGCCTACAGGGAAGGCCTCGGCGCCAAGAAGAGGATGCAGATGAAGGCGCCCGGGGGGGGCCAGGGTCTTCAGATGGGGCCAGGGTCTTCAGATGCTTTCAGCCTTCCGTGTAACGGTCTCTCCTGTTGGGTAACGTTAGGACAAGAAGAGCAGAGCAGCAGAGCAGAGCGCAGGCAGCCCTCCAGCTGCAGCCTGGACTCAGAAACCCCCAGCGCCGCCGCGGCAATGCTGTGCCTTCCACCGCGCGGGTGGCAGCCATCGCCGTTTTACGGCAGCTCTTCCCAGAGCACCGCTTCGAAGACCGCGAAGTCCGTGTGGAGGTGGCGAGGCAATTGCAGACAAGCGACGCTGACTTCAGGTTTCCGCGGCTTGAGGCATCAATCTATGGCCGTGGTTCTCCTATGAGCTTGTGCTGCGGCGCGGCCGTCCTCACATTCTTCGATGTGATCTGCGGGGTGTGCGTGATCTGCTTGAAGTCAACCTGTGCCTTGCTGGCAGCCCTGGAATTTCAATTGCAGGTCTCTGCCACTTCGCACATCTTCGGAACATGTGGGAACCTCCTTGGCAAAGAAGCTGAAGCCCAGTCGATCGTAGTAGGTACATATAGATATAGATATAGATATAGATATAGATATAGATAGATAGATAGATAGATATATATATATATATATATATATATAGAGGTTTGCCTTTGAAGCTCCGCCGAATCCGAGGCGAGGCGCCGGCTCTGGAGCTGCAGCCGCTGACGGAGGCGAGTCGCCTGAAGCTCTGGGGCCACTGGCGCCTCAGCCGCTCCTACCGGTATCGCCCCAGAGCAGGGCCTTTGTGCTTTGGGTTGGGGGAGGCTCCATCCTGGGGCCTCAGGGCCTAAGGTACTACAAAGTAGTATGCAATAAACCTCTGAACCTTCAACCCTAGACCCTAAACCCTAAACCCTAAAACCCTACTAAACCCTAAACTGCTAAAACAGGGGAGGGGCCTCTGAATCGGGCATCTTAGGATCTCCCTGAGCGGCGGGGTCTTGCCGAAGAGCAGGCCGGGCCTTTTCTGGGAGCCCAGGGAGGGGGGTTTAGGGTTTAGGGTTTAGGGTTTAAGGTTTAGGGTTTAGGGTTTAAAGCATTATTTTTCATGTTTTCGGGGGTCAGGTATGAGCCCTTAAAGGAACCTTAAAGGCATTCGCAGAGGATCCTGAGGGCTTGAACACCGTGTATTATGGTATTCTAGTATTCTGGTATTATGGTATTATGGCATTATGGTATTGGCATTATCGTATTATGGTATCATGGTATTATAGTAGAATGATGTAATGGTATTATAGAATTATAGCATTACTGCATTATGGCATTATAGCATTATAGTAGTATAGTATTCTAGCATTATAGGATTATGGTAATACAGTTTATCGTATTATAGTATTATATAGTATTTTATAGTATTTTATAGTATTATATAGTATTATATAGTATTATATAGTATTATATAGTATTATATAGTATTATATAGTATTATATAGTACTATATAGTATTATATAGTACTATATAGTATTATATAGTACTATATAGTATTATAGTATTATAGTATCGTATGGGCCTCGGTCCTTCTCGGCGTTGCGAGGCCCCCGAGCCCGGCAAGGACGAAGTTCTTCCCCACGAGTCAGGCGGAGGCGGGCAAAGTAGCAGTATGGTATTTTTAGGGTTTAGGGTTTTAGGGTATGTAGTCACACTACAGTATTGTAGTAGTATCCTATTATGTAGTCACACTACAGTATTGTAGTAGTATCCTATTATGTAGTCAAACTACAGTATTATAGTAGTATCGTATTATGTAGTCACACTACAGTATTGTAGTAGTATCCTATTATGTAGTCAAACTACAGTATTATAGTAGTATCGTATTATGTAGTCACACTACAGTATTAGTAGTAGTATCCTATTATGTAGTCACACTACAGTATTGTAGTAGTATCCTATTATGTAGTCAAACCATAGTATTATAGTAGTATCGTATTATAGTCAAATCATAGTGTTATAGTAGCATCGTAGTAGAGTCAAATTAGAGCATTACAGTGGTATAGTATTCTGGTATGATGAACTTTGGAGTCAGAGCTTTTGGGGAGGGCTCTCAGAGGGCCGAATTCCGAATGAAGCTTCGAGGATGACTGGCTGCCACGCGCTTCAGCCATGGCTCTGCTGGCGGAGAAGGTGCCGCCGCTCGGATCGGAAGCCTTTGTTCTCGGGCTCCTAAGACTTGACGGAAGGAGCAGCGGAAGCCAGTGCACGTGGACGTGGAGCTCAGCAGTTCGGCTGCAAGCACAAGCACCGGTAGAATGAAGAGATGGGCGTAGCAAGTAAAGCGATTTTTCTCAAACCAGGACAGCCGCAGCCGACCCCTGACTTCGACGAGAGGCAAGGCTTGTTCACAGCTTGTGATGCAAAAGCAGCAAGCTTAGCACTTGGCGAGCTGAAGACCCAAGCCCGCACGAAAGTATGCAAGCAGCTTGCTTGAATGGCCAATCCTCCTCCCAGCAACACCCCTTTCAAAGGTCCGTGTGCCCAACAGCCTACATGCGGTCCCCTCGAGCTTTTTTGAAGGATCCCTATGCCGTTCAGAGCCCTCTGGCTGCCAAGTGCCAGGAGCATCGCTGGGTCGGAACTCGTCGAAGCGACTGAGGCGTTGACGCAGGCCGGAAACCCCGAAAGCCCAAGTGAAGGGGGTGCTGACACCCTAAACTCCCGTAGGTGAGGCACTTAAAAAAAAAAGCTTGACAGGGCCCAAAACAGCCCCACGCCCTCGGCAGAAGCAGCCCTTCAGCAAAAGAAACCCCGAGAACCCCTAGTAAGGAGCCCTTACTTGGAGCGCTTAAAGGGCTCTGACGGCTCGATAAAGCGCTTCTATACGTGTATACATATATGGGTGGCTGTCAAAATTATGGTCCCTGTTTGGGTCCTCAGTATACTACGGCACCTAATATTAGGGCACCCAAAACGGGACCATAATTCTGACAACTACCCATATGTGTATGATTAAATAAACATATATATATATATACATATATATATATACACATATTTATATATAAGGGGATGAAAGGGATTCCTTCAAGGGAACCCTGCTTCTCTCAGGCTCAGCTCAGCCTTGAAGGCCTCGCAGTCTCCACGGGGCCCGAGGTGGAGGGCGCATCGGCCGAAGAAAGCAAGGAAAGAGCAGGCCCAGGGCGGCCTTTTTTACATAACTTTTGAGGGTTTTGGCGGTTTTAGGGGTTTAGGCTTAGGGTTTTGAGGGGTGTGGTATCTTTTTCCAGAGATCTAAAGTTGTTGGGGGTTGCAATATTCTCAGCCTGTTTAGGGGTCTAGGATTTTGAGATTAGGACCTCGACGGGGACATAGGGGAGATTCATAGTGGACGTTACTGCGAACCATGCCGAAGCTAGCTGGGAGTTTCCGAACATAGGGGACCCTTTTATAGTACCCTAAATAGAAGGATCCTTCTTGTAAGGACTCCAAGGGATAAGGTACCCCCCTGATTTTCGGAAAAAGCCCCCAGCTGGCCTCAGGCAGCAGCGTGCAGGCTGGGGAGGACTCCCTGGCAGATCCCGGCTCGGACCCCTCCTTCGGCCCGCAGCCTGTTTTTCACAGGCAGGGCTCCAAACCAGAAGGCCTGAAACCCTAAACCCAAACCCTAAGGCAGGACCTTCAGCCCAAAGCCCGAAGCCCCTAAAGGCTTTTAGGCTTCCAGGCCCAAGGGGGTTTCGGAAGAAACCCTAAACCCTACACCCTAAAGTTTCTCGAACGCTCCTTTTTTGGGAGGCCGGCTCCCTCAAAGGAGGCTTGGCGCGCGCAGCCCGTGACCGACGGACAAGCCTCGCTCCTGAAGTCGAAGTTGGAGGAGAGACAAGAGGCTTCATATACATACATATATATATATATAACTATATAATGATAGTATAATTATGTAATGATAGTATAAGTATATAATTATGGTATAATTATGTAGTTCACACTCGTCTTGCTAGGAACGGTACTGCTTCAAATTGCTGTTGGCAGTCTTACGGTTGTGGATACTACTCTTGTTTTTCTGTCATTTCTATTGCCATCGTAGTTTCGCAAGGTAGTTACTTGCAGTCTCTGGGCTCTCTGTCGGCCGCCTGTAGCCAGGAGCTCTACATGGAGCAGCGGTTTGGCAAGGAGCTCTATATGGAACAGCGTCTTGGACGTCTCAGTCTTCGTGCAAATCCCAGCCACGAGAACTTGACGACCCAGCTGGCTGGCTCACACCGGCCCTTCCGCGCAAACAGAGCCCCGCGAGACGGAGTGGCAGCCGCTACACAGACGGAAGACCTCTTCTATCTGACCAGCGAAGACGTTGCGTTGCCCGATGCCTCGCCAGATGCGGCTATGCAGCACAGGCCTGGGTGGGGAGAGCACCCGACAGCTTTTCCAACTCATCGTCCCTGACATTGGACTAGGTGTCCGTCCAGCGACCAGCTTCGGGTACACAACCCCTGTCTGTTCATGCTTGAAGCTGCTTCATGCGTTAGGACGACTTGTTGTTTACGGGACACTGCCCCTCCTGTAGTTTGCAGAAGCCTACAGAAGTCAGCCGTGACTAGGCCTGAGACTGCGCGCAGCTCCAGGAGCGCCACCGTGACGAGGCTCTCCTGCGGATACCTTCAGCTGTTTGCATCGCAGTTTCACATCCATAATACATGCATGTTTAAAGCTCAGCGGTAGCTTGAACAAACCTACTAAGATCCCTGGCCAGTGCACGAAGATCCCTGACGAGTGAGGTCTTCGCCGACCATGTCCCGACCGTGGCTTGGCCTGATGATGCTCCTACAGTCCTTTTCCCCTTGGGCTCCGGCTCCTATTCCTTCCCTCGCCCCTCCGAACTGCCACCGCACGCACCACATCCACCACACTCACCACACTCACCACACGCACCGCACCCACCATGCTCCTGCTACTGCTGCTGTACTTGTACTGGGCCACAGTCTGCAAAAAAGAATCGAAAGAACACAACAATGACAAACACGACGGACACAAGTCACGAGCAGGGCGGCCATAGTCGGCAAACAGCCAGGCCACGGTCAGCAAGCGGAACGGCGACGCACGAACAGTCAAAAGTCGAAAACCGCAACTTCCAGAACACAAGCAATAAGATCAAAACCGCAGCCTACATCCCATCGCGCACAAGCTCGCAGCCGCGGCGGCCCAGCCAAAGTGCTCTCATGGAGGGTTCCATCAGCACACTTTCGGATTTTCGCATTTGTAACAAAACCCGGGAAACCCCAAACTCCTCTAACGCAGAGGACGTGCATGCCCAAATCCGGCATCGCCCGCCGGCAAGTTACCTGTACTCTAGTAACTATAGTAAGAATGAGATCTGAATTTTTCTTGTTTGGGAGCTGACGGCAGTCGACAGCGCTGCAGAGAAAGATGCGCCCCCCCTTCCGTGGCATCCAGATTGGACGGTCAAGACTCAGGGCAGGAACTGTAGCAGGCTCCGTTGCAGCAGCCTGTTTCCATGGGCCACAGCACAGCCATGCAGTGCAGTTATGTTGAGATGCAGCGGATCATCAACCAGCGTCTACATATCGTGAGTCCATGCCCAATCATATTGCTGGTGGCCTGGTGGGTCGCTCCACAAAGGCACTAAGACAATGCCTGGAGAAAGCAACGTCCTTGTGTGAAAGAGAGTGAGAGACTGAAGTGGCGGCCACCACTCGTTCTCCTCTGCTCTATGTTCCTGTTCCCTCTGGGGCAGTCCGGCTTGAGATTGCTTGGTTGGTGTGCTTTTGCCAGGTCGTCCTCCCCCTCCCGGCCACGATCTGCGGGCCCAGGAGAAAAAGCTTTGACAAGTTTGGCCTCACCTCACACTTGGTACCGTATCCTTCGGCATTCTGCGGCTCCGCACGTGGAAACTTCACAAAGCAAGCCCTGCAGGAATGAGGTTGCCCTGGCCTTACTGTTCCGTGCAACTTTGTTGTGGAGGGCAGGGCGATTCATCATGCTCGTTCTCCGTATAAGGCAGCCGCGACCGACTCGCGAGACGAGAAGCTCAGGCACACGAGGGAGGTGTAAGGTGCGCGAACGGCTTCGTGATACTGATGGCAGTGGTGTTTCTCGATCATGGCGTTCTTGGTGTTCGTACTGGCAGCCATCATGATGAGGACGATCGGACCCTATCTTTAAGTTAATTGCCTGGATGTGTTGCATCGCCCGATGCCGCTAGTTGTGAAAGGGCACATGCCCAAGACAGTCAAAACGAGCATGTAACTACAGTAGATTGCTGTTGAGTTCACTGGGTCTCACCATTCGCACGGCTGGAGGCAGAACTTCCGTGGACGCTGCGGGCGTCGCAAGACCTGCCTGGCGCTCTGCTTGGGGTTTCGAGGCAGACCGAGCCCAAGAAAGCGGGCGGGGCCACGCCTGGTGCTTTGCAACCTCAGGTCACACGGACCATCTTTGGGTGTCGGCCCAAAGGGACTGCCCACCAAGGGAGGCCGCGAAACCTGCCTTCAAACTCCCGAGGCGGCACCTCGGCCAGCGCTGGCGTGTGCTGCCGCCCAAGCATGTGAGGCAGGATTTTTTTGGGGTTGCACCAGGTCGGAAGGGGTTGGCCTTTGCCCTTCGCCGCAGTCATAGAGGAGTTTTGGCGTAGGAAGGTGATGCAATCTTTTTCAACGATGATTTTCCTTAAGGGTCCTCGGGTGTACCGAAAGCCTCTCAGCACGGGGCGATTTCCTGCAGTGCTTCGAGACCGTCGTTTGCACTTGATCACACCGTGAGCTTTACACTCTGGCACTGCGGATCCTAAACCCTAAACCCTAAACCCCCCGAAGGCCTCATCATGCCAACCTTCCCTCCGTCTTGGTCATGGCGAAGACCCAGCGACAGGGGCGCTGACCAAGGCGCGCCCAGATCATTATGGTACTATGGTATTACAGTATTATAGTATTTAGTATTATGAATTATGGTATTATAGTATTATAGCACTATGGCATTATATAAGCTGCGTACTTCTCTTGCACCAGAGAGACTGGAACCAGGGCGAAGCAGACCTGAGATGCTTTGAAGACGATCCCCAAAGATGGGATTTCGAATTCGATTTCCGCACCTCCTAGTAGGGTTTTCAACTATCGTTCCTTTTGGGTTTCCGGCGCTCATGGGCATTGTGCGAAGTACGGCCCCACAAAGCGGACCCAGCCTCTTGACCGCTGCATGCAATCGCGTCGCAAAGCTCGATGGTCAGCGCTGTTGTGTCTCGAAAAGGATGGACGAAGTCCTGCAGCGGACAGACGTGATGCAGAGACTTTCGTGTGCTTGCGAGTCCTTGGGCTTCATTGCCATTCCGCTTCCAAAATGCTGTACTTGAAAGCATGCTCCTGATGTTGATCATTGGGAAGGGTCTTCATCAAACGTAACATACTCAAGCCGACGTAGGCTGAGAAGCAGGAGCCAAAGCTAGCCCCGGACAGCAGCCTTCTGATTGCCTCGCTCTCTTCGCCGCTGCTCAAAAGTCTTTGATAGACGTTCTGCTTCTCAGCTGGGCTTTGGGGTTTCTGATGTGCTTTTCTGAAGCCGGATAGCGCTGTACTCCAGACTTCGCGAAGAGCGGCGTAATTCACATCACTTTTCGGTGCTTACGCCTTCATCTCACAGTTGCAGCAGACATGGACATTGACACGCAAGCAGACTCTGCCTCTGCTGTGCAGTGCTTGGGCACGATTAGGTCTGTGATGGCAACCTGCCCGTAACAAGGGCATCTGGCGCCCGAGAAATGGCGGATGTGATGTGCTTAGGGCACGTGTGTTGCAGTACCAAGGGCGATGAAGGAGGGGGATACGGCGCGGGTTGGAACTCCGAGGATCCTGCCGTTCAAGGCAGCTATGAAACTTTCGGTCCATCCGAGGCCTACGTGCAAGGCTCCTGGGGCAGAGGCCCCGAATATCCGCATGCTCCGGCAAGGAGCAACATCATGGCAGCTCCCTCAAATCAAGGCTTTCGGTTCAGAGTCTTCCCGTGGTAGAAGGTCGACAGTTGTGACGAGCACCGCCGTGATCGGGCCGGAAGATGCCCCGCTATCAGAGGTGGAACCCATGCAGACGGTGCTCACGAAGAAGGTGAACTGGGAAGCCCGGGTCTCAGAAGGAGTCCAAGCTCTGCTCAGGAGTCCAAGCTCCCTAAGCTGAAGCCCAAACACTCCTGAGCCCCGCAACCAGAATCTACAAGGTGCGCTCCCGTGCCGGTGCCCACGAAGCCATCCAGCGCTGGGCAGCCAGTGTGCCGTCGTCAGGGGCTTGGATTAAGCAGCCGGAAATGAACTGTGTATGCAAATGCCAACACGTACATACTGTGACACATGCGTATGGTTGCATGTGCCGTTTAGAGTCTATCTATCTATCTATCTATCTCAATCTGTGTATATGAATTTATGTATCTTTTGCATGTTGCAAGTGTTGTATGTGTGCAACATAGTTGTGCATGTTGTCTGTGTCGTACGTGTCGTATCCGCATGTATGCGCGTTATGTGTTGTGTGGGTTGTGTGCGGTGAATGTGCTGTGTTCGTGCTGTGTTTGTTGTATGTGTTGCATGTGTTGATGAAAGTTGTATGTGTTGTGCGCATTGTCTGTGTCGCATGTGTTGCAGGTGTCCTATGTCTTGTAAATGTTGTAAGGTTGTATGTGTTGTATGTATATATGCACGTCTGCACGTGCGCGTTTGCGTGCCGGCCCGGCCGCAGACCATCACGCGCACATGCGTGCTAGCATGCGAGCAGGTTCATATGTAGGCACAGATCTACACAGACACGTGCATAAACATATCTCTCTAACATACTGTTATACATATGTACATATATATAAACAGTATATACACACAAGCTTGCGTATGCACATTCACTCATCCATCCATCCATCCCTCCCTCCCTCCATGCACGCATGCATGCACGCACGTGTACGCCCATACATACATACATACGTATGTACATACATACATACATACATACATACGCGCGGCACGCGTCTTGAATGTTCACAGGGTTCTGTGTGCACTGATATACTTGCGCTTTTCTCACAAATCAGTACATATGTGTGTTTACGTGTACTTGTGCTTTGTTTTTTGTGTTGTAAGCACTGTAAGCATTACAGGGTTCATGCCAGCATCCTTTATGTCCGAGATCCGTCTGTGTTGCACCGCTTGTTGAGCGGTAGATTTCGTCTGCCAAGGCGACGGGTACCCTTTGCTACTCTGGGCCATCGTGCCAGCACCTGAACTTCTTCGGATATGACCGTCCGACAAACAGTGCATTCGTGAGCTTCCGGCGCCTGGCAGGAATTGGGAACAGAGCCTGCAAAAATCGAGCGTAGAGTTTGAAGTCTGTAGGTTGCTGCATTGCTTTTCAGGTCACTGGGGAGTTTGCTCCTCCTGTTCCCAATGAGATCAGGTCGCTGAGCCCTCGGCTTCCTTTTGCACAGAGCTCTAAACTCTGAGCCCTGAGCCTTCACAGGCATCTCGTCCGTGCTGCCTCAGCTCCTCAGCTCGATTTCAGCCAGCTTCTCCGAGAGCTGGCGGCCCAGTCTCGAGGTTGGAGCTGCCAGCGACGCCGTCGTAGAAGCTTACCTTTGGTTAGTAGGGAATGGAAGAATGGTAGGAATAGAAGTTATAATTCTACCCCATGTCTGCATTCCCCACTAACCAAAGGCAAGGAAGTTAGCAAACCATGACGTGGCATGTTTGTCGAACCCGTGCATTAGAGTCAGATGGCACCGAGGCGCAGACAGATTCACACACTTCAGCGCTCGCAGCAGGCTCTTCACGCCGCTTTGCTATTAGTGTTGTTGTTGGCGTTGTTCTGCTTTTCTCTCTCTCTCTCTCTCTCTTTTCATCTCCCCGCAATCTTACCCTAGCTGGCAGCAGAGTTTGGCATCACGCAAATCTTGAAGCAATGCTCAATGCTCAGGCTTATAAGGCCAGCTCGACATTAAGATCTGAAGGATCTGCAGAACCATGAGCTTAATACTTAATGGGCCACACGTTTCTGCTTCTAGAAGCTTTTCACTGAGTGTGGCATGCAAAGCATGCTTGCACCTGCTTAGAACAGTAGAACCCGTAGCTCTGCGCGTGAGAAGGTCTGAGCGTTTAGCATCTGTTGGCCTCGCCTCGCATTCACAGCTAAAGATGGCTGCCTGCACCAAGCTAAGTCTAAGTGAAGCGAGGTCGTGGTGTGCTCAGACTTGAAGCATGTGCTTCGACAACGGCCCAGCATCAGAAACAAGGACATGGAATAGCTGCAGAAGTTAGACGTTTCTTGGTCTAATGGTATGCTGCGCAGTTGGCAGAGCTCAGGCAGGGGTGCACGTCTTGCGGGACGGCGGTGGCAGCATTGGTTCAAGAGCCGTTTGCCATCATCAATCAAATAGCAAGCGGTTGGCACGGCTGAAGACTCGGCTCAACGTTACCCACAACCCACCCCGATCACGCGTTGAGCCCTCAGACCCAGCCACCCAAGTCCCGCTCCAACGAAGCTATCTTGGCATGGGTGCCATACGACTGAAACCACGAGAGCTCTGCGGAAGGGCGCCGATGCCAGCTGGATAGCCCCATGAGCATAGCAAGCCCCGTGTGCTTTGCTCCTCGGCCGATTTTCGGGGCTTCTGCTTTGCAACCCTTCAACGGCTCTGAGAATTTTTTTCGGGGCCCCAAGGACATATTGGATTTCCATGGACTGGACTGGCCTTCGGCCCAGGATGCAAGAGCGAAGGGAAGTCCAGGTGTTGTTGTGCCTTGCTGAGCTGAGGTATGCTGTTTCCACGAGGATAGCATCCATCCTTGCGCAGAAGGGGTTCTGCTTCGTGCAGGGCCCTGTGGACCAGGCCATGTTTTGGTCCTGCTCGGCCGACACTTGAACTCTCCTTGCCCTGCAAGGAAGACAAAACCAAAGCACGCGAGGAGGCCCATGCTCGCGCCTAACCACCCATCGTGGTGTAGTAAAGCTTGCCGCCATTTATCGACAGGCTTCTCTCGGAACCGAGTTAGGAGAGGAGCGCCTTGATGCCCGCGCGCAGCATTTGGCTTGTACCTTCCCATGCTTGGCTTCGTGAAACCCAGCCCCAGCCTTCGAACTCCGCATCGCCAGCACTAGTCTTAAATATGCAAAAGTCCCGTCCCGGTAGTTCGGCTCTCGGATCACGGCAAGCGTGCTTGCATGGTGCCCTTCCTCCAGCCGGGATCTTGGCCAAGCACTGGTGCAATTATTGACATGCTGGTTGGGTCTGATATTGGTTATTAGTAAGTATCAACACTTTGACAAGCTATAAGACACATGAATACGGTAGTGCTAGCGTGAACAACAACCGCAGTAATAGCGATAACAATGTTAGTGATAGTGAGAATAATGCCGGTGAAACCAAGAGTGGCTACACTACCAACCGCACTAGCCGCAGCAACAACAGCAGCAACGACAAGGATGTTGAATCTTATTGACAGAACGGCAGCAGCAAGAAAGCAATGCGAGCAGTAATCGTCGCATTGATATAGGGTTTTGAAGAATCATCGTAGATGCACGCATGCAGACGGGCTGCTTGGGGGTTAGGCTTTAGCGTTGCGGGTGTTCTGTTTGCATGAGAAGCTGCTTTGGCCGCCTACGATGGCTTCGAGACTCATCTGAGCTCAGCAGCGCTAAGTCGGTAGTTGGTCAGCGAATGTTCTGCAGGGCCCCTCTGAACTCCAGGCCCTTGTACCTTGGACTCCGCGAAAGCTGAAGCGTGTCCTGAAGGTAGTAGGCCACTGCAGCTTCCCGACAACAGCATTGCATAAGCTTCGTAAGAAGTAGTTCGGACTTAGAGACAGAAGCAGTAGAAACTTATGAGGCTCCATAGTCCGAGAACAGGTTTAGCATACATGCAGGAGGCTGCTCGTAGAGACCATTTCCATGGAATTACAGGTCTGGTTTCAAGCCTAGTTGGTGCTGGGCGCTCTGGGCGTAAGGCTCACGACGATGTATGTATGTATGTATGTATGTAAGTAATGTAAGTGCGTGAAGATACATATAGCCGTAAAGAAGCTCCGCGACAGTTCCGCTAAAATGCCAGCCCAAGGACAACACTTCCGTGTGGACATTCGGCCGTTTCAGGTATGGGGAATGTCGAATAGCCACCATATAACATAATGAAATGGAGGAAGGAAGAATAGAACATGACCTCACAGAATAAGTTATAGTGTAGCATACTATTCTAAAGCGCAACATACAAGCATGTATCATAACATGTTACATGGTCAAAGAAAGTCTAATATGACATGATACAGTAATAGCACAGGACAGAGCTGTTTTCTGGAAGTCAGACCTTCCTGCCCTGAGGCTCAGTGAGGCGAACGCGGCATCCCGAAAATGCTATTTGCCTGCGGAAGGCTCGGAGTGGTGGATCTATTGGCTGGAGCGTCAGTTCTGCCCCTAAGAGCCACTCGTTTCATTGCAACAGGAGGGGACCAGGGCCAGCATCAGCTTACTTGTGGATGATCCTCGTGGCCGCTAGTTGATGCATATGAGTGAGTTTCCATGCAGATGGAATGGGAGGCGTCCTGGCCATCGGGCGGAATGCAGACTGTCACATTGTCTGCGTCGCCCTCAATGGGCTGACGCTGCAGAATGCACAGTCCAGTACTTGCAAAACATGTATGTATGTATGTATGTCTGTATGTCTGTATGTATGTATACCGATATGTATATATCTATATATGTATGTATGTATGTACGTATGTATGTATATATATATATATATGTATACATGTACATACATACATAAGAGGCTTTGCGTAGGTATAGCAGCTAGCGCATATTCCTGCCTGTGTACTTGGTTGTACACACATTGATACATGTAATCCACCCTGATTCTCAACTCGAGAGAGCACTTTCCACAGGCCAAAACCAGGCCATTAGTGGCCGGCCGCTGAGCAAGCTTGCCTGTCTGGTTCTTAGTAGGGAATGGGGGAACGGGTTATGGAGACTATTATTGGGAATTGTAGTAGGGACTGCTATGGGATCCGTTCCCCCATTCCCTACTAAGCGCCAGACAGTTGCAGTCAGGACGGCTCGTGAGTTCCTGACTCCTGGTCAACTCCTGCCCGGGGTTCTCAGGAAAGCACTGTGTTCTCCATTGCAGACGGTCCGAGCCCAGACCATGGAAAAGGCCGAGGTTTGAAGGAAGCACCGGAGCTTTTTTCAGGAATCACGCGCCCTCCGTCGAGGACTTCAGCACGCCACCGCCTTGGCCACATGCTTGTTCATTCCAGGATCCTGATGCAAATTGTACGACATCTGGGGTTCTGACATTTGGAACATGCGCCCTTCGGTATAGCAGGGCCTCCCTCTGAGGAATGGCACATTTGTCAACGGAGTTCGGCTGCGACGAGGCCCAAGCACGCAGCCAAACATTGCGACAGCATCTAGGAAGGCTGCGCTAACCGTGTGACCAGAAAGGGTTACGATACTTGTAAGGGTTTCTTATTTGGGTCACTACAAGGCTACCATAAGGGCCTCCTGTTTAGGGTGGCCAGAACACTAAACCACGAGGGTAATGAAGAAACGGAGAGGTCAAGAGCAGGAACTTCGAGACGGCGACTCCGTCACACTGGCGCCTCCTCTGGGTGAGTTCCTTAGAGATGTATGTGTCATATCCATTTTTTTAGGGTTTAGGATTTAGGCGTTTAGGGTCCATGAAAATGGCAGTTTTCGTTGTGAGATTCATGAGCGAATCTGAGTTTGATTGTCTGAGATTGAAATTGGTGCTGAGGCCCCCTGACCTTCCAGCTGTTCATGGAGGCTCTTTGACATCTCAGAAGTGGCAGCCCTGAACCCTTATCGGAAAAGAAACCTCAAAACAACCCTAAACCTTAGTCCTAAACGCTAGCACTGGTAAAGACTCCGACCATCTTTGTCTCAGGCCAGAGAAAGCAGGCAGGGCCTCCGACGATCGGGTCCGCCCAGCCAGATGAAGCAGCCCGAAGGAGAGCAGAAGGACCAGCCGGGCAGTCAGGCCAGCCTTTATCATGGACTTCACGTCGACGGGTGTGTGTGTGTGTGTGTGTGCATACCTTTGTGCATATATACATATATGTATATACACACATGCTGGTTTTTACTTGTCCATCTGGTTTGAATATATATCTATATGTATGTATGTATGTATGCATGTATGTGTCTATGTACACTTACATATGTATGCATGTATGCACGTATGAATTTGCATGGATGCATGTATGTATGCATATGTGTATGTACGTATGTATGTATGGTGCATGACTGTGCATGTTTGTATGTACATATGTATGTCTGCATGGTGGATGACTGGATCGGTGGATGGGTGGCTGTATACATGGATGAATGCATGGACGGATGGACGGATGGACGGATGGTCGGATGGACGGACGGACAGACGGACGGACGAACGGACGGATGGATGGATGCATGGACGTCTGCATGAGCGTCTGCATGTTCGTATGCAAGTATGTATGCATGCACTTATGCATGTCTGTACTTATGTCTGTATGTGAGTCTGTGTATGTGTGTATGTAAGCGTGCAGGTATGCATGCATGTATGCATGTATGCATTCATGCAAGTATGTAGGTATTTGTGCATGTGCATGTATTTTTGCGTGTTGAGATGCATGTAAACTAAATGGCACTCTAAGATAGTAAAATGTTACAGAATGCTATGACATACAATACTGTAAAGTCATACAGGATACCTTTCAAAATTATAACAGAACATAATATAGTATGGTACAGCATAAAATACTATAGCAGAGGCTACACTGGTATAACAAACTGACTTCAATGTAATGTAACACGACCCAACATAGTATAGTGCACGATAGTGTTTTGTTGCATCATATTGCATTATAAGACATATCATGCCACTCCGTTTTATCATATCATATGTTGCGATACTGTATCATCTCATTTTCTCTTAAAGGTGTATTGCAGCATACCGCATTATGTTGGGTTGTGTTGTTGTGTTGTATTGTGCTGCAGAATATTGTATTACTCTATATAGTTCGCTACACTTTGCTATATCAAGCCTTCCTACAGTATACCATGTGTCATCATCCTATAGTACATGACATGGTATTGTATGTATCACACAATATAATGTCATATTGCATTCTACTGTACTGTGCGATCTTGCATTACTTTATACCATGCATATTGCTTTGTGTGGTTTCTTTCTGTTCTATACAGTTTGACTGACTATATGCTGCTGACACGGTATATCCGATATTTCATGTATCAACAGTGTACTTGTTATGCATTCCATCACACAGAAGCGGACTCGACCTGGCTACGAGGCAGCAGATGCCTCCCACTTGCACCCTCGGCCCCGCACTTGGCAAAGTCCAAAAAGAACTCCCGGAGCTCGCTTGAAACTGAGATCACCTCCGGCCGCATTCGCTCCTCCAGTGGCAGCACGTGTGCCTTCAGGCTCACCAAACTCGTCCATTATGTCACGGCAGCAGGGGTGTGATTGATGGCTTTCTTATGATGGCATGTCTCCTTGAGGTGCGCCTGACACTGAAGCAGAGCAGCACCTCGCCGACGGCACTGCCGCAGCTGCCAGTTCGAGAGACATCGCTGACATGGCTCAGACGGGGTCGCACCCGGCAGAGCCTTCGCAAGGCAGTCGGGCCATGCGAAGCGGCTTGTCCGCGACAGGAGAGATGCAGCCTCTGGCATCGCAGCAGACACCCTTAGACTTAGATGCGGAAGCTTTGCTTACAAGATGCTCCCGGTCACGGCCTTTGAGACTCGAGGACGAGGATGCGGGCAGGATGGGATCGCCGCGTCCGCGCGGCAAGCGGCAAAAGCTCTCTGAGAGCCCGAGCCCGTCGCGGCTGAGAGGCCAAGCTCTGCTTCAGTGGCTCTGGAAACGCCGTCTGGACAGAGGGGTTGACACTGCAGGCAAAGTGGCGGAAGCATCCGGTGGTGCTGACATCGAGTCTGTTGCAAAGCCCATCCGCAATGCGAAACAGCTGCTGCAAGAACAGCTCAAGCAGTTCAAGCAGCTCTTAGAGAACCGGGAGAGCCCCGAGACTGAGTTTGGGCTGTCGGCTGCACCAGCTGTGGTGGCCACAAGACCATATCGCAAGAACCAGAAGGCACCGTCGGAAGGCGGCACGGTTCTCCTGCCTCCCACGTGCCTGCAAGTCGATGCCGTGCTCGGTGCGGAAGCGACGGACGCCTGGGACAAAGTGCAGCGGAAGGTGCTCCTCGAGGCGAAGCGCGCGGAGCGCCGCAGCGCCCAGGCAGCCAAGGCCTCTCCGAGCGGCGCTGCGTCCTCCTTTCTTCTGCCGTGGAGGAGCCTGGAGCTGTCCTTGGAGGCTTCCTTCTTTCAGAAGGCTCATCTGCAGCTCCAAAAGCGCTGTGATTTGGAGCCCGGTCGACGAGTGCTGATGCGACAGCTCGGTGGGCAGCCGACGGCGGGTCTCTTCGAAGACCCAGCCGCAGGCTCGGCGATGGCCAGCGCGGCCCTGAACGCGGCTCTCGTGGGATTTTTGCCGGCCGAGAGCACCGGCAACGAGTTCCAGGCTGCGACTTTGCTGCCGAGCAAACGGAGCGGTAGCCTCGCAGAGCTCCTGGAAAAAGCTCGGCCGGGGCTCCTGGGAAGCTGGCATCCAGTGGGCCCCGCCGCTTCCCTGGCTGTGCCCACTGCTGCGGGATGCAAGGATGCCCTCTTATGCACACGACTCTTTCGGGACACCTGCGTGGGCCTTACCAGCACATTTGCGGGGCGCATGGCAAGAGAAGGGCTCACAGAAGATCAGCCCTTGGCAGCCTCTGGTGGCCAGGAGCACTGTTTCTGCAACTTCTGTTCCGAGTGGCTCTCCCGCAGCAGCAGCAAGTCGCATCAGTGCCAATCGCATGTGGGCAAACCACAGGCGAAGACAGCGAAGCCGCGACTGAAGATCTTCCACCAATCCTGGGATGGACTCGAGCTCCGACTCTCCTTCCAGCACAGCCGGCAGACAGTGGAGATTTCCTGCGATGCCGTCCTTGAGAATGCTTTCAAGCGCCTGCTCTGGCCCCAGGTGTGGGAACCGAAGCAGGTAAGCAGCAGCTGGCGTCTGACAAAGTCTCAGAGCGAGCCCTGCCAGAGCTCTCCCATTCGGAATTTGAGCCTCAAGGTGCCCTATGAGAACCTGGGATCTTGTTAAAGGATGTATTTTAAGTTACCCCAATAAGGAAACCTTAGCCTTATTACTTACTGTAGATCCCTATCATAGTACCTGTAATTCCATTCCTAAACAAGAACCCAGGAACTTGGCGCAGCCTGGCCGGTTCCTCCTCTCCTCGTCTCAACTGGCCATGCTGGGCTGGATGCGGCGGCAAGAGCGACAATCTGTCTTCAAGTCTCAGCAGACCATCCGTCAAGGCCTCTGCGAGGTGCACCGATAGCAATAGGAGGAATGGGTAGATTCGAAGAGTTCTCTTTTGGGGCTTTCTAGTCCACGGCTGAGCCGTCTGACTTGAGCTTCACCGTTGACGTGTCTGTTCTCGGTATAGCTGGACTTCGTGGCCTAGTTAGCTACTTGTTTGTTGTTGACCATTCCCTGAGTGCTTTCCCTGAGACGGATCTAGCGCTGGAGCTGCAGCTTACTCGCGAGTTTGAGTCCTCTGGTGGCCTCGTCCTCACCAGGGGCCCGAACGAAGAGCCCTACTTCGACCGGGCCGTGGCGACCTCTGTGCTGGCCCTGACGGAGGATAGTGAAACTGCTAAGCCAAGTCCGATGCTGAACAAGCGCAGGTGTCGTCTTGAAGCCACGGGCACGCTCATCCTCGTACAGCAGCAAAGTCTCCCACATTGGCAGCAAGCGTTGGAGGCCGCTCCGCTGTCGCGGCGGCGCGTGGTCATCATTGCCAACCAGCGCAAGATGCGAAGTCTCACAGTCGCCGAGGTCCCCCATCGTAGGAGCTCGCTGCGCGCATCATGTTTGCCTTGTGGCTTGTGCAAGATCGAGCCTTGTTCAGGTGGTGGAGGCTGACCTGATCTTGGTGTCCGTGCAGCTCTTCAGTTCAGAAGCGTATCAGCGCCACTTCGACAGCCTCTCGAAGCCCGGACTACAAGTTTGGGATGCGTCCTCACTGCAGAAGCGGATAGATACGGTGCAGGGCCAGGGAGACTTGGAGCCAGAGGATCTGTGCCAAGACGTTGAGGGAAGCTTTGAGCAGGGTGACCTGGTTACGATCCACGGACTCATTGCGAAGGCCCACCTCAACGGTCGCCGCGGCCAGTTGATCGGTTGGCAGGAGGACGCTTCAGGGTTTTGGGGCGTAGCATTTAGGGTTTAGGGCCTTAGGGTTCTGGATGGTTGTCCAGAGTAGAGCTGGACCTAGCCGAGAGCAGCACAAGCGGCACAAGCAGCACAACAACCCAGACAACAACCCAGACAGCAGCAATAGCAACTGCTATTGCTGCTGCTATTGCTGCTGCTTTTGCTGCCGCTATCGCTGCTGCTATTTCTTCCTTTCTGCTTGTAGCAACAATGGTGTTAGCACCTCACAGCTAACAGCCAGCAGCTTCACGAGTCATACTGGAGGACACGGGGCGCTGGTCCTGCTTGCTGGAGCCATCGAAGTCACCCAAGGTACCGAAGTCCACAGCCAAGAGAAAGAGGTCCAGTCCTGAAAGCAGCGAGGCTCAAGATAAAGAGTTTGAGCAAAGGGGCTTAGGGGTTTGTGTAGACATTGGGCTCTAGGGCGGCAGGCGGAGTGGTGGAGAGTTTGGGGTTCAGGGTCTAGAGCTTAGCGTAATTTAATCAGAGGGTGTGCGGCCCCATGGGTGAGGCGGCCAACTCATCAACGTCCGCCCCTGCAACTTGAGGGCACTGCGGCCAGGACCGGAGTTCCCAAGAAGCTATATGATATCTGTATATATGTATGCATGTGTGTGTACGCACGTGTATATACTATATATATATATATATATATATATATACGCATATGTGTATGTTTTTTCTTTATAGCTTTGGGTGAGATTTCCGGTGCTTGTTTCAGCAACTTTGGGCTTCCAGATCGGGGTTGCGAGTTTGGTAGGGATGAAAGATCCAGGTTGCGGGGCTCTAGGTGCCGTTTTCGGTGAGCGCATCGGGAGTTGTAGCCTATCGGGCTTCGGATGCTTCGGATGCCAAGCATGGACCATTCAGGGTTGCCCGGTTTTGCGGTTTTGCCGCAGCCCCCAGACCCTTCAAGCGAACACCTCAACACAACTGCACTCTTCCGACCAGCCCAAACCTGCAAATCAGAAGCCCTGAAGCCTAAATGCCAAGACTAAAACGTCTCGAGCCGACAACACTCTACAACCCTAAGGGCTTAAAGGTAGCTTGACATGTGGCGTTAGACTGTGTTCGGCTCTTTTCGTCTGCTGGTGCACCGCATTGGGATTGGCTGCTTCACGAGCTAGAGTGTTTAAGTGAGGGCCAGTAGTGGAGTAATGCGTGGTGTGGCGGTGAATCCCGCTGGTGCTCGCTGTTCGGAAGCCTCAGCCTAACCAGGCGTTCCGATGAACACGAGTGGGCGAGAGGAAAAGGGGCCGTAAAAGAAAAATGAGGGTCTGGGGTTAAGGGTTTTAGGGTTTAGGGTTTAGGGTACATAATGTTCGATCCACACGCTAGATCCAAACGCCTCCGAGAAATGCCAGGAGTTCGAAAGGCCTCGCCGCGAAAGCGGCTCGTGGAGACGCCCTTGAAGGCTGTTTGGGAGTTTCCGAAGATTGGGGGTTACCATATTTCTGGGGTGCTTATAGTGAGGATCCCACTGTTCAGGGTGCTATATTCGGGTCGCCTATTTTCGGAAAACTCCTGTTTCACCTTGGGATTTCAGATAGAGGGTTCAGGGTTTTAATGATTGGGGTATAGGATTGAAGACGTCTGTGCTTTTTACGATGGTCTTCTCGATTTCCTTGTTAGATATACCTATCGACGTACAGAAAGTCGCTATTCCTGGTGTGAGCGTAACATTTTCGGGATCCTATCATGTTGAAGTTTTCTACAGGGGCTTCGATCAGGGAGCCGTGTACACGAACTCCACATCGTGAGTTCATGTTACGACCCACCCGGAGCCCTGTTTTCAACCACTGGTACACTCCGAGACCACAGCCCAAATACGAGGTATCAAAGTACTACGCCGAACTGCGGTCACGAGAAGATTACATGGCCCGACGCCAGGCGGGCTGTCCGAACGTAAGGCACAACCGCCGTACTTGGGGTGAAAGGCTTTTGATACCTATAGTTAACCTTGTTTGAAAATACTATACCATGGGATTCTTGTGTCACGGTTCTACGGATCTGTGAACGTGGGTTCTTTGAAACGTGCCGCCGTGAATACGTGCTGTGCAGGTAATCTTCATAACTGTACAGTTCCTGCAATCTATGGCACCTGTCTTTCTATCCTCGAGTCCCACCCCTTGCTCGGGAGGATGCATCCGTGAAGGAGGTACTGCATCCAATGCGTGTTTCGTAGCCATTGTACTGCTGCTTATTTTATGATGCACTGCCATGTGGTGCAACGTCATGCAATGTCAGGCACAGCAGCGAGACAACACTCAAGGCATGCAAACATGGTATGGACAAAGATCGGTAGATAAACTGCCGGCTATGGCAGATACCAAATCGAAAGACAAGCAGACGACTGATAGCTGCTAGATCCATACATTGACAGAAACGCAGAGCAAGTAGACTGGCCGAAAGAACTAAACCAACGGGCAGGTGGAGTTGGAGCGGCACACCTTCCGCCTCGTGCAGCAGGTGCGGAGGAGTTACTCGCTGCATGTTCGATGAGATGAAATATCCACAGGAGACATCTCGGGGGTTCCCTTCAACTTTCGGGCCTCATGAGAAATGATCCCTATCCGGTCGATTAAGCCATACGTTTACCTTCGTTTCCTCAACGTTTGAGATGCAGCTGCAGGCCGTGTCCACGGGCTTGTCGAAAGCAAACGAGGACCGACCGACGCAATGCCTGTTTCTGACCGCACTCCGTTTCCTTGCGACAGACTGAGCTCTCATGGTTTGCAGAAGAGGTCAAAAAAGAAAAGATGAAAGATCGAGCTGCATCGCTTACAGGTTGTCAACTTTCCGCTCTGCTGAGATCCTGTTTCTAGCCTCAGGAGCCCTTGGCGAACACAGAAGAGGCTGGGTGGCTTGGGGGATATCATGCTGCTTGCTTACCTTTCATGCTCGTCTGCGTCGACTCCTCTGCTTCCGCGCGATTCAGAAAGCCTTCGCGCGGGAAGGGTCTTCGCTCGTCTCATGAACCCCACTGCAGAAAGTCCAGTGAAGGCTGCGCCGGAAGTTATGGAGAAGGTTCAGTTCCCGCTTCTCGCGTCATCTGCTTCCGAAGTCACCGGCAGCACCTCTGCAGCAAGAAGTCGTGATGACCAAGAAAGTGTTCTTTGCGAGCTCCATCAGTGCCTGCTACAGTGGTGCTCTTACAGGTAGCATCAAAAGTATCAGCATGACGTTTCGTGACTTCTCTGGACGCACTGTTGTAGTGCTCCAGTCGCGTGTCTGTGTCAGGTCCCGCATTGCTGGAGATGTTCCGCTTTAGACGCCTGGTGATTGACGACTGCCACCTTATGGCAAGGCCCACGGGGAAGAAAGCCTAGAAGACCCATGTCTAGCGCTTGTAGAAGACTAAGCCTTAAACCTGTAATTCTCCCGAAACCGCAAACGACAGCCGGACTCGAACCAAGAAACGGCGAGCTCCTCACACCCTTCGGGGTGTAGCCTCGGTGTCCCGCAATGTTGGGGTCCTAAACTCCCCCCTCTTGAGGGTACAGGGGGATGTAGGCCCATGGTTTAGGCTTTAGGTTTTGGGGTTTAGAGAAAGGTTCAGGGTTTAGGCTTTAGGTTTTGGGGTTTAGAGAAAGGTTCAGGGTTTAGGCTTTAGGTTTTGGGGTTTAGAGAAAGGTTCAGGGTTTAGGCTTTAGGTTTTGGGGTTTAGAGAAAGGTTCAGGGTTTAGGCTTTAGGTTTTGGGGTTTAGAGAAAGGTTCAGGGTTTAGGCTTTAGGTTTTGGGGTTTAGAGAAAGGTTCAGGGTTTAGGCTTTAGGTTTTGGGGTTTAGAGAAAGGTTCAGGGTTTAGGCTTTAGGTTTTGGGGTTTAGAGAAAGGTTCAGGGTTTAGGCTTTAGGTTTTGGGGTTTAGAGAAAGGTTCAGGGTTTAGGCTTTAGGTTTTGGGGTTTAGAGAAAGGTTCAGGGTTTAGGCTTTAGGTTTTGGGGTTTAGAGAAAGGTTCAGGGTTTAGGCTTTAGGTTTTGGGGTTTAGAGAAGGGTTCAGGGTTTAGGCTTTAGGTTTTGGGGTTTAGAGAAAGGTTCAGGGTTTAGGCTTTAGGTTTTGGGGTTTAGAGAAAGGTTCAGGGTTTAGGCTTTAGGTTTTGGGGTTTAGAGAAAGGTTCAGGGTTTAGGCTTTAGGTTTTGGGGTTTAGAGAAAGGTTCAGGGTTTAGGCTTTAGGTTTTGGGGTTTAGAGAAAGGTTCAGGGTTTAGGCTTTAGGTTTTGGGGTTTAGAGAAAGGTTCAGGGTTTAGGCTTTAGGTTTTGGGGTTTAGAGAAAGGTTCAGGGTTTAGGCTTTAGGTTTTGGGGTTTAGAGAAAGGTTCAGGGTTTAGGCTTTAGGTTTTGGGGTTTAGAGAAAGGTTCAGGGTTTAGGCTTTAGGTTTTGGGGTTTAGAGAAAGGTTCAGGGTTTAGGCTTTAGGTTTTGGGGTTTAGAGAAAGGTTCAGGGTTTAGGCTTTAGGTTTTGGGGTTTAGAGAAAGGTTCAGGGTTTAGGCTTGAGGCTTTAGGGGTTTAGGTGGGGTGCCCACGTCGCATTGCCGCCAGGGCCTTGGGGGAGCTGGTGTCCAGCCGTAGCTCCCACAGTGGTGGCTTGAGCCAGTACCTGGGCAAGGCCCTCCGGCTCACAATGACGGAGGACCAGGGCGTACTACATTATGCCATAATGTAATTCATTATACCATGTTATACTCCATTGTCCTATATCTTGCTGAATTACACTAGTCACTAGCTTGTACGGAGTGATGCCTACGAAGATGGGGGGGGGGGGGAGTTGCATTGTCAGATATGCTATATGCTATGGTCATGCCAAAGGTGGTTGAACATGATTCTCGCTGCTGTTGATGTGTGACTCCTTCCGCTTAAGGCTTAAGTGCCATAGCCGAAGCCATTGAGGGTCAGCTGCTCGCTGTGAGGTGGCGCCGCTTTATGCCGTCCATGCCATCGAAGCCCACGCCCGTTGGGGCATCGCTCCCCTGACGCTTCTCGGTAGTGTGGATTGAGATGTCGGAGGGTGCAGTTGTGATTCGGGTGTCTGTAAGGTCCGTCACTTGCAATGAGGGGGTGTCTGACGACGTGGCGCCGTCGACACCTCAGCACTCGTGATTCCACCTCCACGGGGCTCTTTCTTATTCGCTCAAGGATGGCTTCCTTGCTGGGGATACAGATCCCTTGGTGCGACCACCTTGAGGCATCCGAAGCACGGGCTGCCTTCATCCCCCGAAGCTGGAACTCTTAACCTTGAGCTGTACATCTCGAGCTGCTATTGAAGTGGTGTTGTTCTGCAAACCTGGCCCAAAGGCTCTTCCTAACTAGAAATTTCTATAGAGGCTTTTGGAGGCTAACTCAGCTGAAGGAAGAGAGGGCCCGCCCGAAAAACAACAAAAAGACACATTTCCAGCTGCCAGCAAACTCGAAGTTGGCGGGGAGCTGACGAAGGATGGCTTGTACCTGCCAGGCCAACCGCTTCCTGGAGAGCCACGCGACAGCGGCAGAGGACTGTCATAAGCGAAGGGCAACGTTGGCCCTGGAGCGCAGCGACAATGCCGACGGTAAATGTGACTGTTACAATGATGTAAGTGAAGGTGAAGAGTAAGATGCTGGTTGAGATTGAGGGTAGCATCATGTTCAATACAGTTCATCATCAATTAGCTAAGGTCGTCGTCGTCGTCGTTTCCGTCCCTTGCTGTTTTGCGAAGGCTTGCGTTGAATGGCAGTCGTTTTGGTTCAAGGGCTCTGCAGCCCAAGCGGTGGCTCTGGTACAGCTGGTCATAGCCTGCTGCCAGAATGCGCCGCAGCTGCACTACGCCTCTAAACGGCTGCTCTGCGTGGATGTTGGTGCCTCTTTAAGGTTTGGTGGCCTCTCGCGCTCGTTGGGCCAGGGCGTGCCTGCTCCTGAGCCTGCTTTCTTGCAAGCTTCGCCTTAGCCACGCCTCCGTCCGGCAGGTGGTATTTCAACTCAGACCTCCGGTCTCCTGTCCAGGATCCGCCACCTCTTCGTCCCATTTTGTGCCCCCTCGCCTGAACATCAGCTAGTCTCGTCATCTCTTGTCACCCTTGCCCAGGTGTTGGAATCAAGCGCCCATACTGGAAGGTCTGCTGTAGCTGCCCCTCTGCCTTGCGACCTTCTTCCCGCTCAGACTTGGTTTCCTACGGGGTCCCGTCGTTTGACGCTGTCACCTGTCTTCTGCCTCGTCTCGGTGGTATCTCTGCATGGCATGGTATGGTCATTGTGTTACATAAACGAGCTCGAACGGATCACTGTCCATTTTTGTGCGTCGACCCTCAACACGCATTGATGCCTTTGACATGAAGACCCAAAAAGGATAACAGTCACTCAGGCGACGTGCTGCAGGCAACGTCGCCAGACAGGCACGGAAGATTTCCTCTCTCGACGCTCTGCCCGTTGATAAAGCGCCTGTGGGTTGCAAGGCTGCTCGCACTCCAATGGCCATGGAGGAGCCTTTTATCTGACGCTGAAGTCCACGCTCTGTTCTGCACACATGGGGGCAAGCGCAAGCAAGTCCAAGTCCGCATCTGTCGAAGGCAACGATGCCTCAGGCTTGGATGACGAAGCCTTTGCTAAGGCAAGGCAGCATCTTGTTCCTGGGCTCAGCATTTTGGAATCAGGGGTTCAAATCAGAAAGCTGCTGCATACACTAGATCAGCAGATCTCACTGGTACCTTTTCTGACGACATGCTCGGGAGGCCTTTCAGTGTCCTTGGTGCGTCGAGCATGCAGCAGCTGGCGGCTCCGCTGCTGATCCTTGCAAAAGAAGTAGTTAGTAGGCATTTCGGAAGGTGGGTGAAGAGAACGACATGCAGAACGGGCACAGAGAACACCATGGCGGAGTCGGCGCGATAGGAAGCAACATCACCCCATAAACCCTAAACCTCAAGCAGCCTTATCAACCTTAAGCACTCAACCCTACAAAAAAGCCCCAAATAGAAGCGAAGATGGGGAAAGAGCTCCCAGCTGAGCAGCAGGGATCAGGGGATCATCTTTGTGAACTCTTTCTTGAGGTTGGGGTGGAGGGTTTGGGGTTCAAGCCACCAAAAGCTGGGGGGCTTTGGCATCAGGGCTTCTGCAGGCAAGTCCTGGGAGTAGCAAGAAGACAGCGCCTCCATGTGACTTTTCTGGCAGAGTTTGGGGCTTAGGGCCTTTAGGGTTTAGGACTCTAAACCCTAAACCCCTAAACCCCTACACTTAAAAGAAACCCTAAACCCCTAAACCCTTACACTTAAACAAAAACCCTAAACCCAAAACCACTAGACCCTCTCAGGAAGCCCGCAATGCCCGCGCGGCCCATGCCGCCTGTGATGGCTTCAGTGCCACCACAGGCAAGCAAGGAGGCCTGAAAGCCTTGCCGGGCCGGGTCTCTGTTTGGCATCACCCTCCCTGTACTCCTAAGTCCCGAAAACCTATACTCAAAATCCTAAACCCCAAAACCCAACAAAAACTATAGTCGCCTGCCAGGTCCTAGAGGAGACTGCGGCGGCCACACCAACGACAGGGCTTACGGACTTGTGCAAGAAAGACTCCATGGTTTTTGAGGCAGGTTGATAGCCTATCTATAGATCGGTGATCTGGATCTTGTAGATCCTGCAGATTGGCATCTCCTTCGTGGTGCTGCACTACCAATCCATCTTTATCGGCGTCATGCGTTGCCTGTTCCAGGCCAGGCAGGCAGCTTGTGCTCAATCGGCTTCGGCACGTGCAGCATCAGAGGTGATGACAATCCTGTCAGGCTTTCCGTCCTCTGCTGATCCTCTTCATCTTCGGACAAATCATTAAGGCTTACGGCAACTTTTGCCAAAATTAATAAAGATTTGGCACTCGGCTGATGTGTGTACTGTGCCAGTGAGCCTGCTTGGAGGCAGTTTTCTTCATTGCGGGTGCGCCGATTTGGATGTCATTCTATTCCATCTGGATGTTCGAGGTCAGCTTGCATCATCTTGCATCCGTTAGAGCGAGAACGTTTGCTGCGACTGTGCCTTACGCAAATCAATATTGTTCCTGTTCTTGAGTCGGTGTTCAAGACAGGTGATACAGTGCTGCTACGCAGCTCTTCGATGTAGCTGCAACCTGATGCTCATGATGTACCCGCCCCTGTCCTGGCAGAGCGGACGTGCATGGTGATCACTTCACCATCACATCCGCCTGCGCTTGATCCGAGAACGCATCTGGACGTGGGGTGAAGTTTCCGACACAGACAGGATCAAACAGGTTCAAAACGGCAGTTCCGAACATGGCAAGCATCGCGTCTCGGGGCGAAAGTTTCCCCGACAAGCTGAACGATCATGTGCTGTTCGAGATACGAACAAACAAAGTTCAAATCCGCTATGAGTTGTCCAGATGATCCTGATGAAAGCCCATCTTTTGTAAGCTTTCGTGTTTCGGGTTGTGCTCCGTTTTTCGAAGGTGACTTACGGACTGGCTCAGTGTGCAATCTCCTTCATCTTCATCAGAGACTCGGCGGAAGGGGCCGTGCAATACTCGTATGTTCTGAGCCCTCTACTCAGCCGTTCCGGCATGTCCCCGCGCTCTTTCGAGGCTTCTTCTACAACAACCTTTCCTTCGCCCGGATGCGCCCAGCCTTGAGCCAAATGCTGCGCAAGCAGAAGGCAGGTTGTATGCATACTATATATATATATATATATATATATATATATATATATATACACACACATTTTTCACACATGACATTCATATATATATATATATATATATATATGTATATATATATAAATTTCTATATTTATATTTATATTTCTATATGTGAATACATACACACACACCATCCTTTTCGTATTTTTGTTCCTTTTCCTTCCTGAGCCTCCAAAGCTGAGCCCGAACCAAAAAAAGCCCGAAACCCTCGACTTGCCGCCTTCCACAATGTGGATTCCGCCGACCCTAACTGGTAGCTAGGGGTAAAAAGGCGTACAAAAAAAAACACCCTCGACCCGGGGTGTAAGCTGAAAGCTTCGAGTCAGTATCCTCCTCCCGCAGCCAGCATGGCCTCCAAGATGCTAGTGATAGCAGACGGAAAAGAGGGTATAAAAAGAAGCCCGAAGACCTCCACCCGTAAGCTTTGTATCCTAAACCTCAAACCCTAAAAGTATACAAACACCCTGAAGCCCTAAACTCCAAAAGCCCTAAAGCCAACCCCCCCCGAAAGCCCTAAAGCTCCAAAGACCCCCAAGAGTCGCGCCGCGAAAGGAGAAGCTGGCGCGTGCGGCGCGCGCTCTGCTTTGAAGTCCCGGAGCCGCGTCCTCGGGTCTCCGCCGAAGCGATTCCGGGGTTTAGGGAGGGCAAGGGTTGAGGCTCTAGAGCTTCTTGAGGGCTTTAGGGCTTAGGGTTGAGGCTTTAGGGCGGAGGGTTTTGGGGCTCAGGACCGGTGACAAAGGTGGCTTGAGGACCAAAAGAAGCTCATCAAAAGCTGCAGCTTGGCTTATTTGCTGAGTGGGAAGCACCTCCTGCCTACGGTGCCGTGAATCTCTCAGCCAAGGAGAGGCAACCTGCTTGAATGGAGACCTCAACTGAAAGGGGCCGTAGAAAAGTAGAGCACTGACATGACACTATTGTTTGCCCCTTCTCGCAGAAAAATGCCGACCACAGAAGATCTGATGTGAGACCACGTGCGTGCGCATTGGTAAGCTGCCGCGGTTTGAGCAGTACAGAGCACTTCTCCACCAGGAGGTGGATCCGTCCGACGAGCCTCGACGAAAGGCGCGACGCGTTCGGCTCCGGTTTGCGGGACGGCACTTGGATGTGACAGAGCCGTGGAGTATCTTGGGCTCGAGCTGCTCATGTCATGAGGGCTCTTGGGGGAGTTCTGAGTTTCTCATGGAATCGCAAGAGCAAGGGACCCTATGCGATCACAGAGATCGCATCGTAAGCCGACGCGCAGGAAGGACGCCTACACGCAAGAAGACGACCACACCGAGGAGTCGCGGAATTCTGCGTGCTCCTGGTTCCAAAGCCACCTCTGGCATGTCTGCTACAAGCTCTCCACGTGCTGCGGCCTGCAGTCTCCCTGGCCAGCTTGGAAGCGGGTCACATCGGGGCTCTTGCTGCTGGCAGGCAACTTCATACTTTTCTGGTACAACTTGACGATTTTTCTCCCAGCAAGCAAGCTTCCTGATCGTGGCAGTTGGAGGATTGCAGGATACAATCTGGAACGTGCCACAGATGGGCAACTTCCGCAGCCCTTCCCATCAGCTTTGTCGGACGTGCAGCCGCGGCAGAAGCCAAGCACCCAGCTCGAATGGCCAGCACCGAGGAGACCCGGTAGACAGGTGCCGGAGAAGGCTCCGTCAGCAAAGGATCTTGGGATTGTGGAGGATGCTATAGACCAGGCAGATCGACTGATGTCTTATGCTCTCCTTCAGAACACCACCCAAATCATTCGTTTTAGAACACGCGCATGGATGATACCGATGCTTGCGCTTGCGAAGCGCCAGGAGTTGCCCTACCCTGACAAGATTACCCGCGCAAGTCCCACACATGGTGAGTACGCTGGACATGATAATGTGATGTTCGTATCGCCTTGCACTGCGGAAGAACTGCATGCACTAGACATACCCTTCGGCGATTTTTTGTTGGAGAAAGCAGCCTTTCTGCGCATGAACTGCTCAAAGAGGCAGCAGGGGCAAAACTTGGCCTCGAAAGTCGTGGTGGTGTATATGAACTTGCGGGAGAGCGGGTATTTCGGACATGCTATCGACAACGTGCTGCCTCGAGTTTTCGCGGTTGTTGGGGGTGCCAGGCGAGCTGGACATCGGGTGTCTCTGGTGCTTCCCCCTCTCGGACGAAGGTCCATGAGCGAAAATACGAAGTTGCTCTGCAAGTTTCTCGGCTTGGAGCTGCTTCAACGAGTGCCTTTGGAGCCGCACCGAGTGGTCGGGATCAGTGGGGTTGCCGCCTGGAGCCGAGAGCTTCGTCAAAGCTTCCAGCAGGCCATCCGAAGCTCTCCGCTCCTTCACTCCCAGTCCCAGCCTTCCGTGACGTGTCGAGATGGCCTTGCACCCTTGGTGCCTGTGAGTGCCAATGCAACGCCTTCCCTCAGCTCCGCCCTGTCGCAGTGTGCGGCCTGCAACACCGGGCTACCGCTCCGAAGCGGCAAAGGCGGCAACGCGTCCTCCGCCGGGATTTTTCTTGGCCGCCACGGCGGGACCCGGAATGCGAGGCCCGTGGAGGGTGCCCTTCTCCTGGAGGAGGCCTTCCGAAAACGGGAGTTTCTTGTTTACGCAGATGCCGGCGCGGTGTCCTTGCTGGAGCTCGCGCGGAGTCTCTACGGCAGTTGTCGGCTGGCGGGCTTCTCGGGGACAGCCATGGCCAATCTGATCTTTCTACCACCAAGGGCTGCGGTGACAGAGTTCAACCCTTATCTGCTGTATGCCAACTACTGGCAGTGGTCTTATGCCTTGGACTACTGCTACTGCCAACTCGCCATTCCACAGAGCATCACCGCAGAAGAGGCTGAGGCCTGGTCCTCGAAAGCTTTGGCGGAGACGGACAGCGACGCGGGGTAAAAAAAGTCGCGAGAGTGAGAGTTTTCCTCTGAGCGCAACGTGTGACCCAGTGCCTTTGGCCGCTACTACAGGCTCCCGAGCGTCGCGACACCGGGGGCCCAGGCTGAGATCTGAAGAAGTTTCAAGTTTCTGTGTGATGCCCAAGTAGTCCGCTGAGCCTTGTGCAGGCATCTCCGAAGAGACTCATCTGGTACACTTCTCTGTTGGGGAACGCCTCGTGTACAGTTTCCGATGTTTGGAACAGCGACATGACGGCATGAATTGTACTGCGCTCCAGAACCTCATGCCCAGAGCTGGGAGTGGTCTCGTAGTTGCATCAACATGAAGAAGGTTTCGTTAACCCTAACAAAACCCTACACCCAAAGCCCTACTGGTATCGTAGAAAGGTAGACAGATCTTGACCCATAGTTGGTCTCTTAACGAAAGCCTCTGTGAGGCGACTTGCTGCAAAGTACAAGGCGCAACCCAAGATCAGGAAGGTCGCGGTGAGTGACGAGCAGGCCAGGATCCTTTCCTTCGCCTTCGAAGAGGGGGGGGGTTCCTCATATTCCCTGTTAGAGAAGTGTGCTGTTGTGTGTGTGTGTGTGTGTTTTTTTTTTTTTTCCGGGCCAGCTCGATGGGTTTTGACTCTCTTGTGTGAAAAAGCGGAGGCCCGCGTGCTGCTTCAGCTCTGCACCTGCGCAGACGAGACTACAGCCGGCTCTATGAGCAAGGATGCGGAGGACTACGGCGCTGAAGTTGCGCAGCTACTCTTGGAGAATGTTGTCGGTCATTGGAAGTCAAAAAGTGCAGATGTGGTGCTTGCCGATGCACAGCAAAATGACTTCGAGCTGCGACTGAAGGCCTTCAAGATTTTGGGCACCTCTGCCGCCTCTGCCTGTACTTACTGCCTTTTTATCAGCATGATTCCTCAGGGTGGTTCCTTTTTTTTCTCTCACAAAAGCATACTTTTTTGGCATGCTTCAGGCACCTCCGTGGAAGGCTACGAGCGGGAAGTGCTCTTGGCCTGTGCCCACAGCGGCACCGAGCAGCTGAAGCTTCTCCTGGAAGCCACGGAGTCGCCGCCGGAGGCGCGGCTTCGCCGCCTGGCGCAGGCAGCCGTAGAAGGCGAAGCTCCGGCGAAGATGCCTCGGACTCGGATGGGCCCTGCTTTGGGAAAGGACCCTGACCCTACTGCGTCGAGCGAGGTGGCCACGGCCACGCTCCACAGGCCCGCGCTCGGGCGGAATGGCTGCGGCTTTTGCAACCAGATCACCGATGAAGGACGCGAGACGCTCGCAAGGCTTCGCCTGGCCTCCGGGCGAGCCCTGGCCGCGGAGCGCCGGGCGGCCCAGCGCGTGCGCGTCGCAGGGGCCCTCGCCGCGGCGTCTGGACTGCACCATACTGTACCAGAGGAGCTCCGATCAGAGAAGGTCTGCCTCTGCTGCAAAGAGGATGGTGGCAAGCTGCTGCTTTTCCCATGTGGCCACACTGCCCATGCCGCCTGCTTGGGTCGGATAAATGGTCGTTGTCCGGACTGCCAGATTGATCTGGAGGAGGACGAGGCTGTGTTACTCGATGCCCTGCCATCGATGACGGGAAAGAGAAGCTGCAGATTCAGCTCGAAGATTGCTGCGATTGCCTCAGAGCTGAAGCGTATCGTTAGTCGCCTCGACGGGAAGGGAACAGCACAATGTGTGCTTGTTTGCCAGTGGCCATCTGCTTTAGCGCAGTTGGAAGCAGCTATCAACGAAGAGGGCATGACGCCTCTGGTTCTGCGCGCTGAGAGTGCGGGCGCAGGAGAAGATGCTGACCAAAGAATCATTCTCCTCACACCCGACTTTGTACAGAATCTCGGCAAAGCAAGCTTGCAAGCGATTTGGCGCGAGCGACTGCTGGCACCTTGCTCTGTGCGCCATATTCTGATCATGAACCTTGTGCACAGTCCGGCCAAGCGCCACGAGTGGGAGAGGACCTAACTTGATGCAGTGGGTTTCGCCCCACCTCTTTCGTCTGCTTCTTCTTCTGCTTCTTCTTGCTGTCTGTGATTTTCCTCTGTACGAAAACAACTATTCTCTAGGTGAGCAACCGTCAGTATTACCCAGACTCTAGACCTAAACCGAGCCCTAAACACTCACAGTGATGCGCAGACGGAGCGACCGTTCCTTGCAGGAAGATCCTTGGCTTGGCACGGATGGAATCCTCTCTGGGCATCGTCCCCGCAGTAGTGCTTCATCGCTTCGTCGTCCAGGGCACGGTACGCCTGCCCTCGATTCCCCTACCAACTTCTGTGTGAGTTTCCGAAAATTAGGGGTACCTTATTTTGGGGTCCTTAGAATACACGTAAGGATCCTACTATTTAGGGTACTATATTCGGGTCCCCTATTTTCCGAAACTCCCGTATCTCACTAGGTGGGACCTTGGAGCCCTAGGCCCCCGGTGCGGGATGTGCCAGGTAGAGGAGGACCTCGAGACCACTCAGAGCTGAGCTTGCTCTTGCAGCAGCTTTCTTTCTGGGTCGTTTACAGCAGAAGCTTACAGGCATGCCGCTAGGCTTAGGAACTATACAAGTCTCGTGCTGTTTCGACCGCATGCCTCACCGGTGGCTTGTGAAGACTGAAGTTCTGGCACCACTGTACAGCGCCGGCGCAGTCGACAAAACCAGCTACCTCAGACAGTGAGCGTTTTGCGTCGCCGTGCACGAGGAAGCTACACTACGTTGTAGCAGTATAAAGTTATGTCTACGTATCAATTGTCTATCTGTCTATCATCTACCGATCTATCTACCTATCTTATTCTCCTATTACGTTTTTTTATCCACCTATCTATCTATCTATCTGCCTTTCTATACATGTGTGTACTTGCTTTTCTAATGTCCATATCTCTACGTTTCTATATCTCGAAATCGACATACCTCGATATCACCATATTTGCGTTGTCTATATGTCTATATGGGTGGTTGTCAAAATTAGGGTCCCTTTTTGGGTCCTTACTATAATGCGGCACCGAATAATTCGGGTAACCTAAAAGGGACCCTAATTTTGACAACCACCCATATGTATATCTATATCTATATGTTTCTCTGTATCTATGTCTATATCTATATCTATCGATATATCTATATGTCCCCTTGTTATTATGTATTTATTATATATTTACACATATATATATATATACATAATATAGTATTAGATTTTCACAGACAGCTAGCAGTGCACAGGACTGTATAAATGCTTATGATGCTACATGTGAGGCTGCCGCGCTGAAGGCCGCAGGTCGGCTGAACCGAACCCCGGCGGAGGCTGTAGATGTCTTCTACGGGGAGGCACGTTCCGAAGCGTTCTTTTCAAGAACAACTAATATTAACAGTAATAGCAATAGCAAGGTAATAGTAATAGTAATAGTAACCGTAGTCGTAATAGGTTTGGAAGACAGAGTTCAAGGTTTGTGTCGACGATCCTAAACCCTAAACCTCTTCTGCTGGTCCTTGGTTGTTTGCTCTGCACGCAGTTGCAGCTCCTGGCAACAGTTGTAGCCGTTAGTCGGGCATGAAACCCTGAAACTCCAAAGTCTGGGAGGCGGCTTCGGCCTGGACGTACGAAGTCCGTTCCTCTGCCGAGGTGGCCTTGTGAGGAAGGGTAGCGCTGTCGGTGTTATTTATCATCGCTGGTTGTGCTTGTACCTTCACTCGAACTAGCAATATTTATGATCGAAAGCATCACTGCGAGTTGCTTAGAAGGAACACGGTATGGGAATCCCGCAGAGGCGGATGCGGCTGAGCTGGCAGAAGATGAACAAGGCCAGACTGCAGCCGGACAGGAACATGCCCATACTGTTTTGGTGTTCCTTCTTGCAATTAATTCATAAAGGACCCCAAAACCCGATTCTAATGATTAAGGCCCCTATATTACATGCAAGTCCCAGAGAGGGAGCAAGCCAAAGCTTTGTGCGAGCGAGGTCTACGATCCATAGATTCGTGTCGGACTCAATCGCTTTGCTCGCTTGAGGTCTCATAGGACCAGCTTGTTCACTATCCTGTGCCAATGCCTCTTATATTCTGAGGTGTCTAGATCAAATCGGCTACTGCATCGTGGCTGGCAGCACGAGGCCGTGTTCTGCAGTCCTATCGAGATCAACCTCCAAGGTGGTTTTGATGTCGCAAACTGCAGGAGCGAACTTCAGGAAATGCAGGTCTCCAACAGAGCTGTCCACGTTTGCACATCATTCCACACGTACACACCTCAGACATGTTGAAATAAGAAAGCAGTTTTGTAAACTCTTCCGTGCTCGCCAGTCAACTGAAGAGAGCCGTTCGCGGACGCTCTCGTGGCATCCTCCACCACTGTAGACTCGAGGAGGACGCTGAAGCTCGTCACCAATCAGCTTTGCAAGGGGGCCGCTTCCCCAAATCTGGGATCATTTTCGTTGTAGTAACCCTTATAGTTATAGTAACCCTTATGATTAGCAGTTTTTGTTGCAACCCTGATTTAGAGTAGCCCCCATCATTGTAGTTATCCTTCTAATATGTTTAGCCCCTTTTTAATAGAGACATTATGTGATTGTCTGAGAGTAAGAGTAGCCCCTGCAGTAACGCACGGAGTTCTAGCTTGCGCAGGACGAAGAGGCTCCTCCCCTCGTGGATCCCGAGCAGGCGTTGCGAAAAAGTCGGGAAGACGTGTGCTACGCAAGGAAAGGGCAGCGAGAAGTGGGGGCTACACATAATCTTTTCTATTCCGTTCTATTATCTAATATGCTCCTATGTATTCTAGTGTAGTCTATAATACTATTTATTATGTTGCAGTGCATCAATATCCTGTTACATTTTCTGCTATAAACAGCTATATGCTGTTTTGCTCTGCACTATTCCTTAAGTCACATTCTGTCATATCATCGTCTAGCATAACATCATCGGATATATTGCTGTAGGTATAATACTATATTACTAGTGCTCTACCATATACGCTCTCTGCCCAAAGTCATTCGACACAGTATGCTGGGAGACCATGCGAGCTGCAAAAAAGCAACTTTGAACTTCTGTTCCGTTTCTGTTTCATCGAATTTCACGACGTGTCTCGCAACATCCGAGGCCTCTTCCAGCGGACCCTAAACCCGGGACCTTAAGCTGCCTTAATCTGAAGCCTGTTGGACACCATGACCGAAGGTCGTAGCAACGGAAATGTTCAGATTCTTCAACTCAGATGTCTCAATCCTCTCCTAAACCCTAACCCCTAACCCCTTAAGATTCTTCAATTCAGATGTCTTAATCCTCTCCTAACCCCTAACTCTTAAGCCTTAAATCCTTGAAGGCATCTCCCCTAACTCTTAAGCATTAAATCCTTGAAGGCATCTGTCTATGCCAGCCATTGCTCTTCGAGGAAGGCCCACGGTGCATTTAGCGCTGCCACTGCTACAACAGTCTATAGTGTTTCACATATATATATATATATATTATGGCTATAGTATCGTAGCTTGAAGTAGGTTGTGCTGTTTCTGGTCTTCTGCATTTCGCTCTTTGATTCTCCAGGCACGTGTCTTCTCCTCATCCGTCTTTCTGCCATGATGTGCGGTATCAGTGCCAACGAGCAGGTGGTTCTCCTGTACTACCTCGGGCCATCTCCAGCGGTGGCGAGTCCGCAGCCCGAGCGCGCTACATCGTGGAATCTCTGAGAGCCACGACTCTGAGAGTCCGACTTCGGGTGTTTGCTTTAAGCTTTAGGATTTGTCGCGATGAGCATAAATTACCTTGTAATCATGCCTTGAACAGTCTACGGTGCAAAAGGACAAGGCTGAAATCTGCAGGATCTCCGTGTGTGCGACAGCCCGAGAGCGCTGAAGCTTGAGCCCAAAGAAGCCCATGCCCCGGACTGGAAGCCCCCCACACACACTGAGCGCCGGAAGGCTAGAAACCACCCTCACGGCCTTGAAAGGCCCAGTGAGGGCTTGAAGATGTCTACTGCAACTGACAGGCTTGGCTCCCCGAGATGCCCCCTCGCAAGTCTACGAGGCCTCTACATGCAGTATTCGGCTGAAGGGTTTCGGGTTCACAGTCGAGTGACCATGATAACAACACCGACAGTTTCAGTAGTAGTCACAGCAGCGCTAGCAGCAACATCAAGAGTGCCAATCATTTTCTGATCACACCAATACGAACCATGAAAGCAATACTGCCAATCATGAATTGAGCGATGTTAAACTCAGCTCTGGTACTGTTATCGGGAAGGATATCGATGCTGCTGATCATGATGGGGATGATTCTGGTGATGACCAAGATGCGAAATAACAATAATATGACGATCATGAGGATGATGATGATGTTGATGATGATGATGATGGAGATGATGGTGATGATGATCATCAACACCGCCATCGCCGCTAAATTAAATTACCCCGCCGCCATCAGCAGCAGCATCATCATCATCATCTTCCTCCTCCTCATCTTTACCACCGCCACCAGCAGCAGCACAACCACCATATCAAAAGCGACTGGTAGAAGTTGACCACGGTCGAGAAGTTCCGAGGTTGTGGAAGTGGGAAGAGAGCTCTTGAGCTGTAGGTCCTGTGAGCACTCTGGCGTCTGAGCAGGCTATGCCATTGAATGCAGTTGTATGCTTCGAGCATTTGGCAGCCCAGGCTTTCCTTCTAGATTACAGTGTCTTATCCTATTCGTGGCAGGTCCGCATGAAAGAGGACACAGTCATCGCCTACATGAATGACGCGTGCACCCTGCTCATTGAGGCAAGGCAAGCTCGATTTTTTGCTTCACGTAGAACCAGGACCACGACTGCTCCATGGGTAGGAATACGCAGAGCCAATTTCCTCAGCCACCTCATCATCGGCAGTATTAAGACTATTCAAGCAGAGCCGTTGCCAACCAGGAGCTGGGACCCGCTCTTATCTTTGAAGTCCGACCCCAAAAGGGGCCAGTCTGCCTGCAAGATGCGCTTCTTTGAGGATATTCTGCATGTTTGCATGGTCCTATAGGACTGAACCCAAGAGAGCCCGACCCCATCTAGCGACATTCTTCCAATGGGACCGCTGAGCCTGCCTTAAGGTCGACTTGAGCTTGGAGACCAAGCTGTCGCAACAGCAGGCACCCAAGGAGCCGGGGCGTGAAGAGAGCAAGCAAAGCAGTCCTGCCCGGGCCAGACTCTAGGGGCCTTAATAATTAAAGTAGGGTTTTTGGGCCCATTATACCATAATTATAATAAGGAACCCCAAAATAATGTTAGACTGCATGTCTGCGCAGAGATCTGCCGGGCCTCGTCGACTTCTCGCATTGGCTCCCAGCAACTTTACCGCGTAGTCATCGCGGATTCCGCCTGGCAGCTGTCCCCTGCGGGCTGCTGCTCTCAACCTTGCAGCCGCTCGGAAGAAGACTCGTTCACAAGGGGCCCTTCTGATGTCTTTACGTTGCTTCAGTTGCATTTTGGCTGCCCATCCGAGGCACCTTACAGCTGGCTGCGACATTAGCCGCCTCCTCTCTACTAGACAGGAGCTTTGGAGACAGAACCAGGCTTTGTGCCTAGACTTTCACCAATGAGCTCCTTAAGCACAGGCAGTGATGCTTGCGGGATCATCCAGCAAAACAGCCGTCCAAGGTAGAAGCAAGGAGTAGCTTGAGTCAGCAGCCACAGCCATCCAGTAGGGTCAGAGAAGCGGTTTCAAGATCTGTCAACAATAAATCTAGCCCACCTCGCCTCAACTTTACAACGCTGCGGCGACACCATCGTCGTGCTCTCCGTGACTTGGCACGGACAGCAAGGCTTGACTTGCTTTCATTGCCTTTATGAAGGGAGTGGCCATCATCACATGCTGGCTGTTGATTAGCAAGCTTTCGGCAACGTGAGGCTCTTGAGTAGTTCCTACGTAGCGTCTGCCACAGGGGCTGTGTTCGTTTCCGTGTGTGCTTTGCAACGATACCGGGCTTCCAAGGCGATTTTACCCTCAAGTCAAGGCGCGGCGGCTTGTGAGAGCAACGACTCTACGTACACAGTTTGAGATAATCCTGTATTGTTCACCGTGGGTCTTCTACTAAGTAGCGTGAGTATTACTGAGTGTCCGTATGTTGATTCATAGGACGATCATCTACGCACATCATACTATGACTATGGTACGGTTATGTATTACTGAATTAAGATAGTAGTCTATTCCAGTACACGGTATTACATCATACTACATTATGCTACACTATATCATGCTACATTTTGTCGTATCATCATGCATTATTGCATTCTACCAGACGTTGTTCGATTCTACTCTAGTCTATGGCAGTATATGATAGTGGAATATCGAACAGTAGTGTAGTGTATAGCACAGTGTAGTGCAGCATGTTGCAATTTAGCACAGTGGAATGTCATGGCATGGCATGGAATGGCATAGCATAGTGTAGTCGGTAATCCCATCTTTACATCAGATCATGCTACGTTGCTTTAGGCTTCATAAGACTATATACTATACATATAATCATATGATATATGTTCATATGATGCATATACACATATCTGCATACGTCTAGTTCTTTGTTTGAGGACATGTTGTGCAGTTAGCTTGCCCGGCTGGCGCTGGCGGCGGCAGGATTCGTGTGGCCTTCGGCCCTGCCGATGTGCATAGGCTCGCAGTGACAAGCAAGGAGTTTAGGGTTTAGGGGTTTAGGGTCTAGGAGTTTAGGGTTTAGGGGTTGAGGGTTTAGGGTTTTAGGGTTTAGGGCCGCTGATCCTGCGCCGAGTTGCCGAAGGCTACTGTAAAAGGCTGCAAGGCGACAGAAAAGGTTCCTAGAGTACTATAAGCTTGCCACAAGGCTGCAAAAGCTTGCTACAAAGGTAAGTAGTGTAAGGGTACTGCTTGTATGTGTTTACGATAATGCTAGTGTCAGGCTACTACACGGGACCCATACGAATACAATAAGCTTCCTGGAAGGGCATTTTGCAGGCGCCCGCTAAGGGAACAGTTTTCCCCTAGTGTACAGGCGACTCCAATAGCAAGCTTTCTTTGATAATTCAGAAGAAAGTAATGATAAACTAGAAGATAATTCTGCCAATTTGTAGATAAATACACTGTTTACTATTGATGCTAGAATTTGGGGGGTTTAGGGTTTGGGGTTTGAGGCTGAGGAGGAGCGAGCATTGCTTGATGCACTGATCTCCGAAGCGGAAGTGGCAGGTCTTCGTCAAGCGGCGCTGCATCAGCGCCATGGTCTCTTTTCCCAAGGCAGGGCATGACTGCTTCTGCTCCTTGTGAGTGCTGCAACAAGCAGACCTCACTTGAGAAGTCTGTGAAGCAGAGTTGGAGCTTCTGAAGAGCTCCGACAGAAAGGCATGTACTTCCTCGGATTTGGGGTTCGGGGCTTCGATTCTTCCGGTTTCATCTGAGGAGAAGGGCGGAGGGCTCAGGGTGTGAGGTGTCCCACGACCCTGGGAAAGGAGAATGGAGCCGACTTTCGGGAGAACGATGGCAAGGAGATGAGGCTTTCGCTGTTCATGAGGTTTAGGGTTTAGGGGTTCAGGGGTTTAGGGCTTTAGGGGTTCCAGGGTTTAGGGCTTTAGGGGTTCCAGGGTTTAGGGCTTTAGGGGTTTAGGGGTTTAGGGTTTAGGGTTCGGGTTTTTGGCTAGGCTTGCCTTTCTCTGATGGTTCTCAATGCCGGGTTTGGGTTGGGTATCTCTTTCGAAGTTCCAGTGCTATTGAGTTAGCCCAAAACTCCTGAAAGATCTGCAACACATTTCACGACTGAGCAAACAAGTATGACCCACATCACCACATGAGCTTTGATGCCTTCTTCCTTTCAGCCGCTGCCAAGCACAGCAACTCCAGGAGACATGAACATAGATATCATGCGAAGTATAGGCTCGAAACGAGCTGGGCTCTGTACATACGTACATACATACAGTGACAATTTTGACGTACATACATGCATACATACATAGGTACATGCATGCATGCATGATCATGCATGCATGATCAAGCAAGCATGCATGGACGCATGTATTTACGTATGTATGTATGAATGATCGAACACATTTGTGTTTGTGCAGAGAGAGTTCCACTATGAAGACACGCATACCAACTAGTTAAGCCTGCGCTTCAGCCTGCAAAACAGCGCATGCCTGCCTCTATATGTATATGTTTATGGCTATGCCCACGTTTCTGTATGTGTACATGTGTATGCCGTATGTGCGTGTGTATGTATATGTGTATGTATGTGTATGCGTATAGGCATCTAAACACTCATTGCTTATTTTTGCATATGTACGTGCGACTATTTATTCGGTGGTCGGCAGAGTGTTATGATTGCAAGGCTGGCATTTGGCTTCATCGGAGAGCTAAACCTTAAACCCTACACTAAACGCAGAACAAGGCCTTTAAACAAAAGACCCACTAAACGCAGAATCCCTAAACCCCGAAACCGTAGCAGTAAGAGGCGTCATGATGGCAACGAGACTAGCAAGACGAGTGGAATCAGGCATCGCAGTCGAAATCGGGTTCGCAGGACATGGTCAGTCGCACAGGATCAAAGCAAGAAAGCATGTCGTGACATGCCTGGCAGCACAAATGGCAGAAGAGCCATCATGACAGTACTTGTACGAATTATGACGACAAGCAATAACAGCAAGAAGACGAATGTCGTAGTACAATGCTACTGTCCAGGTTTTGGTGAGTAATGGTATGCTACAAGTTGGGGGTAATAGCAGCTACGCTCCTCCATACAGTCGCACGCTCAAACAGACGATGGTTGCCTGTACATACGAACATACATGCATGCATACATACGTACACGCATGTGCGTACATACATACATACATACATACATGCATGCACACATGCACACATGCATGCATGCATACATGCGTACATGCGTACATGCATGCAGACAGACAGACACACTGACATACTTGTGCCACTTCGTTTGTGCATTTGCTTGCTTGCTGCTGTGTCGGGCCATGGTCTTGCATTATGTTTCCTCGGTCAGGGATCGACCTCCTGAGAAAGTATTCGCCGCCCTTCAGCGGGACAGAGAGGAGGGTGATGTGCGAGGCTCAGCAACCGCATGGAACAATAGCCCAGCCAAGGGCTTTCTGTTCAAAGAGCTGCTGCCAAGCTGTGGGATTCGATCCGGTAGTATCGGCATGCCTTGACTGTGCAAGGTTCGATTCTCTCAGACGCTCTCGGCGCTACCAAGAAACTCAGGCAAAGAGTTGCAGCTTCGATGGCCGCATGTCATCCCCTGAATTCGCTTCACGCTTTGGCTACAAAGATGCTTTGTCCGGTCGTTGTCAGGCCCCTAGATTGAGAGCGGCATAGGCGAAGCATGGTTGCTTCGGAATCCCATCCCGACCAGAAGTCATATCCCGCGTGCGAGAGATTGCGACTAGAACAGAACTGCAGCAGCGAGTATGGCTTGCAAGAAGGGTTATTAACATGTCGTCCTGTGGCAGGCCTTACTCATTTCCCCAAAGTCGTTTACGAAGCCAAGTAGGTCGGAGTGTATATAAGCCGGGTTTAGGGTTTAGGGAGCCTGGAGCCCACAGAAAGCTCCGGAAGCCCACACCCTAATATAGGGGCCGAAGTAGTTGCTAATACTGTTTTGGGGGTTCCTTACTATAAACATAGTAGAATGGGCGAAAGCCCTATTCTAATCATTAAGGCCCCTATGTTAAGCCCTTCTGGAGGCGAGACGTGGTGGAGGGAAAAGAGGGGTCGACAAAACAGCGTACTCCTTTAGGTCTTAAGCCCCCATTTCCTTCTAGATGCTTGAACCCTAATTATGAACCGTAAAGGGCCCTAAGCCGTAATATGGGGGTCGGAAATAACCACTAATAGGTTCTAGATGCTAGCTCAGCTGAGGGAAAGTGCCCTCAACAAACAAGTAAAGCCTGGTGCCCTCAACCCTTGAGCCTCAGAGACCTTACACCCTGAACCCTGAAGCAGCATATCCTTGAACCCTAATTCTGAACCGTAAAGGCCCCTACTTGTAAGCCGTAATATGGGGGTCGGAAATAACTACTAATAGGTTCTTCAGGAGAAGTGTGGTATAGCCCCACATCCCGACTCGAAAAATGCCGTGCTTATGAACCACTTTTCCAGGCCCGGGTGTGTTCACGTCCATTCTGGCAAAGCTTGCCCGCGAGCGGCGCTGGTGCGAGCCGCTGAATATCCTGGGGAAGTTCGGGTTTGCGATGGGGGTCCAGGGTACAGGGTTTAGGGTTCGGGCTTGGGTTTAGGGTTCGGGCTTGGGTTTGGGGTGAAGGGGGTTGGCGATGAAGTGTTTAGGTTTCATGGTTTTAAGGCTTTGGGTTTTGGAATCGGTGGCTTAGCAATTTTGACGACTCCTTGACCCGCGAGAAACAAAGGACGTTTACCAAAAGCAATAATCTACAAGCCCTGGTATAGTACCCTTCTCGTACCCCTCTAACCTCATTGTACCGGTATGGTACCCTTATAGCACCCTTAAGCCCTACGCCCTAAAGCCCTCCTCTGCGACAGGTGGGACGTTGATGCGGTCTTTGCAGAAATGTCGGCTCGCAGTATCAGGCCTGAAGTTCGAAAATTTCATCCATTTAGGGCTCAGGGTCTGGTTTCTTGGGGGTAGCAGTAGTAGTAGCAGTAGTAGTAGTAGTAGTAGTAGTAGTAGTAGTAGTAGTAGTAGTAGTAGTAGTACTAGTAGTAGTAGTAGTAGTAGTAGTAGTAGTAGTAGTAGTAGTAGTAGTAGTAGCAGTAGTAGTAGTAGTAGTAGTAGTTGTAGTAGTAGTAGTAGTAGCAGCAGTAGTAGTAGTAGTAGTAGTAGTAGTAGTAGTAGTAGTAGTAGTAGTAGTAGTAGTAGTAGTAGTGGTAGTAGTAGTCGTCGTCGCAGCGTTGTCGTAGTAGGACGAGGGTTGCTAGAAACAGAAGCAGTGGTAGCCACAATCTTTGTAACGGTATCAGTAAAGGTGCAATCACAGTAATTGCTATGGGAATAGTACCTAGTAAGCGTTATGGCCCGTAGTAGCAGTAGCAGCTAGAGTCATGACAGTTGGAATAAAAGAAGGCAGAGTAATCGTAGCTACTGGTCGAAAAGTGGCATGAAGCTGTCTCACTAACAGGAACCGAGGTACTATTGAGAACGGTATTGGTCGTGATAACAATAATAGTAACTTCGGCAGTGATAACTCAACCAGAGAAGATAAATACCTTCGGCTGCTGCCAAGAACAAGGGAGTTCCAGAAAAGTCCTGTGCGAGGCCAAACCGCATCCATCTGAATGCGGCCATCAACGTCTTTGCGAAAGCGAGGTGGCTTGCTGGGCCTAGACCCACTCTTTTCTGGCAAGTCGTTGAGTTGCCATGAGTGGGTTGAGTTTAGGATTTGGCGTGTGTTAGGTTTCGAGTATAGGTAGGGTTTAGGTCGCAGCACGCCGAGGAGGCCGCAGAAAGCGGAGGAATGGCTGATTTGGATGCAGGACAATGATGTGAAGCCCAACGAGGCACACAGGAGATGAGCTACCCTTGTTCCCATATGGGAGTTTCCCCTTATAATAAGGGTCCTAAAAATTTAGGGTACCATAGTAAGGTCCTCTATTTTCGGAAACTCCCATATGATTCCCGTAATGCTTCTCAGCTTGCTGAGTGTGTTCAGGTCAGCTACAACAGCGTCATCAATGCTTGTGCACAAACTGGCTATGTTGAGCGCGCCGAGATGTGGCCAGATTCCTAGAGCTTGCGGTATGTCTAGCATCAGTGACTGTGCAGCCGCGCACTGGTTGCTGCAGTCCTTGTTCGTTGGAGAGCAAGTCGATATGCTGTCACGAAGGCTTGGGCGCATGCTGGAAGCTGGCATTCAGGCAAACGAGGCCTGAACTTGTAGCTCGTCACTTAAATGCGAATCTCAGCATCCTGAACGTCCCGCCATGAGGTCAGCTACAACAGCGTCATCAACGCTTGCGCGCAGAAGGGCCGCGTGTCACGTGCGGCCGCGGGCCGAGCGGCCGGCCCGGGTTAGGGTGTGCCGTGTGCCATCTGCTGCAATGCCGAGCCGGCAAGGAAGTGTGGCTGGAAAGGATGCTGGCTGCTGGAGTACCGGCCTCGGGTCCAGGTCCATGGAGCCCTGTAAGAGTATGTCCAAGGAGGGCCGTGGAGAGCTTCGTAAAGTTTCTTTTCACATTGACATGTTTTGACTGTGCGACCGAGGTCAAGACTGATGCCTTCAGCTACAACAGCGTCATCAACGCCGGGGGCCTCAAATCAATGAGCAGATTCACGTCCGCGAACATCATACGCAACGGACTCGTGCAGGATTGGGGGACTTGATGCTCTCAAGGTTCAGGGTTGATGGCTTCCATGGCCCTTAGCTCTAAAAACCCTAAGCCGCAGAGTCGTTTACGTGAAACAGAGCAGGCAGTAAAACCCCTCATCCAAGCTGGACGTCTTGCGGACACCAAAAGACACGAGGGTTCAAAAAGAAAAGAGTCGTTTACTGCACTGCTCGCAAAGGCTTGTGCTCAACGACGCGACATTGAGCGGGCTGAGACATGGCTGGCATCCTCGGCGAGTTGGATGTATGAATAGTGACATTGTATGAACAGTTTTTGTTCCTACTACATATGTCTTCTGCCGGACTTCGGTTCAACATCCTACGTAGAAAGTTTTTGTAAGCTATTGTAGGGTTTTGTAGCTATTTGATGTATTGCCGCGCCATGTGCGAGGATCGTTGTAGTGTAGCCTGTACAGTGCAGTGTGCTACAGTTTAGGTTGGTTTGCTGTATTCAGATGTGACATGTCGCTAGCATAGGACAGCAAGGGGAGAAGGAGCAAATCAAGGGAGTATCAGTTTTACTACGCCAAGATACACCACATTGTGATCCGGGACTGGTCATGTAGCCAAACCCTGAACCCCAAACAAACGCCCGTAAACCCTAAACCCTAAATTCTAAACCCAAACCTTAAAAGACCAGCACGAAAGGAGCCTGCGAACGCCAGGAGAAGATGCTCAGCGAGGGCATCCAGGCAGATGAAGTAAGCCGGGAGCCCATGATCATGGTTTATGGTTTGGGGCTCCAGGGTTTTGGGGTATTGGGGTTTAGGGTTGAGGTTTTGGGGTAAACCTAGAGGTTTGGGGGTTTAGGGTAGGAGAGGTTAGGAGTTTGGGTTCTCTAGATTTTTGTCAGTCGGCCGGTGGTTTATCGCTTTGTGCTTTGGCACCCCGTATCCCGAGGCTACAGCAGTGTCATCAAGGCCTGTGTGCAGAAGGCCTCGCTGGTTAGTGGGGGCATGCAGAACCTGCTGCAGCAGTCATGAAAATGTGTCGTGTGAAGTAGTCCAAGAGAGTAGCCTAAACCACGAACCTTACACCGTGTGCCCCAAACCCCAAATCAAATCTGCTGTGCCTGATTGCCACGTCCAGGGTGAGTTGGACCTCGCTGGCTACTGGTGCATCCTCCTGTGTTTTGCTCCAGGGAGTCAACAGTTTGAGAGGCATGGTAAGTGTGGTGGCAGCTGCGATATCAGAAGGTGCCCTACAAGTTTTGCAGCATGGGCGGCCAATCACACAAAGCCAGGCTCGAAAGAATGGCTGCAGCCGGATTACAAGCCAACGAGGCCGAGGGTCCGGGGTTTAGGGGTTTAGGGTTTAGGGTTGAAGGGTTTCGCGTTTAATTAGGGGTTAGAGGTTTAGGGTTTAGGGTATAGGGGTTTTAGGGGTTTAGGGTTTAGTTTAGGGGCGCAGAAATCCGAGTTGTGCAGGTGACCTACAACACCGTCGCAGGACTGCGGGGGGTTCTGTCTTCTGCTCTGCGTGAGGAAGGCTTTTATTTTGCTTGGCCCCCCCCAAAAAGTACAGGACTCTTCTTCTAAGGATTGACAGCATCAGGGCGTGTTTGGCATGGCCATCAACGTGTTGTCCCGAAACTAAGGACCCCTGCTTTCACCCGAAGTGCTAGAAATGCCAGAATCCTGATTCTCAGGACGCCCACGTAAGGCGGCCCGCAAATAGCTGAAATCCTCAAACTTCCCGAGGAGCCTGTCTTGCTGCTGGTGACAAGGAGCGCCTTGAGAGATGGCTGCTTGGCATGAGCAGTTGATCTGGTCTTACCAGGAATGCTGACAAGTTAAGGTAACCGCAAGAACCCACGGCTCCCCGCAATTTCTACCATTGCTTCTGCTGCTACTGCGTACTATTCACAGCAACTGGTGACCTCTGAACCGATCTGCTCCGATCTGATCAGGTTGTGTTTGACAGCATTGGACCCAGACTAGCCTATTCAATCCAGAGTCCCTGACCCCGAAAGGCCCCAAACCCCCAAAGCCCACTAAACCTGTAAACCCCTAAACCCCAAATCACCCGCAACCCCCACCACCCTTCCACCCACCCCCCCAAAACAAAAAAGCGCGATACCCGCGACAGTCTTCCAATCTGATTCGAGGCGAAAGCTGATGAGATTGGAGGAGCCGTCTGTCAGCGGCACAGAGGAGCGAGCATTGATTTTGTTTTCGTCGCTTTAACCACCCCAAAACGAATTCATTCGGCTTCTCTTTTGTGTGTAAAAGGTCTCTACCAGTGTTCTAGAAAGGTATACCAAGTGGGTTCTCTAAGAAATCTATACGAGGCTCCATGAGGGTTCCCTATAGTTCTAGAGGGGTTCTCTGAGGGTAGTGCAAGGGTACGGGGCACCATGAGAAAAATCCGCGGGCGACATGTCTCCGGCTACCTAAATACGAGCACCTGAACAGGATATCACCACGGCAACTACGGTTTAAAGGGGACCTCATAGTACCCTCAGGAAGGCCCTTACAGTACTGATTCCATGTTCTCGAGTCGCGGAGGTGGGCCGCACTCCCTTGCAGAAGCCATCCCGGCCCTCTGCCTGTACCACTCGGAACTTAGACGAGGTGGACAAGGACGAGCGTGTCGGAGTGCCCATTTGCCTTGTTAGATAGCTACTATTGCAATACGCTCCTCGTGCAGGACATCCTCAGTGACACCCTGCCAAAGAAGCCGGATGACCTTGCGTTAGAAGCTCAGTGACTTACCTTTGGTTAGTAGGGAATGGAAGAATGGTGGCAATAGCAGTTATAATTGTACTCCATTGCTCCATTCCCTACTAACCAAAGGCAAGTTGATCGTACGCTTGGCACCGTTTCCACCCACAGCTTGCTCGAGGCGCCGTCGTCGCACCGAGCGACGTCGTGAGGATGGAGGCTGCCTCTGAGAATAACGGAGTTTCCGGAAACCAACGCCCAATGGTAGACTCACAAAGAAGCAGGATCCTATTTGTAAGGAGCGAACGCATCTTGGTTGAATTCCTTTGATACCGGTGGATTACTGTGCACAGACGACCAACGACTCAGCTGTTCATGCAAGCTGCAGCAGGTATCAGCGAAAGCTTGCCTGCTTGCTTGCTAGCTTCAAAGTGTCATGGTGTTGTACAGGGATTTTGTGGATTCGTTTGGCAGGTGCACCGCTGTCTCGAAAGTCTCCTTCCCGAAATGCAACGAGTTCGCAGGTGGCTTGTGCCGAAAAGGACAGGCATACAAGACATTAGCTGGCATGTGATGCAATCAATCCACAAACCTCATGCGCTGCACTGGTACAGCGTTCAGGTTTCAAACACGGACCAGTCTCAGACCTGGATGTGGGCAAGGACACACGCGGGCACGAGCGGGCACAGATCGCACTGACACCTGAACATGCAGTTCGTATAATGTTCGCATCTCAAGGTTTATGCCGTTCGTGCTCAGCACCAGACGACCGTCGACCTCGATGGTTCCATTCTGTAGAGCTCTGCTTTGGGTGTTTCCTGCTCTACTGGCATTCCGAGCATTCTTGCTGATCCTCATGCCTGAGAACACATCAGTCTGTGACGATGGCGATATGGGAGTTTGCGAAAATTAGGGGTACCTTGTCATAAGGATCGTACTATTTAGTGTACTATATTAAGGTCCCCTATTTTCGGAAACTCCCATATTCATGAGCAATCCCTCGACACATTGCTGTGACGGAAGTCTTCGTCACCTGTTTTGATGATACGAGGCCCTCCAGCAAGATTGGTGCAAGACTCGAGTCTCTTCGAGTTTAGCCCTTCTTATGCCATTCTAGCCTAGTCGATACTCTACTAGCCGTAGGCAACACTTGATCTTCATCTTCACATTTATCTTTATGTTTTGCCTTGTCCCTATTCTTGTCCTTATCCTCATCCCTATCCTTGTCCGTATTACTGTCTTTGTCTGTAGCATTTGTCCTTGTCTTATCTTTAGCTTTGTGCTGTCTTAGTCTTGTCTTATCTATCTTATTTTCTGTCCTGCCACATTTCATTCCTTTGAGTGTTTTAGTTGTCTTAAGATATTGCATAAGTGTAGAATGCAAATCAGGCATATCTCCTGTGTGGTGTCTCGCGTTCAGAAGTGTGGTGTGATTCGTGCTTGCTGAACTTGGAAGGATGTTCATGATCCTGGCTTCGGGCTCAGCTCAGCCGGACGGCTCTCTACACCCAAACCCCAAAGCGGCACACCGCGGCCCAAGCCAGCTTCTGAGTTATCAAGTGGCTTGAGGTGCTGCTGCAGCTAGTGCTGGCCGTCGTCACCTCAGGAGAACATTCTCAATCACTTGCGCTGTGCCACAGGAGCCGTGCGAGAGGCGTAGACCTTTCCGTGAAGATTGCATGTTCTCGCCTTGGCGCTTGTATTTGATCCCTGACGATTGCGGCTCTTAGGTCTGGTCTGACTACGCAATCCAGTCTACGAAGTCTTAGATCTTGGCTGTCGGAGCTTGTTGCCACAGAGTCTGTCTATTTAGGGTTATTTGTTGGAAACAGTTGTCTGTGCTGACATGCTACTGAATCGCATCGTTCACACCTTGTTCTTGCATGCTACAGTATGAGCCGGGAAGATGGTCCTAGTGTGTCAAGGACATTACAAGCGGTAGGCTATAATAAACAAAGCACTATGTAGTCCCCCATGTTCTCCGTAGTATGATACAACCTGAAGCCCCATTATCGTTATCAAGGCCCACTGTTTTCATGCCTGCATGAGCGTGACGCAACTAGCTCTGACATCGCGTCATATCGTGCCCCTTTCTGGGCCGCGTTTCGAGTAGCAGGGGTTCACTGTGTTACACAGAGAGTCCCTGTCCAAGCCCATTGGCATGTGGATAACTTGGATTTCGCACTTTCTGCACCCAAGATTGCCAAAGCAGGAGGCCCGGATCCCCCTATGTTCCCTATGTAACCTGCGTGACGCCTTGAGCTTGGAAAGGCAGCGAGTTTTGCAAGCTTTAAATCATAATATAGGGGCCTAAATAATTACCAAGACCATGTTTGGGGGTTCCTCATTATACTCTTAGTATAATGGGCCCCAACACCCTATTCTAATTATTAAGGCCCCTATATCATAGTTCCCTTTGAGTAACCCTTATAGTAACCCCTTTTAAGGAGCCTTATACAGGAGCCCTATTCTAATTATTAAGGCCCCTATATGTGCCAGCATCCGCGCACCCCCCCCCCCCCCTCCCCCCCCCATGGTAATCCCCCTCCCCCCCCCTGTGGTTCCTGTGGTTCCCCCCCCCCCTGTGGTTCCTCTTGGTTTTCCCCCTCCCTTTTGTGGTTCTTCTGGTTCCTGTCTCCCCCCTCCCCCCCTGTGGTTCCTGTGGTTCCTCCGCGTGGTTGCTGCTGCTTTGTTGTTGCTGCTGTTCTTCTTCTTGTTCTTGTTCTTGTTCTTGTTGTGTGGTCGCCCGGGTCGGGGGGGGGGGATACCATTGGGGGGGGGGGGGGGTCGAGAACGCGGAGCGCGGGCACATATAGTAGGCTCAGGCCTCAGAGGTCGGAGCTTGGCTGACGCTGGCAAAAAGAGATCACCATCCACCGCAGCAGCTCCTTGCCGTGGCTTCCGTTGGTGGTTGTCAAAATTTTGGTCCCTTTTTGGGTCCCTATTATAATACGGCACCTAATATTTAGGGTGCCCAACAAGGGACCCTAATTTTGACAACTACCCATCTAAAGCCATGTTTCCCAAGTCCCTCAGGCTCTCAGAAAGGGGTGCAGATGCGGGGCTTTCCGGAACTGTCATTTCAAGTGTTGGTTTTGCTGCTTCGAGGGCCGGGGCTTTGGTTTTGCGGTTTACGAGCCTTAAGGAGCAAGAAGGGAGGTCCTTTAGGGTGTTTTTGAGGGTGTTCACAGGGGTTGAAGTCAGGAGTTATCTTCTGCAGGGCTACTGCTGCCTTCTACTCTTCTTGTCCGTGCTGGATCTTTCGAGCAATCGAAGTCAAACCCACATGGACTAACAGTGACGAAAGTGGACGAGAAGGCCGAACGAATAATAATTTGATGGTAGACTTTATTCTCGTGCTCCTGGGGCTTGAAGTTTGGAGCTTGTTAATCTCGGATCCTTAGTTGGACCCTGATCTCAAATGTAAGATCCCTTCCTGGTACCATAAGCCCGCAGTCACCGCTTGTTGAACTCATACAGGACGGAAAGCTAAAGCCAAGTCCTAGAATCCGAAAACCCTAAGCCACTTAAGCCCTGAAGCCCTAAACCGTCAGCCCTAAAGCCTGAACAGAGAACAAAAAGACCTTCACAGGATCTCTTGGGAATACCGGCCGTGCTACACCACTGGTAGCTGCCCGAGCTGTTGGGCCTTTGAGTGTGAGTTTGCACAGTCTGGGTTGCTTCCGGAAGTCTTGCAGATGACAGCCCCTAAACCCTAAACCCTAATACAGTGCTCAGGCTCCTAACCTTCAGAACTGGGCCGAGCTGAGGTTCGAGGAGCGCTTGCAGAAGATTCGCAAAGACAGGAACGAAGACAGCTCGCACCTCAGCTTTAGCTGTCTTTCTCCGAAGCTGCTGAGCTGCTCACTCAGGCGAGCAAGTCCCCTTCAGCTACATGAAGCAGGCGGTTTAGGGTTTATTGTAAGAAGTGGAGGCAGCCCTGCTTTCATACGAGCAGGCGCACCTTGCCTACTTGCCGGAGAGACCCATCAAGATTGCCTGCATCCCAGTTATGTGTCGGGGGTCAGCTAATCCATGACGCAAAAGCACATGCCTCGTCATCTAGGTGTCCACTCTCAGAGTTCTGATGAGTTCCATTTGCACGGCGTCTTGTAAAGCCATACGCAGTCGTGGTCCAGAATTTGGCACATTCCAAGGTGGAGTTCTGCTGTGAGTTGCCGTCCATACCTCGCTCGACTGACAGTGTCATCACATCCCTCCAGGCCGCAACTGGCTGTTTGAATCTACGATGAGATAGCCCGCTAGAAAACATTGAATTGAAGCAATAATGCATGATGCAAGGACAGCGCGAAGCAGAGACCGTGCCGAAGACTTTTGATACTCTTGTTTTCTGTGCACCCTTATTGACAGGGCCGGCTGCTGGGTGGGTGCGACACTGCCATTGCCATAAAGGCGCCACCTCCGGCTGGCACCACACGGACCGGGGATGGAATGCGAAATGGGGGTTCAGAGTGGGGTGTAGAGTTTAGGGTTGTTGGGTTCAGGTATTAGGCTTTAGACTAGAGATGTCGCAAGGCTTCTGCCACTTCTCTCTTTGATGCGAGGACCGGCTTCAGCTCCCTCCAATACTTCGGAGCAAAGTGGGATCTCCAGGAGTACTACGACGAGGTCGCTGGAGTCTGCGTCTCTGTCTGCGAATCCGGGCCTGGTGACTCCGGCCGTAGGAAGGCGACCCGGATAACTTCAAGACGTGCCCCTCTTCATCTTGAAGCACTTTCTTGTCAGATTGTACTCAGCTTGTCGTTTGTGAGCTGTTCAGTGCCTTGACGGAGTAATTCCACAAGCAAGGCACGGACAGGGTGCGAAGCAAGCTGTGGCTACTCGCATATTGGCCTTTGCTGCAGGTATTGCAAGCACTTGAACGTATTGTACAGGAGCTACGAGTCTTGGCTGCATCAAGCTTGCTGGATGGTTTCGAAGGCGTAATGCAGCATGCCTGATTCACTCCTGTACCTCATTGCATTGTGACTGATGCAACAGGCTTGTAACAGGCGCCTGACAGCCGATGTTTGGGACACGTCGTAGCTTACCCTGTGCATCCGTAACTCTGAGGACACAACTCAGGACTTTGACTACGAGTCGTTTGGCGGCGGCCTCTCTGTTGTGTTTGTTGCGTTTAGAGACTGATGCAACCACGGGTGCGAGGCTTGACCAGAGAAGAAAACGCCTCGCTGGACCACCGATGCCGGCTTATGTGTGAGGTGCAGGCTTTGTTTCGGAAAGCACGTGCTTTGGAAGAACCCGCCTCGGAGGTGCACAAGCTGGCATTGCAGACGGTCGATGGTAAGGCTCTTCGAGCCATGCCGTCGTCAGTATTCGTTTATGGTTCAGTCAGCTGACACTTGCTCCAGAAGCTTGCAATCGCTCGCAATCACCTCCCGCTGCAAGAACGAGACCTCGCAAAAACGATGCGGAAGTGTCCCCTACGACTGCTGCTGCTTACTACTACTACTACTACTACTACTACTACTACTACTACTACTACTACTACTACTACTACTACTACTACTACTACTCCTGCTACTACTATTACTGCTGCTGCTGCTGCTGCTGCTGCTGCTGCTTTTTCGAGTTTCTGCCGCATGACAGAGAGCTGATGATGCAGGCACCGCAGTCGGAAAAGGGCAGGCCCTGGGGCATCTTCGCCGGCCTGTCAGGCCGGAAGCCGCGAGAGGGCACATTTTAATGCTAATTGTAACAATAACAATAATATAGTACTGCTACCGTAGTAATACTGCAATAGTACTACAATAACACCATAATAATGTTATAACAAATATACGGTCATACTGTATCAATACTGTAAGGGTACTATAGTACTATAAAAAATACGGCTTCGTCGCACCTCCGCAGATGGGATAGGCCGTAAACAGTGATGAGGCCAGCAGCAAGATTGGCACTACATGACTGGCGAAGCGAAGATCAACAAGCCTCTTCCCCAGTGTCTGGAACAGTTGGAATGAGGGGATTATCGTAATGTTCTAGCACTATTAGTACTGTCAGAGTATTATTCTCGCAGTATTTTAGGGTTATTGTAGTAACTGTTATGGTATTATTATGGCATGTTTATAGCATCGTTATTGCATTATTAAGGTATTGTTCTAACATGAGGTGGGCGTACGGAGCGAACTTACAGTAGTTCCCAGCGCGTGCTGCACTGGTCGCCCAGGCACACGTGGGCGAATTCGTCCACTGCGGCCCTCGTGAGCAGGCACGATGTGAGCCGAATGCGCCTCCAACCGACAAACTTGCAAGTGCAAGGGGTTTCTTTTCTCGCACCGCTTGGTTGAAATATGCATGGACGAGCGTCCACACTCGGGAATGCAAAAGCAGCAGCCTGTAGCAGTAGCATGTACAGGAGCAGGTAGCAGGTGGCAGGTAGCATGCAGCAGGCACTAGCAGGAGAGCTGTAATAGCAGTAGGCAGTAGCAGTGGCGGCAGCAGCAGGCAGCAGGGAGCCGGAGTGTGATTGATGATGTAGTACGTAGCAGTGACAGTAGTCGTAGTCTAGTGGTTGTGTTGCTCCCCTCACTACTTTCAGAACTATCATCACTAATGCTACTACTTTATCATGTCGTCTACTACTACTACTACTACTGCTACTACTACTGCTACTACTACTACTGCTACTACTACTACTACTACTACTACTACTAGTACTACTACTACTGCTACTACTCCTCCTCCTACTACTACTACTACTACTACTACTACGACTACTACTACTACTACTACTACTACTACTACTACTACTACTACTACTACTACCAGTACTACTACTATAGCGGCCGCGGCGGCGACGACGACTGCTGCTACTACTGCTAATTCTCTTGCTACTGCTCCTGCTAGTGCCAGTTCTAGCGCCAGTGCCAGGGCCAGTGCCACCGTACTGCTGCTGCCGTTGCTGCTGCTGCTGCTGCTGCTGCTGCTGCTGCTCTTCTACTGCGACCACTTCCACTGCTACTTCGAGTCCTGCCACAACGACGACGACTACTAGATACCACTGCTGCTGTCCTCGACCGGTGGTGTGCTATTCATCATCATGGTGGTGCTGCGGTGATGATGAGTATGATGCTGCCACGAGCAGCAATGACGACGGTGATCACGACTCTTCAATACTCACATTGAACATTAAATTAGCATACTAGTATTATGCTCGTATCCTTGACTATACTAATATTGACATCGTATTATAATCCAGCTAGAATAGTGCTTCCACATTATAAGCTTCATGTGTTATCTGGTCCCCGCAGGTGCTCTTATGGCCTGAACTTCTCGGGGCCTGCCATTGCTGTCGACACTGGGGACTCTTCGGGCTTGATCGCATGCGACACTGCGGTGGGGCTCCCCGCTGCAGATGGGAGTTTCCGAAAATGAGGGACCCCAATATAGTACCCTAAATAATAGGATCCTTATTATCAGGACCCCAAAATAAGGTACCCCTAATTTTGGGAAACTCCCACATGGAAGATTGCCAGTCGAACTGCTTATGTTGAGCTGCGAGGTGAGAGCACTTCGCGAGGGCTCTTGCCCTACGGCCTTTGCAAGTTCAGCCAGCTGGATCTCGGTCCGCCCTGCATTTTTGTTCCTGTATGCAGTTTCCGGAACAGTGAAGCCAAAAGACTTATCGTCGGAACAGCTAAACGTCGACAGACGCGCTTGGCATGCTCATGAAATGCTGCCAGAACCCATTTGAGCTCGCCTTGCTCTGCTTCGGCGGCTTCGTATCCAAGTCTGGCCGCACACGGGCTCGCGGCTCTGCTAGACATCTCGAGTCTGCCCTCAGCCGAAGTTGACTGCATTGGGTGCAAGGCTAGACCAGGTCGATGACATGTTGTTTGCACCTGTCACCCAGCCGCCGTGTAAGGTCCCAGCACGTGACATGGACACGATGTGCGACTGCATTGCGCAAGCAGGATTGAAAGCCTGGCAAAGATCCCAAGGTCTTTGATGAGGCGTCTGACGGCTACACCAAAGGTGAAGGCATCCGAGAATGGCGAACAGCTTGTCTGGCCATTACAACTGTCCGTGCTTGGATCTTGCTTGTTTTGAACCACGACGCTAGTCCCTCCTCCTTCCATTGCTACGTATTCGCAAGTACAAGCAGTGGGAATCGGCATGGAGGCGAGGGTAATTGGTAGGACAGTTTCCAAAACCGACAGTGATGACCACGCGCTGTCATCATATTGCCAGAGGGCGATCAACATCATTGATGCTGCTGCGACTACTGCTGTAACATTTCGTTCTCGGCATCATTGATGCGTCCATTGAATTCGTATGTTCGTTGGGTCGTTCGTTAATTTTGTGTTCGTTCGTTCGGCAGGCAGGCAGGCAGTCAGTCAGTCAATGTAGCCAGGTGTCCGTCCATCCAGCCCACTATCCATGCATTCCACCATCATTCATCACTTGCATCACCTTCATCTTCGTCCTCATCACCCTCATCATCATCGCTGTTATCACTAGTAGATAGTCCCCTAAACCCTCAACTCTACTGGTATTCGGACTGTAGCAAGGAGGAAAAGGGCCCTGAAAAAAAACAAAAACAAATTCTACGAGTAGATAGTCAGCCAGAAGCAGAGTGCAAGGCGTGGTGACACTGCTGCTTCGAAGACCCAAGGAAGAGATGAAGGCCGCCGTCCCCAGTGACTGCCCAGGGCCTCGTGTAGTATAAATAGAAATAGTAATAATAATAACAATACTAATAATACTAGTAATACTAATAATACTAATAATACTAATAATATTAATAATACTAATAATACTAATGATACTAATAATACTAATGATACTAATGATACTAATAGTAATAGTAATAATAATAATAGTAATCATAGTAATAATAGTAGTAGTAATAATAATAATACTAATACTGGCCCCAGCCGGATCCTCCTTCGGCTGGCAGTCAGAGGGATGAAATGGGCCGATGAAAAGCAACCCAAACCCTAAGCAACCTGAACCCGAGGCCCTAAGCCCTAAAACCCTAAAATCCCCTAAGCCCGAAGCAACCTGCATCCCCAAACCCCGAGGCCTTAAACCCTAAACCTACAACCCGAAACCCTAAATCCCGAGATCCTAGCCCCTAAATCTACAACCCCAAACCCTAAACCCCTCAACCCGACACCCTGAAAAGCCTCAAAGGCGTTCAAAGAAAAGCCGGCCTAAACCCTAAACGCCTTAAGCTCCAAAAGCCCTAAACCCTGAACTCCTAAACCTGCCAAGCCTCACAACCCGCTGAGGATCTCCGCGAGGCCAAGGATGCCAAAGGCCTCATCCTAGGCGCTCGGGAGCTGTTTGGGTTTTGGGGGGTTTAAGGGGCTTAGGGTTGAGGCTTAAGGGTTTAAGGGGCTTAGGGTTGAGGCTTAAGGGTTTCAGGGTTTAGGGTTGAGGCTTAGGGGTCTAAGGGTTTAGGGTCTCGGGGTTTAGGTCTTAAGGGTTTAAGGGTTTAGGGGTTCAGGGTTGGAGACGTAAGAGTTTGGGGTTTGAAGGGTTTGAGGGTCTAGGGGCTTAAGCTTTAGGGTTCAAGGGTGTAGGGTACGGGACGCTGTAGCAAAAATCCCCAAGCCGTAGCTTGTACACCGAAAGCGCTGGACTCGACCCCAAACTCTTAGAGCCCGTACACCCTCTACACCCAAAGCCCTTACTGCCCCCAAAGCCCCTTTGAGCCCTTAAAGGCCGTAAAACCCTAAACCCCTAAAGGCCTAAAGCCCTCAACCCTAAAAGCCCTAAAACCCTAAAACCGTAAACCCTAAACCCTAAAATCCCCGAAGCGAGCGGATCAGGATCTGGCGTGAACAACAAGGGCCAGAGCTCCAGCTTGGGATCACCGAGTGCAAGGGCCTTACGAGCTCAGAGTTTTAGAGTTCTTGGGGTCTCTTTTGATTTTGGGGTTTAGGGTTTAGGGTCTAGGGAACAGGGTTTAGGGAAGAGGGTTTACAGGGAACAGGGTTTAGGGAAGAGGGTTTAGGGAACAGGGTTTAGGGAAGAGGGTTTAGGGAACAGGGTTTAGGCTGTGTGTGTGTGTGCGTGCGCGCGTGCGCGTGCTTTTTTTGGGGGAGGCTCAGGACAGTAGGGTTTCAGGATTTGGTGTGTAGGCGCTTAAGGTTCTGGAGCTCAAGGGGGTTGGAAACGTTCAGGATTAGGGACTTGTGAGTTTTGGCATTCGAATTCAATGCTGAGGCAGCTAGATGCATCATCACCATCATTATTTTTCGCAGCACTTTAAGATCACAGATGTAATTATGGTTCTCATCGCCACCGTAAGGCGCGGGCGACCATCGTCATCATTCGCATCAGCTTCAGCATCCAATTTGTCTTTAGGTCCTCGTTGTCGCCGTCGTTTTCGCGGTAGTCTAGGGCTATACTAGGTATCAATTTGGGATAAGTTCTAGTTTCCCTTATGGTTAATTACAGAGCCCCAATTACCCATAAGTTTGGGGGCTGTTGAAATCGACAAAGAGTATAGTTCTACGAGGAGGAGTAGCCTTCATGGGTGGTCCTCGTCGGGTTCGTGGGCTGTTTGTGGCTAAGCACTGTGGGCTGCAGGGCCCGGCCCTCCGCGACGTGTTGTACAGGGTCGCGGCCTCAATTTTTTCATGTCACTGGGTACCATATGCTGAGGTCGAGCGCAGCTTATCTTTGTAGTCTTCATGCCGGGACAGTAGTGCACGGCAGTCGAATCGAATGTTGCTGACCGGGACGTCGGAGATCGGGTGGCAGAGGCATCGCGAGACGCGAACTCGCCTGCCTTCCTTCTAGACGCTGTCGAGGCTTGTCGTTCTTGCATCGTGTCGCGCTGACTTCTGTGTCAGTACTTTCCGAAGTGTAGTTGCTGATGGAGTAGGCCAGCGCATCTGGCGACAAGATCTGCGACATGGTTGAGTTGATGGTGGCATCCTGAGCATTTGCGTAGAGCAGGGAAGGAGAGGAGTTCCAACACGTGACATGACATCACTTGACATGCATCTAATTTGGCTTGGTTGGTTGCTGTGCATCTTCCATTTCTCCGATGTCCTACGCAAAAGGTCGTTCACAAGCAGATCACTCACCAGGAGTTGCCCGAGCTGCACGCACGTGCTGTGCGAACTTTTGCCTGGTATCTGGAAGGCATGCGCTGATAGAACAGATTGGAACCCCTCTTCTTATTCTTTCGCCTCTATTGCATCCTTTTGGCTTCAGTAATGTGGTTTGGGGGTATGTTCTAGTATAACTAGAATAAGGAGCTCCCCCCCCCAAGAGCCCTATTCTAATTATTGTCAAAGGCTTGGACTGTTGATGTCCGCAGCCGTTGGATCGAAGAAAGTGCTGCGACGGTCCTTGGGGGATAGAGACACTCAGCCGCAAAGGCTCAGTCTTCTGTGTGGTTCTTAGGGGTTTAGGGGTTAGGGTTTAGGGAATGGGGGGAATGGGTTATGGGGACTATTGTTGGGGATTTTATACAGGGACTACTATAGGGATCCATTCCCCCAGTCCCTACTGAGCACCAGGCAGTCTTTCCTACGGTCCACGTCTAGTTGAGCCTAGTTCTTGGTGTCCTGTAGCACTGGGTAAGCCCAAGACTCAAAACCCAGCGCCCAAGACCCTGAGGCTTGTGGGATTCTTTGGCGCTGGCTCTCCGATGACGTCGGAGACTTGTATGTGGACTCCGTCGTTTGGAGCTTTATACGACTTGTGGGGGAATTTTTGGAGTCTTGAAATTAGGGGCATTCATGGTGTCCGACTATTCCGGGTCCATATTAGCTTCCTTTGTTCCTGAAGCTCCCATCTCGCCACCAGTACCCAGTTCTTGCGATTCATAGGTTACCATGTAGGAACAAACACACGCAATCATACACAATTCCACACACAATCACACACGATCGCACACCATCACACACACACACAATCACACAATCACACAATCACACAATCACACAATCACACAATCACACAATCACACACACACACACACACACACACACACACACACACACACACACACACACACACACACACACACACACACACACACACACACACACACACACACACACACACACACACACACACACACACACACACACACACACACACACACACACACACACACACACACACACACACACACACACACACACACACACACACACACACACACACACACACACACACACACACACACACACACACACACACACACACACACACACACACACACACACACACACACACACACACACACACACACACACACACACACACACACACACACACACACACACACACACACACACACACACACACACACACACACACACACACACACACACACACACACACACACACACACACACACACACACACACACACACACACACACACCACACACACACACACACACACACACACACACACACACACACACCACAATCACACACACACACACACACACACACACACACAATCACACACAATCACACACACACATACACACACAATATCACACACAATATCACACACAATATCACACACACAATCACACACACACACACAGTCACGCACAATCACACACAATCAGACACAATCAGACACGATCGCACCCACAATCACACACAATCACACACACACAATATCACACACACTCACACACACAGACACGCACAATCACAATCACAATCACAAACACCAACACAAACACAAACACAAGCACAAACACAATCACACACAATCACACACAATCGCACGCAATCACACACACTCTCACTGTTTCAGAGTACATTGGGTACATAGTATCATTTCTAAGTTTAAGCTGTGGCTTTTACGGTTGTGTGCCTATATTTAGGGCCTCAGTTCCTGGCTTGTCAACTTGTGATTCGCGACTCTCAAGGTCACCAAGTTCCGTGCCGGCCCTGAAGCCAAACGCCCAAGGTCGTCCCAGTCAGCCGGGCACCCGGGCAGTGGGCTCGGGGTGTCGGCCGCTGCTATGCTGTGCTGTGCCGTGCAGTGCCGTGCTATTGCTATACGAAACCGACAAAAACGTGATACACCATGCGACACTATGCATATGATACTGTACAAGACTAAACTATGCTATACTATACTAGACTAGACGATACGATGCGACGCGAGACGACACGACACGATATTTTCGTGTATCGTATTATACTCTACGATGTCATACTATACTATACTGTACTGACTATACTGTTCTATATCATGCTATAGCTAGACTGCGTGATACGACGCTACATTTTATTGACCTTACAACGATACTGTACCAAAATCTAATGACAGTGTGGTATTGGGAGAAGGGAGAAGCTCCCAACCTTTCGAGCCCAGGTTTTCGAAGACCAAGCTGTGCCGATTTCAGCTTCTGGGTATCTGCGCCAAAGGCCGCCAGAGTATGTACGGAGAGGGAGGAACCTGAGACGGCGATGGTTTATAGGGTTTAGGGATGTTTAGGGCAGTTCAGGGTGTAGGGTTTAGGTTTATGACGGCTTCAGGGGGCATTTGATTTTGAGAAGCCTTGGACAGGTATTCAATGCCCCTTTGCACATGGAGAGGATGAGCTGAAACCCTTGCCGGCGGCTTAGATTTACTTACTTTTCAGCTCGAAACTCTTGGTAGTAAGAGTGGCGTCCCGGACCCCCAAGGCCTAAACCCGTGAACCCTACGTCGCAGGAAGCTATCACAGGACGCTATCAAACGCGTGGAGGCTTCGAAGCGGAAAGTATTCCAGCCGCCTGGGGTACTCGTAGCAAAAGAAATAAGGCCGAGGCCTGTCTTGTGCAAGCGGCAAGGATCTTAATAATTCGTTGCATACTGTTCAGAAGTTCTGAGTGTCAATACCGTCAGAGCTTTTGGCCTTGTTGTGATCCGTTGCCATCTCGTCCTGCAGTTTAGTCCCGTCCCAAAGCCTCTCTGAAGCCCTGCTACGGGCTAGGCCTATCAGATCTCCCACTAGGGTTTAGGGTTCAGGGTTTGGGGCTCTTCTTGCTATCCTGGCAATAGCTATGATTCTCTGAGAACAGTACTTCTCATTTTATGTCTGTGCTCTTCCCGTCTTTATAAACAGGTCCTCATCCCTTGAATGAAGCTGGGCCTACAGTGGCCCAAAACATCCCAAAGCCGGAAGCCCTCGCACCCCCGCCCCCCCGCCCCCCCCAACAAAAGTCAGAAGCAGCTGAAGGTTGTTGAGGCTTGTCTGCGAACTATAGTTTTTAAGGCCCCTCTATACTCGTGAGTAATCGTCAGTTGGAATCCAACCACGAACCCAAGCCGAGGACCAGCTCAAACCCTGGCGCAAGTTTCTTTCTACAGCAATAGCGCCAGCTCCTCTAAATCTTCAGCCCCAGACCTTTCCACCCGAGACACCCAAACTTTAGACAGCCTTGTGGACGCCTGGCTACTGCGCCCGCTCGTGCCCCTTCCATTTCCGCACGTAGGGTAAGGCTGCTTTCGTCATCCCTAGAGAAGCCTTTATAGAACCCATCGAACTCTGTAATACTTGTAGCATGTCGAAGGTGATATAGATATAACTCTATACAACCGAAAACGTCACCACAAAATTCACTAAATCTTCCACTCGGAACCCCAAACCCACAGCTCCACAAAGGCCTGATGAGCCCTGAAATCTGTCGCCGACGCTTCCTTTTGTGAGGCCCGACTTGCGCTGCACAAAGCTCTGCAGGCAGCTCCTAACTGAGGGACAGTGCGGGCCCTGGCTATCCGGCCAGGTGAGCTGTTTGTTACAGTACAACAATCATGATGTAGTCTTCGAGACAGACGGAGACAGACGGAGACAGACAGACAGACAGACAGACAGACAGACAGACAGACAGACAGACAGACAGACAGACAGACAGACAGACAGACAGACAGACAGACAGACATTTGACTTTGACGCTTTGCGTAGTCGGAGCTACAGTGAACATAACCCGGCAGTTGCGTGGCCATGTCACAACGGATAAACACTACGATCATGGAATGTTAACTTGTGGCGGATTGATGTGGAAATCGAATCGCCACTTCCTGGCTGAACGTTGCATAAACAGATCTTGCAGGTGAGCGCGTGGGTCAGGCTCACACACATGACGTATGCGGTAAGAAATGCCTTTGGTAGGGCGACTGTAGCCCAAGACGTACAGACTCCTGCAATTGACAACGAAATCCCCTGGGAGGAGATCAACCTTCGCACGTTTCCTGAACCATTTCAGGGCAGCTTGAAAAGTGCGCAGATCCTCAGCAAACGTGAATGCTTCGAGCGGCAAATCTTGTGTGCATCTGTCCCTCATCGCATATGCGGGTCGCTTGCCATCCCGGAAACGATTGACATTCACAGGAGGGCGCGTCCCCGTGGTAAAGATGAAATTCACGAGAAGTTCGGTCATTGATGTATTCGCATGCAAGTGGCTATGAGCCCACTGTAAGCCGTTGGCCCATGTCAACAGGGCAACTGCAAACTCATAAGAGTACGGGCAAAGCCTCAAAGCCTCATCGTCAACTAAGGCGACATGCGAGAAACATGCAGTGGACACATCCAAGATTGACACATCAAACCGCGTGGATGCACGCTTTCCAGCTGTTTTGGCGAACTCGTGTCGAGCACACTGGATCAAAAAGGCATGGTACTGTTTGACAACACCTCGTAACTCCTCTTGTTTAGCATTCATCGCACGCAGTTGGTTGAACGAGAAAAGTGCTGAATCACGCGCCGCACGCTTTGCAGCAGCATCTGCAATGTGATTGTAATGCCGGCACTTGTCCAAAAAATCTGGAAGCACTGTCGTTAAACTCACATGGGCCTTAACCTTTAGGATGGACACCGACTGCGCCGGTCGCTCAACCACTAAGGAATCAAAAACCTCCCACAAATCCTCGTGCTTCATCAGTGGTGGGCTGGAAGATTGTCGCAACCAATCCATCCGAGCACAAGCAGCTTCAACAGCATACTGGCAGTCCGAATACACAATGCAGTGCTGAGACAATTGAAGGGCAAGTATGATTGCATATATCTCAGCTCTGTCGTTCGACTGTTCACTCCCTGGCAAAACACACGAGTGGACGGTACCATCGATCTTGCACGACATGTCAGCAATAACCGCCGCTGAAGCCGCAACAGATGACAACCGATTGGTGGGCCAAAAGCATGAGCCATCAACGAAGATGTGCAAAGCGGTGCGAATGGTGGGACGCGCGTGGCACAGAGGTTGCACGTGTAGCTGTTTGAGGAGAGGCCAAGCGTCAGAACACAGAGGCACCAAACCAAACCGCCAAACAGCCTCCGGCAATCTGCGCAGCTGCGAGAAAAGCCCAGGAAATTTTGAGCGGAAACCTTCATAGGCCTGACACTCGAAGATACGGTGAAACCGGGAGTCCGGCCACTGGCAGTTCGGGCACGTCGAATCCCTGGAAAAATCCCATTTGGACACTATGTCGTTTGTGTAGTTGCCCCCATTTGCAAAAAACTTAACAATGCCCAACTCATCAGGCTGAAGTTGCGCTAACAATCGCTGCATTCCTTGAAGGTCGACCGCATGCAAGTTGAAGCCAGGTCTACTTTCTGTAAGTTCAGCACACACCGTTCGCATCCAAGTCTGGGACAAAGCAAAATGCAGAAATTTTCCGGTGCACCTCAACCAATCCAAGGACCCAAACCACGGATGGATTAAGGCAGCACCCTCAACAGTCCAACCGAGAAGCAGTGCTGATCGCGCCAAAGACCCGGCTGGCCGATTTGCCAACCCGCCCTTGTTCAAAAGCCTAAGAAACTCCTCCTGAAAGACTTTGAATTTCCAAAGGAATCGACGCCAAAAGCAACAGCGCTGCAGAAGATCCAGAAACTGCGGGTCACAGTCATCCCCCGTCAAAGCCAATGCAATTTTTGCGTTTTCCCCAGGCCCGTTGCAGCCCAGGGCTTTAGCCGTGGCAGAGCGCCATGATTTGAATTCCGACTTTGAAACCTGTAATAAGGCCTGTCCGAAGTTGCACTTGGAAGAGCAACCCGCAAAAGCCAACCGTTGTTTGAAGCACATGGGCAGTTTAGACTGACGGACTTTCGTCATTGAATTTTTCATTTTTTGGAAGCGCAGTTTCCAAATGCTCTTTTGTCGACGACGAGTGTAATTAACATCAACCCCTAGGTCCTTGGCATGCCAGGCAAGCGGAATGCGCACTCCATTGTACAACACCCGCTGCAGCTGTCTACGAAACTTGCGCGTAGTAGCCCATACCCAAGACTTTTCGGGGGACAACTCGAGCAAGAACGCATCACACAAACGCCCTAGGGCTTGGTAGGCAGCCTCACAGGCATGAAGCGTGTTGGCCGCAAAAGACCAGTTGTCAGCGAAAACGAAAGCACAAGTACCGTCTTCACTAAGCACCTCGTGCGCTAAGTAAGCCATGCACGTCATTGCGATGACAGACATGCTACAACCTTCAGGAAACCCGGTTTCGCTACGTTCGGCCACCCCGGCAATGCCCTGCACAAGGAAAGTGCGAGTGAAAGATGCCAACATGTTTTCATACGCCTGAACATAACAAGGGTTTATCCCCAAATGGATCATCATCCAGAGCAGCGGAAAGCGCGGTAAGGCGTTGAAACATTTAACAATGTCAAAAACAGCCCCAAGCCTAGGCAACCCTTGGTCAAAAGAGCTCTCCAAGTAATGGGCCACCATGGCTGTGATATCAGTGACTGACATGCCCTTCACCCCTCCCGCAATCGTCGGAGGAAGTTTGGACGAGAGCCATTCAGCAATTTCAGTGGACCTGTAGCGTGCCCAACAGCGATACAGCCGACTGAGGATGGTTATTGGGCGGATTTGCAAGGCGGTACATGCACCGTCTGTTTTGGGCAAACACACAACGAGGGCAAACACTAGCGCTTCAGGCCAAGCCGCCCCTGCTTCCAGTGCATGGAAGAGGTCAAACAGTGCCGGTAGCATAGATTTCGGGATTGACTTCAGCTCTTGAACTGAAAATCCGCAGGAGCCGCGGGCTGACTTGCAGGAAACGCCTTTCAAAACGTGAACCCATCTGGACACCTCAAATGGAGCATAAGGCATGGGGTCAAAATCAGGGAGCCTAGTGTCAATCAATGCAATCGCATCGTCCCAATCATCCGGGGAAGCGCCAACATCCCTATGAAACCATTTCCCCCAAGTTCCACGAATCTCAGCATCAACCTCTGCGGGATGAACCAAAGTTTTCCTAAGGACAAGTTTCGGCGGCCACTCCTGCGGTGTCAACCGTGGGTGCACAGAAACTGCAGATTCATGAACGCTTTTCACAAGAAACTCCTGGCCATGATATTCCAAAAAATCACCGGTCCTGACATCAGGAACAAATTTCAAAGGGATCTTAGTGCGGCCAGTTTTAGGCCAACGGACCTTCTTGCAAGACAGAGGGATCTCCTGTACGACTTGAGACATAGGCGGCTGATCAAAGGATCGCAACTGCGCAAATGCTTTAGCCCCGCCCCTTTTCCAATCAAGCAACAGCTCCTCACGGGTTTCCACAGCTTTGTTTAAAATGTAAAGACGCTGCTGTGTTTCAAAAAACTGCCGCACCACCGCAGAAATTTCTTCACATAAAGCATAAGGAGGAAGCGTCATCGTCATGAAGATGCCTTGATCATACAGCAGCCACTGGCAGAACGATCCAGGGAAACCTTTGGCATGTTTACAAGCATTCCAAAGCTGCACAGCGCTGGCAACACAGCCATGATCAGGAGCCAAGGAATGCACAAGAATTCGCTTCGTCATGCGGCAAAGCGATTGAAGCCGATGCACTTGCCTCAGAAGCCTACGCAAGAAGATGTTGCTTTGGGACAAAGCCGCGTCGAAGTCACCATCACGGGCTTTGGGTATCACCGGAACAGAGCAAGGTTGTTGAACGGGTTTGAATTTAACGCATCGCCCACGATAGCCAGGCGGGAGTGTGCGCTTTTGCCCGTCCGACCAAACAGCAGAGTTCATGAACAAATTCTCACACTCGCGTGCCCAGCACTGGAAACCCTTGGCCAGGTTATTGGATTGAACACAATTAGCTACGGACCGAGCCAACCTTGGGGCAGCGTCAGAGGCAAACTCTTCCAGAGAAGCAGCATCAAACATCACATCATCAAAAGTCTTGGGAAGTAAACACTGCCACCTGGGTGCCTTGAAAACCTGCAGCTCAAAACACCCAAGCAGCAATGGGTGTGAGTCGAAATAAAAGTCAGGAACAACATCTGCAACACGCAAGGCCTGCGCAGCGCGTGAGTTCACCAACAGGAAAGAATGCCTTGTAGCATCCCTGCATGTTGGCTGCAATGGATGCCGCAGCGCTTGGGCAGACCACACGGCTGCATCAAGCCATCCATGATTGCAAAGGAGGGCCCAGGTGGGCAAACTATCCAAAGTGGTGTTAAGGTCACCTGCAATGACGGAAGGACCCTTAAAATCCATCACGAGTTTGAAAGCAGCTTCAAGCAACATGTTCGTCGTTTGCAATGGCTGCGAATGAGCGCACGATATGGGTGGCCCATACAACGTGATGACTTGTACAACACAGTGAGTGGAAACCTGCACGAAGGACTGAAGGAAACGCGTGGAATCTCGAACTTCAACAGGCACAAACCCTGAAGAGTTACGGATGGGCAGATCAGAGAAACACGACGTGCCAGAGGCCAAGCCTTTCAGCTGTGCAATCCCTGTTGAATAAGGGGCAACTGGGGCTGAAAACCGCATGTGAAACCCATGCTTGCGCATTCTACCCTTGATAAGCGGGACTGCTCTTGCTGTGTGATGAGTTTCGCTCGCAGTCCAAATCCCGGGTCCCAATGCACAAAGCAAATCTTCTTTGTTAAGCAAAGCACCCGCATTGAGAGTGCCGATTTGCAAACAGGTAGACACATCGACGCCATGTAAATGCCAGTTAGGCGGCCCCGGCTTGCGGGCTTCACCGATACGCCGGAAAGGCGGTTGCCACAACTCCAGCAAGGGATGAGTGCTCCAAGGGCCAACAAGACGAGTTGGCAACCAGTGACAGAGAAGAACATCTGTTTTCATGATTGACGCCGGTGCGTCGACAGCTGGCAAACTCCACAACCCCTTTACGGACACACAGCCCCACCCGATCCAACTGCCGCACTGAAGCAGCAGAAAGGCTGCCGGAATGCAATCAGTGCAATCATACGAAGAACTAAGAGCATCTTCAAACTGCACGCGGATTAGCATGGCCGTCATCAGGCTTCCGCCGCACATCCCTCTCCCGCATAGCCAACTCCACAGCAGAGATGCGTGCATGTTGACTACCAAAAGTTTGTTCAAGGCGGCTTTCCAAACGGCTGTCATGTTGAGCAAACAACTCCTTCATCTGATGAATCATGTCGCAATGGCTGGCTTTCACATCAGCCTCCAGGCTCTGAACCCGATGAGAAAGAGTACAGACCTGAGACTCATTTGCGACCAAAGCTTGTTGAACCTGAGCGATCGCCTCGACGTTACTTGCGCCGAGCATTTCACATGCAGACATCCTCTGCTCCAACTTCTCGTTATTCGCAGACAACCCCTCCCGAAGCAAGGATTGCAACTCATGCCGCAACGAGATCTGAAGACAATCAAACTTCTCCTGCACCGGAAATTTGGGCTCCATGGGTTCATCCTGCGATGCGCATGCCTGCGACACCAGAACATGGTCACTCGGCCCGTGTGTAGGATCAAAAGGTGCTACCATCACGGTAAATTCGCCCAAGCGGAAATGGAAAGATGGGGGATTTTGGTCCGCTCCAATGAGCCAAGTCTTAGCACGTAGTGGACGGATTGCACTAGCAGATGACCACCCCAGCATACGCAAAGCGCTTGACACTTGCGTGGCAGAGAGGGTATTGGGCAAGTTCAGTGCCAGGAACTTCATGCTCGATGGCTCCACAACACGTTCTAACAAAGCTCCAGGAGCAACCTGCGCTTTTACTTCATTGAAGTGCTCCTGCTTGACCAGAATGCCATATCCAGATTGCAGCTGTGTGAGCCCAAGCGCTCGTTCGCAGCCGTGAGCTTTGGCCTTTGTCACTTCGAGCGCGCCTACACAAGGGATGACACGAAAACGATGATCACGGGTTTTGTCGGGCGATCGTGGGCAAAGGAAGACGCCCTTTGTGCCTGAATCCCTTAGAGCGGGCTCCAGAACAGAGTCCAGAAGCAAGAAATACCCATGAAAGTGATGTGCATCAAGGGGGCGGCATTTCTTTCGAAGGTCACTATAGAAGTGTCGGGCCCAAGAATGCGAGATAGCCCCCTCCGTCTTCAAAGCAGGAACGGCCTGTGCCGCATAGGATAAAGGATCTACAACCACCGACTGCCACTCATCTGCGACAAGCTCACGCACAATCTTGAGTTCAACAGGGGTCGTAGGAATAGGGTTGAAATCAACTGATGGGCAGCTTGCCACGAAATCAGCCACAACACTTCCAAACTGCACGACGGTGCCTGGTACCAGAATCGGCCGACCATGTTCATCAGACGCCGGAAGCTCAACGAATTTGCCGATGCCAGGTGCCAGGCGCCCAATGACAAAGACAACAGTGGCATCCAAGTGAAGTGGTCTAGGTGGCAGATATGGCATGATACTGTCAAGCAGCATAACATACAGGCCCGGGCCATCAGAGGGAAACTTCAACGAGTCCCTGCGTACCAATCCTCCCCCCTCAGGCACTTTGAAGTGTTGGACATCAACATGTACAAGTTTTGGGTCAATGTCCGTCACATGTACTGTAGGGAGGTTGGAGCGAGCAGACTTTGAGCTGCTCAATCCGGCATGCCCGCCCCTACCATTGCCTTTCGGCAGTAGTGAATCACTCTGTTTTGCCAATTTCCGCCTATCTGAGTAGGCTTTCAATTCCTCCGGTTGGAGAATGCGAATCATATGATCATTACAAGCACTCTTTAGTGATGCCCATGGGTTGTCACTGCTGGCAACCTGGCGGAGTGTAGAAAGCGACACCTTGTCAAGAATGATTCCGACGCGATGCTGCAACACATCCTGCGGAACACCGTGCGAAATCAGCAAGGTTGCAAGAAAAGTCTTCAGAGACTCCACATCACGCCCGACACCACCTTTCAAAGGGAATGCCCGCACGCGCAAAACAGCGCCACACCCTATGTCGCTCAGCAGCTGCGCGTTCGCACACAGGCGCCCGTTGTGAGACATTCGAAGCCACTGTGTGGGTATGCCGGTGATTTCGGCAACGACCAGCTGAACTTGCTCAACGGTACAAGTAGGAGCCACATCAAGCTGCAAATGCTGACCGCTTGGACTGACGATCCAGAGCTGCACAGAGCAAGCATTGCATGCAACCGATAGCATGCGGCGTCTCACGGCAATTTCCTGCAATGCCCAAAACAAGAACAAGCCCACCTCCCCGCAGGTGGCAGTCGCCGACACGAGACAACCAAAATCAGAGACAACGATGCTCCAACACACGAGTGGTCCCATCAGAAGACCTGTCAACATAGCTTCAATGACAAAACGTGGCCACGGCATAGTGCCGAACCGCCACAGCATTGATTGACGCACTTTCAGGCGACTCTCCTTGCCCGCTTGACCTGCAGTATGACTTAGCATGGTCCGCAACATCGGCCGCAAGCTCATAAGCACCAAGAACACGGCGCACCCACACCAGTCAAAACGTGCTAAGGAATGCCGGTGCACTTTGGGTGTGAATGATATCGACTCACTCCAAGCAGGCATCAGATAAGCAAGGAAAGCTTCACCGCACAGGGAACTGCCCTCATCAACATCAATTGCCCGCGTATACATGCCTGGAATCTTGCCATGGGCAGTGCTACCCGATGCACTGCAATTGTCAGATGGCGAATTGTCACACATCGCTGGGATGCAACACAGAGGCTCGCCGTCTGCCATCATCACGCAATCAGCACAGGCGCGAATCGCACAAAAGGCAAATGCAGCCATGGCAGCAAAAGAGGACATACTGACAAAATCCTACGAGCGGACGCCGCAACAGAAAACAACCGGACCGACGTCAGTAGAAAGCGGGCACACCCCTGGCAGGCTCGATCCAGAGTGCCTACAGACAGACAGACAGACAGACAGACACCTGTCCACAAAGTTGCTTGTATATGTACATGTGTATTCATGTAAGTGCTCATGCATCTATACACACATGGCAAAGTCCCTGGGCCAGCTGGTCTTGCTTGCTGACAAGCAGACGTACTCGCAGGGATCTTGTGGGCTAAAGTCCGGGAGCAGGTCCGCTGGATTTCTTGAGAAGCCGCCTTCAACCTCTTTCGCGATCAAGTGGAACTGTTCTCAAAATGCCCTGAAATTCCTACTCGGCGGAGCGATTTGATGCACCATGAAATCGTGCTCCTTCGGCTGCCTGGTCCAGAAGTCCTTCATGGCTTCCAGACGAGGAGTAGAGCTTTTGTTGGGCAGCATCGTGCAGGCGAAACAGGAAGCCAAAGTTGGCTGTGGCCTTCCACTGCGCCTCGAGCCGAGACGAGCGATGTGAGCACCGCCACGTCGCCTTTCTCGGCTCAAGGCACAGCGGAGGGCCGCGGCCGAATCCAAGGGTTGCTACTTTGCACTGTGCTGCACGGCCAAATGGCAGCCATGTCTCAGAAGATGCCAAAGAGAGCATGCGGTTTAAGGTCTGGTCTCTGAGGCTTGGGTTCGTTTTGTTTCCAGATGGCTGGAATATCTCCCATGGGATCCAGCACCTCGCATTCAAAGAAAGCTTGGTTGCGAAAGCAGCAGCAGTCCAAGGTGCACGAACCCCAACTGCGGCTATGCGCACAGACGTGAAGAACTCCGCAGCGCCTGGTGCCAAGTGCCTCCTTTCACTTTGGGGTTACAAGCACCTTCCCTCTTGTAGGATGCCGGGGGGGAGGTGGGGCTAGCAATCAGGGTTCGACCATCGGGTTTTCTTTTTTGAGAGCTTGGGCTGACTTCTATGCTGTGCCGAAACCCCTGTTGCTGAACTTCCGCCAAGGCAGCTCCTTCGAAAGCTGATGGAAGGCGGCCGCCCAACACGCAGCAGCATGGTTCATATCGGGGTCGGAATAATCAGTAACAGTATCCGCTTGCAGTCCCTTATATATTATATACAGTACGCGTATAAGATGCAACCCTAGTGCAATTGCTGAGGCTTATATCGGCAGTTATCACTGTCAAGCTTCGGCTTTTCTCCCAACTGGGGACTCGCTAGAGGTGAAAGCAGACCCTCACTAAGGGCCCCAAACCCTAAACCCCTCAACCCTAAGCCAACATCCTAAATTAAATGAAGGACCCGAAGAGAAGCTGGAAGCTTATCCAGAAGCTGGCGTTCAGGTTTAGTGTTTAGGGTCTAATGTTTCGTGTTTAGTGGCTAAGGTTTAGTGTTTAGGGTCTAATGTTTCGTGTTTAGTGGCTAAGGTTTAGTGTTCAGGGTCTATACGGTTTAGGGTTTTGGTCGGCGTTGCCTTGAAAACAGCTACTCTGAAGGTGGAGGGAGCTTCAGCCACAGGTTTGAGACCCAGCACGTGGAACCTTATACTCTCCGATGGACATTAAAGAAGCTCGAGGCAAGAGAGTAATGCTGTTGCGATTCCTTGATACGATCAGAGTATAACATACCCCAAATCCCAGTTTAGTCATGACGCTTGCCGCAGGCAAAAGCTCAAGCGTGGGAAGCCTAGAACTCCATCGCTGTCCATCTGCTGCGCGTGTCCTCCCCGCTTTTTGTGGTATACTTTAGGGGTCCATGATACCACAAGGAATATTAGGGAACCCTGTCCGGAAACCCTAACCCAGAGGCGTCAAACCCTAAACCCCCCCACCCGAGAATAGTAGACCCCGCCAGGCAAAGGGGTTTCCCCCGAGAAACCCGCGCAGATCTGCAGCTCTTCAGGTGGAAAGGCGAACCAGAAAGAGGCCAGCGCAAGCTTTGTGGCTTCTATACGGTGTCTTTAAGAGCTCCATCAAGGTTCCTCTAAGGTTTACTTGGATACCTGGAGAAGCACAGAAAGCCTCAGCAGAATGGCACATCGACCCTGTTGCAGGCAGCACCTTCTTCGAAGGCAGGACGGTCAAACTCCGTACATTTGGGTCGACCGAGGGATCAACACAGACTTCTGTCATGCTAGAAAGCCAAGCAGGAGCCCCTGAGATGAAATGGGAGTTTCCGAAATAAGGGGACCCCAGTATAGTGCCCTAAATTGTAGGATCCTTATTATAAGGACCCCAAAATAAGGTACCCCCAATTTTCGGAAACTCCCAAATCCTGCGCCAGGAAGACCGGTTGCTCATGCCGCCGCCCGGCCTGGAGGAATGGGGCGGCAGGGCTCCGAGATCTTTCCCCAGAGAGCTCCGAGATCTCTTCGCTAGGCGATATCTTTGTCATAGTTGGGCAAGATTTTAGACTTTTATGGGTACTTACTTAAACCCAATAAGGAATAACAATGTGCATTTTAAATCCTATCCCAACAATGAACTAGATATGCCTTAAACGTATGGGGCTTAGCCTGTGATCTCAGGCAGGTTTCAGCGATGACGGTGGAAGGGGCTCTCTGGGTCGACCGTTCGGGGAGAGACAGAGGAATCCCAGCTGCGGCCACTGCAGGGACAAACTACGACGCCTTCTCGTCCGTGCGACCACCGCAGGTGTCGGGCTACGTCTGCCTGGTCATTCAGGTAGAATGAAGGTAGTAGTGAAGATGATATGATGATGATGACGACGATGCTGCAGCTGAGGATGGCGATGAGGAAGAGGGCTGAGGAAGAGGGTGAGATTCAGGCTAATAGTACTCGTAGCGCTCAGAGCAATCAGAACGATACTGGGAAAGTTTACCGGTCACCAAGCTTACAGGTCAACGTTGCTTTGGACATGATTCGCCGTCTGTATCTGGAAATCTTGCGGAGGCGACAGCCGTTACGCCTGGTGGCGACCCGAAGGCAGGGTCCTGAGGTGGCTATTCCTCGGCCAGTTCTCTGCAGATGCCTCGGTTCTGCCTGTCCGTCTTGCAAGGATATGTACTTCTTCCCAGAGTCCTATCGCATGCCGATGCAGTCCACACTTCCGGATGTGGCATCTGCCTCAGATGCCTCGCCGCGAGTTGCCATAGACTTGGCTTCTGCAGTGAGTGTCGCTGCCTGCTCAGTCCGACTTGCATCTGGGCTTGCCGGTGCCCTCTGACGAAACAGGCTGGGCTTAAAATGAGGGGGCCCCAGAGGATCTCAGATGTGGGAGTCTCCGAAGATGCAAGGACCGAAACATTTGCCCCCAAATGGAAGGATTCTGCAGTGCATGGGCACCAAAACAGAGAGCCATATCAGAGTTTGAAGAAGCCCCCAGCAAATCCGTATACAGGAAAGCCTTTGTCAGACCATTGAATAAATACATGGCCACCAGTTCAAGTAAAGAAGCTTGACAAAAAACTGAAAACGACCTACACCCCAAACTCCAAAGCCCAAGCCCGAAGCACTTGGTTCAAAAAACCACAAACGCTTGGATGTGCACGTAAAACCAAACGACCGCTAGTTTTCAAAAAGCCCGCCGGGTAGGTGAGGCGGCCGATGTCCCGGCGTATATACACGTGCCACTCCGGCTTTTGCCCAAGGATGTAGGGTTTAGGGTTCAGGGTTTAGGGTTGACTCGGATTTTTGGGGGTTTATGGCGTGGTGCAGGTTCTTCTCGGGTTGCAGTGGTTAGCTCTTACTGTTCCAACAATCTACCGCATCTGAAGCAGACGCCTGCCCGAGGCTGGACGAGATCGACCCAGGCTTGCTGAAAGGAGACCGGGTTACGGAAGCTGAGAGTCCAACCTTTAGTCAACTTGTGTGAGCCAAGAAGGTCCGGACAGTTAAGGAGGCCTGATAAAAGCTGCAGAAACCCGAAGCCCCGAAGGAACGCTGGCTGCAGATGGCAGTCCGTCCCTCAGCCTTTCTTTGTTCGCCCTCCCGACCAGCCTTGACAGACTCAGGCAGTACCACCGATGTCAGTGAGACAAGCACGGTGGAAGAGGATCCGATCACAGAGGTCCGGTGCCTTTCCATTGCGGCTTCCTTGCTCGTGGCCTCAAGCATTGCAAGGAGCCCTGGATGGAAAGCCAACGTCTCTGCTTTTGATTTACTATGGCACAGCATCTTCGGTTTGTCTGACATAGATCCTTTCACGCGGGGAGGCGCTAGCAACTTTGCTGCAACCCAGGCTACGCCTACACCTGGTATGGGAACGCAGGCCTGACAGCTGAATGATCAGAGCCCCAAATGGGATGCTCTACACTTTGATCCCTCTCCCGATCCCGAGCTCCCAGCCCTAACGGCAGGTGGAAGCGAGCTCTCCTATGGCAATTTTGGAAACGAGAACATGCCGGCCGCCCGGACGCCCTCTCGTACTCCTCGGAAGATGCAGGTAGCAGACAGCGGCTCCGTTTTGGAGCCGATGAATCTCATAGCCATAGTCATACTAGCTTACTAGCTAGGAAGGGCCAGGCCCTGAGAGCCTGGCAGCTTCCGCCGAAAGTTTGGGATGTACTTCCCTTTTGCTGATCCGGCCCCAGTGGAATCGGAGCAGCTTGAACCCAAAAAACCCTAAGTCTCTGCTCAGCTCAGGCTCGCAACAGGAAGCCACGGCCTTAGATTCGAGAGCTCCGATGGGACTTTCAGAAAATAGGGGGGGAACCAAGCGGAGACCCATAGAGACCCTTTTGCTGCGTTGCTCCTATGACTCATAGAGGTTGGAGCACCTGGAACGAAAGTCTCTCCCTCAGAAAGTCGGAAGTCCCACGCACCGCTGTCAAAAAAGATGGGGAGACTCCCGGAAGCCTGACGCAGCAACCAGTCTCGGCTGGCATATTTGCAGTTGGAGAAGCTTGTCAATCTCTGCCCGCACCAGAGTCTCGCCCCTTTTAGATGCTCTTGCCATCTCTGCACCCTTTGGCCATCACCAGTTTGGACCCAAAGCCTGAAAGCCGCAGAGTTCCTTCACGTTGTCTTAGAGCCGATAGTGCTTGTGAGCACATTGACATGGGTCCCGGGCCATGGCCTCCGATGGTGGGCCAGGATCTGAGAAGCAAGCTTTATCTTACCTTTGGTTAGTAGGGAATGGAGGAATGGGGTATAATTATGGCTACTATTACTACCATTCTTCCATTCCCTACTAACCAAAGGTAAGTTATGGGCTCTGCTGAACCCCAAGGAGCCCGAGAGCACTTTTTCAGCAACTCTCAGAGAGGTCTCCTCTGTCGCCTGGAGTGCTGGAGAGCACCTCCTTGCTCGAAGACATCATCAAGGCGACCTGGGCTCTGATCTTCTGAAAATGAAAGCGAGGAGGGCGTAGTGGACCCTGCTTGCTCCAGCTTTTCAGCATCTCATCTTCACCAGGAGATTGCCCGAGCCCCTTCGCAGCTGGATTTGGAGAGCGTGCAACAAGAGCTCCTGCGGCACCTCGCCTTGCAGAAATGTCGCTTCCTCGCGGCTAGCTGCCGCCGCCGTCGTTGTTCTCCTCCTCATGAGTTGTCACTAGTACTGTCAGCATCGTCATCGTCATTGTCACCATCACTGTCATGTTGCTATCACCATCAGTATCAATAACTTCCTGCTCAGCAGCACAGAGCAGAAGCACAAGTAACACCACCGCCATAGACATCATCACCACTATCAGCCCCAATCCTCATTGTTATCGCTTTTGGTAGCCATCTGCTTTTGAACAGTGAGAGTGACGAGTGGCCCCAAGTGCGCAGACGTGCCCGGCAACGTTTTGCAGGCTCTATGACCTGTCCCGCTGGGGAGCAGGCAATGCGGTCGTGTCCCGCTGCTTGCGATGCCTGAAAGACCCGTGCCTTGGCAACAGTGGCAAAAGGATTGCTGGGGTTCAGTGTCTGAGGTTTAGGACAAATTGTTGTGTGTCTGTGTGTATATGTATATATATATATATATATATATTTATTTATATATATATATATATGTATATTCATATCTATGCGCGCAGTTGAGGCCGTAGGACAATGCTCGATGCAGCCCCGATCCGAAGCTCATTAGCCTTTATGCTCTATATTGCTCTATACCCAGGGGCTCCCAAGTAGTTCATTGTTGGGATCACCTTGTAGGGTTCTAAATATGAACCCTAAACGGTATGGAGCCTTAGGGTAGCGGTCGACGGGTAGAGGATGAGTTGGCAAAGAGTGAATGGCGCAAAAGCACAAAGTGTTGGAGCAAGAGCCGCAGGAGGTGAGAATGATGCAGGCGGGCAGATATCGCAATCACCATAGCAACCGGAGGAATCGCAACGAGCTTGATCTTATGATATGCTTAACTTGCATATCAACATTATGGTTTACGTAGAATATCTAATCATGTAATACAAGATTACCCTAAACCCTAAACGTAAAAGCATCTTGTCTCACATGAGAAGCCCAGCCGAGCCCGAACCCCAGGAGCGAGCCGGCGTCTGGCAAGATCGCAATGATGCGCGCCCGGAGCTGAGGGAAGATGCCAGGGTTTAGGGTTTGAGGGTTTGGGGGTGGGGGGGTGGGGACGGGGGATCAGTTTAGGGTGCAGGGTTTTGTTTGTCACCTTAGTGGACAGTTATAGGGTTTAGGGTATATCTTTGGTTCTTTGGAAGAGGGGTTGAAGGGTTTGTAAGCAGGGCTTTGGTTCTGGGGTTTAGGGTCTGTTGTTGTTGTTGTGTTGTTGTTGTTGTTGTTGTTGTTGTTGTTGTTGTTGTTGTTGTTGTTGTTGTTGTTGTTGTTGTTGTTGTTGTTGTTGTTGTTGTTGTTGTTGTTGTTGTTGTTGTTGTTGTTGTTGTTGTTGTTGTTGTTGTTGTTGTTGTTGTTGTTGTTGTTGTTGTTGTTGTTGTTGTTGTTGTTGTTGTTGTTGTTGTTGTTGTTGTTGTTGTTGTTGTTGTTGTTGTTGTTGTTGTTGTTGTTGTTGTTGTTGTTGTTGTTGTTGTTGTTGTTGTTGTTGTTGTTGTTGTTGTTGTTGTTGTTGTTGTTGTTGTTGTTGTTGTTGTTGTTGTTGTTGTTGTTGTTGTTGTTGTTGTTGTTGTTGTTGTTGTTGTTGTTGTTGTTGTTGTTGTTGTTGTTGTTGTTGTTGTTGTTGTGTGTTGTTGTTGTTGTTGTTGTTGTTGTTGTTGTTGTTGTTGTAAGCCTCTCGGCTCAGGAAAGGTCAGGCTAGTACAGTTGCCTTTTTCCTTTCTTGCCATGGCATTTGTCAGCGCCTGAGCAGTCCCGGTCCCAAGTCCGGGAGGGAGTATTAGATTTACAGCTCTCTAACATCTCCCAGAGGTGAGGGTTGTCGGTATTGCGAAGCCGACAGGAGCCGTACTCAACATGAGTGCTGCGAAACAGCCTAGTGGTTCGACCAAGCATCAGCCCGTTCCTAAAGGGAAGGGTAAACGCTCTTATCAAAGGGCAGCACGTAAAGCTCTGCTTGAAGGTAGTGCGGTCTACAAGGGAAGGACGATGTCGTCAACAGAGCTTGGAGTTGCTCCGGCACATGTAAAGCCCACCAATCCCGGCAGAAGGACTCGGCCTTCAAAATTTACAGAAGATAAGAATCTCAGCTATCTATCCTGGAACGCAGGATCTCTCACAACAGCAGTTTGGGAAGAGTTACTCTCCGTACTGCAAAGTGCCGCATTTCAGGATGTGAAGCTGGTAGCAATTCAGGAAACACACTGGAGGGGCTCATGGCAATTCAGCAAGTCAGGTTGGCACGTGATCAGCTCTGGTTCCACAGGGGAGAAGGGAGCCGGGGTCCTCATAATGGTGCACTCCACGCTGTGCAAGTCACAGGATCTTCGCTACAACGAGGTTGTTCCAGGAAGAGTTCTCCAGGTCCGGGTGCCGAGCAACGGCATCTCACTGGACGTCTTCAGCTGCTATCAATACGTTTGGCGCTCTAAGGAGACAGTCGCTCAGAATAAGGAAACCCGGAAGCAGACCCTTCACGCCCTAAGTAAGTCCATCCGAGCTGTTCCCAATCGCAACACTCTCCTTGTGCTAGGAGATTTTAACTCCTCGCTCAAGACCGACAACAAACACGTAGGGCCATGCACGATCCAGGCTTGCAGACTCGGGCATCGCGGATCTAAGGATCTCCAGACCCTACTGTCGGAGCACCAGCTAGTCGCAACCAACACTTGGGGAGTGCATAGACCAGCCACCCACGAACAAGGCAACTCTGTTTCACAGATTGACTTCTCGTTTGTCAGGATTGCACAGTCCCAAGGCCCTGCCAGGTTTTGCCGGCCACTAAGGACCTTCCCAGTGGCATCCTGGAGGGATGGTAGTAGGCATTTCCCCCTTCTTGGTAAACTGAGGCACAGCAGGAGATACTCCGCCCAAGCCTCAAAACCCTATGACCAGCAGGCAATGGAGGACTGCTACAGACACCGTTCCCCGAAAATACAGGCATTTGCCAGGGAGGTAGACTCCCTCCTTCAGGATCATCCCCAAACCTGGCAGAGTCTCCATCAAGCAATGAACTCAGCCCTCGCGACTCACTTTCCCAAGAGAAAGGGAGCAGCACAAAGATCAGATCTCAGCATTTGGGCAGAGCGCACAGTGTTGCGCTCACTCCCAATGTCAGTCAAGGTCTTAGCAGAGTTCTTGCCGGAGTTGCAGGTCCGAATGGTATTTCGCTGCTGGCTGTCGCTGTCTCAGCAAAGTGCACAGGCGAGGGTAGCAAAGCGTCAGAAGCAGGAAAGGCGACGACAGGAAATAGATGAACAACTCGAGCAGGCAGAGCTTAAATCCAAGCAAGACGGGAGTCATTCCCTCTACAAGGTGATCAAGCGCTTCCGGTCGGGGAGGCCTCAGGAAAGAGTTCAGCTACGTGACTCAGAGGGTCGCTTCCTAACAGCCAAGGAAGAACGTAGACAATTAGAGGAATACTCCATTGAACTGTTTGGAGCAGGGGACGACTTCCCGCTCACAGGGATACAAGGCAGCCTGCACATCACCGAGCAAGAAGTTCAAGAACAGCTAGGCACTATAAAGCTTGGCAAAGCAGTTCCTAAAGAAAGTCCTCCCATAGTAGCTTGGCGCTCCCTAGGCCCCAACGCTATTCGGCTCATCTCGGACACTCTCAATAGGGAAGTCACTGCAGGAAGGCTTTCGGACAGCGTCACCTCGTCACAGATCTCTTGGCTCCCAAAGCCCCCCAAGAAGCCAGATAAGCCAACATCACTCCGTCCGATCGGGGTGATAGCACCTGAGGGCAAGGTCCTGGCAGGACTTGTGAGGCAGAGACTCAAGTCCACCCTCCATCAAGCAATGCAAGGAGTCTCTCAGTTTGGCTTCGTACCAGGTAGGGGCACAGAGGAGGCGATCTGCAAGGCCCTCACACATGTGGATCAGGCCAGGTTCAGGCAGGCCCTTACAACTAGAGCGGCTGGTAAGGGACAACAGGGGCTCAAGCTCAGGGGCAGTCTCACGATGAGCGTTGACATGAGCAAAGCTTTTGACACTGTGGACAGGCTACGATTAAGAGAAGCCCTGGAAGCTGAACAAGCAGACCCTCTTCTTATAGAGGTGGTGGGCCATCTCCACATCAAAGCCTTGTACAAGATGACAGCCAGCGATCAGAGCTTTGAGATAGCCACACGCAGGGGAATCAAGCAGGGATGCAAGCTTGCACCTTCCCTATTCGCCTTTGCATCCGGGCTTCTCTTTAGGAAGCTCTCTGGAAAAATCAGCCCCCCCGAACTAGTTAAACTTCTCACCATGTATGCGGATGATAGCTTGATTCAGTCGCATTTCGAGTCTGAGTCTGGCCTCATTACAGCACTAGGGTACTGCGACCTTCTTCTGGATCAATTGGTTGAACTTGGGTTCAAGGTCAATCCGTCCAAGTCAGCAATACTGCTGCAGCTACAAGGAGGTTCAGCCTCGACAATTAGGAAAAAGCTATTTCGCCAGGTAGATGGAGAGAAGTTTGTGGAACTCCCTTCGGGCAGGTTGATATCGCTGCGGTACCAGGTCCCATACCTGGGGGTCATTCTTTCTTATCATGACTATGAAATGAAGACCCTTAAACATCGGCTGTCATCCAGTAAGCTAGCAATGTCAGAAGTCGCCCATGCAGTTAGGAACCATCGAGTCCTATCAGACAGACGTCGTCTGTCAATTTGGACAATAACTGCGTGGGCCTCTGCTCTGTATGCCCTTCACGTGGTAGGACTGACACAGCAGGGATTGCAGAAGCTCCATTCACACATGATGTACCAACTTCGGTTTGTCCTGCGGAGCTACTCCCAGGAAACGAAGGAATCCAACCAGGAGTTACTCCGGAGAGTACGGATTCCTCACGTGAAGGAGCAGCTGCAAAAGAGGCTGACACAGTTCATTAAGAGACAGCAACACTCAGATCCTCAGCTCCTCCCACACTACAAGCTGCGCGCTGAGGCAATCAGCCAGGCTCTGGAAGGCCTTGCCATTGACTTCTCCTCGCAATCAGCAGAGGATAAGATCCTGACCTGCGGCGAGTGTGGAGCATGTCTCTCTGGTACCGGGGCACTCCGTCGCCACCTGCAGAAGGCCCACCCAGACTCGCAGCAAAGCTTGAAAGGACCCAAATTTGACCCTATTTTGCATTCAATGCCAGGGTCAGCAACTTGCATCGCCTGTAGAGCAACATTCCGAACAGTGTTCTATCTGCGCAAACACGTCGAAGCATCTACATGCCCTCGGGTAGAGCTCTTGCTTCGACAGCAGGAAGAGCTCCCTCTAGAAGCCCAGAACCGGATTTCACTTACAGAAAGTCTACAGTCTGATGCTCAGGAAAATCCAGAAGGAGCAGCTCGAAATCCGGTGTTCCATGATTACCTGATGGAGCACTGTGCACTCTGCGGTCAGGTCCTTGTTGGTCAGAAAGGAGCCAAACAGCACCTAAACAAGCAGCATCCTGAAGTGATGGCCAAGCTTGAGAAAACTCTCCAACCAAGACTTGCTCAGTTCAAGGTCTTCTTTCACAAAGGAGATAGCTGTCGCTATTGCAAACTCCGTGTGGATGCCCCGGGTAGACATGCTCAGCAGTGCGTTCCACTACTGCAGGTGCACGTACTGCAGGAGGTAGCGCGTCAGCAGCTCAGTAAGCAGCCCCGAGAATATACTCGAGCAAGGCCCACGACCTCGGCGAAGACAGCCACAAAGAAGCCCACAGATTCAATGCCAGGTATTCCCCTTCCCGAATTTAGACTGGAAGGCTTTCTCCTGCTAGCCAACACTCGCAACCACTGCTATGCCAACTCAGGTCTACAGTGTCTGCACTGGCTATCTGATCCCACAGAGGCGCCTTTTCACGAGGCATCTCGGATCAGTCTACTCGCGAGAATAACCCCTGAACACAGAGTCTTCTCGGAGCTCACCACGGGCTGGCTCTTTGACGGAGGACAGCATGATTCTGCAGAGTTCCTGCAGCAAGTGTTTCGGAATCTCTCTGCATCAAAATTTGGACAGTGGGAAACTCGAGCATCAGTTCCAGAGGGTGTGATAGTCGATGAAGAAGGGGGTTCTCCCATTCATCTCGCCACGGCGATCAAGCCCAACCTGCAGGACATGCTAGTGGCATGGTCGTCTCAGGAGCGCTCATGTGCTCTCATAGAAGCTGCACAACAGGTGTGCTTAGCCTTACCGAGATTTGCAGGTGAAGCAAAGGATCACAACTGCATTGCCATTCCACAGCAAGTTCAGATTCCTGTCTTCCTAGATCACACTTCCCGAATTTCCTTCTGTACCTACACAACTGAGGCAGTAATCATTCACCTAGGCATGGAGGCCACTAGTGGTCATTATCGAGCAGCAGTACACAAACTAGATTCTTGGTATATTGGCGATGACTCTCACCCTCCTAGCCCCTGCACCCTTGAAGATCCCCTGCTGCAACAAAATTGTTACGTCATTTTCTTAGCTCGCAGCGCCGTCTCTCACGAGCTCCACGCCGTAGACATTCACCCGAACAATGTCTCTGCAAGAGCTCTTCCAGCGAGCCTCGATGGATGAGAGCTTCTCCTCTAAAAGGGGAGAGGCCGCCCCCTCAGGAGGAGATTCTCCCCTGAAACGCCAACGCGGTGGAGTTACTCCCCAGCAGGGCGGCAAAGGACAAAAAAGAGGGGGCAGAAGCAGGGGACGAGGAAGCGGAGGTCGAGGGAGAGGAGCAGCCAGATTGCAAAACGGGAACGGTGGAAACAATCACCAGGCACAAGGCAATGTATCGCAAGAGCTGATCAACGCAATAGCGCGGCTGGCGCTCCGACATGATGAGCAAATCACAGCGATCGCCTCGGATGTGACATTCGTCTCTTATGTCCGAACCGAAGATCACTCGATCCTACCTCATCTTTACGAGGAATCTCAGCGAGTCAAGAACAGTCCCATCGGGATTCCTCCCAGGGCAGCTTTGACCCTGAAGTTTCTCCGTGAACTCAAGGAGAGATTGGTGACTACCAGCCGTGATAAGAGCATACAGGAGCGCCTGCAGAACGATGAGCTGATGACGCAGGACGGCGAATGGCCGTTCCTGGAGTGGAGCCCCACCGATCAGAAGATGATCGAGACGGTGGAAGACCCTCTCACCACGGCTCAAGTCGTTTCAGGCCTGGGGGACGCAATCACTAGAATTTCCTCAGATCCGGAACACATCAAGCTCTTCAAAACTTCGCGGCCATTGACCGAAGGCATGACGGGAGGTCCGGTCCGAATCCAGATCCAACTGTCAACCAGGGCGGCCACATCTGAACTGCAGGAAACCTTGCAGTCCTTAATTGGCAACACTGCATTTTCGCTCATAAACGCGGATTTTCAGCGACTGGGAACTCAGCCATCGCCGCTGGTTCGTCAGATTCGCGATTTGCTCTCCTGATCTTCTCCAGAGGATAAGATCTCTTCAGCTCTGCCCCACGAGTGGGCGGGACTGGAACCAAGAGCTCAGTAGAAGCAAATCTTACGAAGAGGAGTTGCTCCCACCTAGCTCCTTGCCCTAGCATGCTCATGCTCGTGAGGAGCTTGAAGCGTCTTCGACGAATGGCGAGGAGGCCCTCCCGCGGAGCACTGCACTCATGTTGGCACCGCTTGAATTGCTGCACATATTCCTCCATGACGAAGCTTTCAGGCTCAAAAGCTAATCAATTAGACTTAGACTGTGGTTCAACTCCTCGACCATGTATGATCAGACGCCAACTCGACTGGCCATGATGCTGCTCCCGACGATAGCAGCGGTGCACTTTCTGCACCAGAAGTCCCAAGGTGTGGAGATACTCCCCTGGGCCGTGCTCACAGAGCTGCTAGAGAGAGTGAAGGGGCTTGGGCTCATCACTAAGGATGAGATCCTGAACCTTGCCGTGGAGATACTCCCGGAAGGTGGGATTCGACAGGTGCTCACACACCTCCACTCCATCTCGGGCATCGATGAATGGGGACAAATCCGGCACAGACGACGAAGAGCCCTGGTCGAACAGGGGATGCAGTACCTCTCTCTGGTTCGCATCCACGCTGGAGACCTGATTTCCCCAGCAAGCCTCGGTTACCACCGGTACGACTTGGAGATAATGGAACGAGAATCCCATATCACGGGATACATCGCCAAATATCTCCCTGCTGAGTACCAAGAGGCCTATCAAGCTGATGTGCAGACGTTGAGGTCTCAGTTTTTTGCTGAAGACGGCAAACTTAACCTGGCCTCGGCGACGTGGGAGGTATCTTACAATCACCTCATGGCCGCCACTTCCTGAGCCAAGTGAGAAGAGGAGATGCTCCCTAAGCAAGAGCTCCTGTAACAAATAGAGGAGTTTCTCCCTCGTTAGGCGTAGAGCTGGCGGAGTTACTCCCCAGGGGTTTTTGAACTAAAGAGTCACAGGTGGAGCTTCTCCCCTAGTTGGTGGAGCTTCTCCCCCAACGAGGGGTGTACAGCTGGTGGAGTCTCTCCCTAGGGGTTTTTAAAAGCTTTGAGTCGCTGCCTGCAATAATTCTGCCTGCACTGAGCCACACTGAGCCAACAGCAATCCACCATCCGTGATGCAGGTCTCCTCGTGGTGGCCTGGAGCTCAGTGGCCTAGGCCCAGCTGCCTGCTTAGAAGCCAGCTTGAGCCAACAACCGCAGCTTTCTCTCAAGACTCAGCATCATGTCCAGACCTGAGTCAACACAGGATCCCTCGTTTCAAGCGGAGTACGAGGAATTCTGCCAGCGACGGATACGTGAACAACTTCCGCATGTCACGTATCGCAATTTCCTGCGCCAGTGGAGGCGCTCCGCTCGTGCTCACGGCGAAAGCTATCCTGCATATAAAGGAGTCTCTAAAGGTACTGGTGGACAGGAAGAGCTGGGAAGCGGAAAGGGTGGAGTCACTCCCCCTCCTCCTCCTTCCAAGAAAAGAAGTACAGGGCAAAGCGAGGGTGGAGATACTCCCCCAGCAGCAAAGGCCAAGAGTGGAGATCCTCCCTCGGGGGACCCAATCACGGAAGCTGCGATCAAAGTTCTTCAGTCAGCTGGTTATACGCCCTTTCCCAGTCTGATTTCAGACTGTGATGGGAACATCACTGACCTGAACAATCACCGAATTATGGTGACAGTAACTCAGCAGCTGCGAGATGGCCTCAATCAGGCGGAACGACCCTCCCCGGAGATAGCCAATGCTCTCCTGGAGACCTTCCTGGCCTCTCGCCGGGGACTTGCCAATGAGCCTCTGCATCCGAAGCTTGGATATCCCACAGCTGAGGAGAATGGGTGGTTTCGTTTTGAGTATTCTTCACCGAACATTCTTCCTGCAGGGGACAGCGAGGTTGCGTTCCACGGCACACACCTGGAATGTTTGCATGGGATACTGGCCACAGGCAGGCTACTACCTTCGACACCTGACCTCTCCGGCACGCGAAGCTTCGAGGCACGACCAGGTGTGTATCTCCACAAGATGTCAAACAGGCATCTTGCTGCCGGTTACAGTTGTCTGGTGAGGATAGGACCTCGGCACATATTCGTGCGGCCCATGTTTGAGGTGGAGGCTGCGCACTCTGGATCGCAAAAACGTGGTAAGAAAACAAACCAACTGATATACTCCTATGATGCAGTCAAAATCCGAGCGCTGCTACTGCAAATATCAACCAAGGAGACACTCACCTTAGGTGAGTACCTCCGAGAGTGGAGTGGCTTGTTGGAGATACCACTGAGACAAGCACGGGAATCCTTTTTGGCGTTGGGATACGAACTGCCTGGCGAAGCCTCGTCAAGTGGAGTCAAGGAAGGAGGAGTTGCTCCCCTTCCGGTTTGTGAGCAGGCGTCCAGCTCACAGGGTGGAGTTTCTCCCCCGACCATGGCGTCAGAGATTGACCACAGCTCAACAACGCCACGTAGCTCCACTATAGTGGCCTGGGAGGGCCAACCAGGCGATCTAGGGGACTATTGCACTGCCTCTACGAAGCCGGAGACCAGCTTCTCGTTCGAAGTCTCGAAGGCTCTAGCAGCTTCGCTCCGGCACGGACATAAACCCTACATCAGCGTCACTTCAGCTGGTTGGGCCAAATTAGAGGACGTCCTGAGATGGCCAAGAGTGCAGGCCCAGCACGCCACGGCAGGCGACCTCATGGAGGTCGTTCGGAGTAACGCAAAAGGCAGGTACGAGCTGGGCGATTGCCAAGGCCAGAAGTACATCAGGGCTCTGCAAGGACATTCTCGCTCTGATGTGGACTCCAATGAGGTGTTGGAGGAACTCACGGAGGAGATGCTCCCCAGAATGCTGTATCATGGCACATTCTGGTCCTTGTATGACTCCATACGCCAACGAGGCCTTCTGCCTCAGAACAAGATTTCCAAGGGCCGCGGCAAAGGCGGACGTGGCAGAGAGGGACGACAGCATGTTCACTTCGTCTCGGATCGGGACTATGGGAGACCTGGTGTTTCAGGATTCAGAGATAGCTCGTCGATGCTGGTAGCGGTCGATCCACGCAGAGCCATGCAGGTAGGGGTGCAATTTTTCCGTAGCAAGAACGGCGTCATTCTCACCCCTTCCGAAGTGCCCCCTTCTGTCATAGAGTACTACCAGAGCCTGAAATCAGGTACTAAGTACGGAGGCGACAACAGGCCGCTCTGATCGTGAGGACCCTCACCTAATGGTGGAGTCCCTCCCCACACTGATAATGCAGCTGCTCACGCAAAAATCTATGTTATGAGGCTGAAGGTCACTTCAATTTCATCACCAGACAGCAAGTATACCCCGAGGTCGCATGTGAAGCTCCGTGCGCAGTCGTGGGCCCGGATCTGCAAGTGAGTTGTCAGCCAAAAGTTTTCTGGAAGCTCTACTTGCCTTCTCGTACAGGCTCAACTCACCAGCTGTCTCGACTGTAGAAGCCATGCCTGAAACACCGAAGAAGAGTGGCAGCAGAGCGACCTCCCGAACCCCTCCTCCAGTGCGACGTCGGCCCCACCTATCCAGGTCGCCGCCAGCCAGTGACGCCATTCGGGAGTCCGACTCCGAAGACACAGCAGCCCCTAAAGCAGCCCCTAAAGCAGCTGGGCCTGAGGGCCCGCCGCCTCCGATGCCTGTTAACCTGTCAGGAAGTGGATCTAGCACAGATCGGACACCGGGCCCAGGTAAGGCACCTGGAGTGCCAGTGAAAGGTGGAGTCCCGGGAGGAGTTTCTCCCCTGGGACCACCGCCAAAGGCTGTGACCTCAACGATCTCCCATCCAGGGACAGGAGAGCTTCATGTCACCAGCACAAGTCCGGCAGGAGTTGCTCCGCCATCTACAAATAGCAACAACGGGCTGGAAATGGCGCCTGGCCTGCCTTTACTGAGTGTTTCATTGCCTCACCGCCTCTACTATAACATAGAGCTAGTGGTTCGTACCGAGCCTTCACAGCGAGGCTAGACACTCTCGCGAGACAGCAGTGTGCAAAATGGACGTCGCCAATCAGTCAGCGATACATTGCAAATCAGCCGGTTAACTACTTCATTAGTGCCAGAGTCTGCAGCTCGAGTCACTGAAGACACGTCCGATTCCGACTTCATTGCTTGCAGCCTTGAGGGGCGGAGCGTGTGCGAGTGCTGTGTTAAGGCACGGCTCGTCATGAAGTGACCGCGCAAGTAGCAAGCAGAGCAGCAGGTCGATCCCTCGCAAAGCGTGGACGTTAAGTTTCACCTCAGACAGTATCCTCCCGCTGCGTGTGAATGAAAAATGTTGTTGTTGTTGTTGTTGTTGTTGTTGTTGTTGTTGTTGTTGTTGTTGTTGTTGTTGTTGTTGTTGTTGTTGTTGTTGTTGTTGTTGTTGTTGTTGTTGTTGTTGTTGTTGTTGTTGTTGTTGTTGTTGTTGTTGTAGCCGCTATGGATCACAGCAGGCTGTGTAGCTTTGCTAACAAGGCTCTGGGTACCAACGCTAGAGGCTCGCAACGTGCCCCTTCTGCGAAGCTTAAGGGACCGTCCTCTTACTGAGCCATAGCTGTTCCCGGAGCCGCGTGTCGCTGTGATCTACCGGGTCCCAATTCCCGGACCTCTGTCTGCAGTTATACAACCTTGGGATGAGGTAAGCGGTAGTGGTTTTCACCTTTTCCGCAGGGTGAAAGGAGTCGTTTCGAGTTCTCTCTTTCCGGCGAAACTAGCGGACGGCGCAATCGCCAATGCACCAGCATTCATTTGAGAGCATTCGCAAGAAGGCCTTTCGCAAGGCTTGCAATAAGGTTCATAGAACACAAGAAAGCATCCCGTACCGGAATGGTACGTTGACGCCTGAACATCTGCGTCGCAGTGGACTCACCCCCCCCTCCCCTCCCCCCCTCCCAGTGCAGCCTAGCTCCACGATTTCTCCTTCAGGTCCCTCAGGTTTCTCCGCCAGTTTCCGCTCGCGCCCGAGAGGCGGTCGTGCCAGCAAGTCTCTTCGTGTTCTTTCCTGGAATGCAGGGCACCTTGGCATGCAACAATGGGCAGAAGTGAAGACATGGCTTCGCACGGAGGCCAAGTCAGTCTGTGACATTCTTGTCCTTCAGGAAACCCACTGGAGTGAGACAGCAGAATTTGATGTCGAAGGCTGGCACTGCGTAAGCTCCGCCACAAAAGGGGCTGCTCGAGCACCTAAAGGTAAAGCCACTTCAGGGCAACGCCCCAAGCAAGGCGCTGCCACGCAGCCGGCTGTTCACGACACAAGCCGAGCGGACGGCGTCATGGTTCTTCTCTCTCCGCAGATAGACAAGCAGAAGATAAGATGGCGCGAGCAACGCCGGGGAAGGCTCATTCAGGTCATCTTCCCGTGGCTTGGGGCTCGTGTGCATGTACTAGCGGTTTACCAACATGCCTGGTCTTCTAAGAAGACTCCACAGCAGAACAAGGATGACCGCTCACACCTGCTCCGCGATCTGTCGGCTGCGATACGGGCCATTCCAGCGCGAGATACTTTTCTCTTGGCAGGAGACTTTAATGCTCGACTGACCCCGCAGGAGGGTCTGGTAGGTCAGTGTAGCACCAAGCCAGAGCAAACTCAGATGCAGGATGAATCGTTCCAAGCCTTAGTCTCCTCCCATCGGTTGGTAGCTCTTAACACATGGTCTAGTGGTGCAGGTCACACTTTCTTCCTGAATGGTCAGGGATCACAAATTGACTTCCTGCTCACTTCAGAAGCCTCGGCCAAGGGCCTGGCAAAGCAGTCTCGGCCGTGCAAGGATCTTCAGCTCGGCAAATGGAAGAGGGGCGGCCACCTTCCAGTCTTGGCTCAACTCAGACCCACCCAGCACTGGAATCTGCCAAAGCCTACTTGTCCTTCCACGACCTTTCATAAGGAAGCTCTAGAGACGGCTGTCCGTTCAGGTCTGCCAATAGCCGGTCGCATGCAAGACTGGGTGGGCCAGCGTCTGTCCTCTCGGACTCACACGCCTGATGAAGTTAATCAGGTACTGCTGGAGGCCTCTGCACTGTTTTTCCCCAAACCACGGCCTCAGCAAGCTCCTGAAACTGCTCAGCACCGTGCGACGCTGCGAATGTGGAGTCGAGTCGCTCATATTCGTTCTTTGCATGAGGACTCCATAACCACCTTATCCGACCTAGATCAGTCTTTGGAGGACCTGAATCGATGGCATAAGCAGGCTCTCTACTTAGCCAAGAAGGAACGACACCGAGCTTTCCAGGCTGAGGTCGATGAGGCGTGTGCCAGACACGATTCCTACATCGCACATAAGACCTTAAAGAAGCTCCGACCTTGGGAACCCCAAACTAAGGCACAGCTTCAGGGACCGGATGGTCTGCTGTTGGACTCTACCTCTGAGCTCCGCCTGCTTAGAGACCACGTGGAACAGGTCTTTGCCAGACATCCGCCACTCGCACACCAGGTGGACTCGCTGCCGGAAATCCCGGCTGGTCTGCTGGCCAAGCACATAGGCTCCATCAGACCGCACAAGGCGGTACCGCAAGGCTCTGCTCCGGCGGCTGCCTGGCGGCTCTGCTCGGCGGCTGCGGGAGAGGCGCTAGCAGCATCGCTGCAATCTCGGGGGCAACGCCCATTGCCGGCTGCTGAGGTACTTCAGCCGCCCTTAAAGGATGCTGACTTGTGTTTTATCCCAAAGCCTAACAAGCCGGCCACGAAGCCTGGCAATCTACGTCCCCTCGGCATCATTCGACCAGACGGCAAGGGCCTGGCGGGGGCTTGTAGAGATCAGCTGTCTCCCTACACGGCTGACTATCTTCGGGGTCTCCCACAATTTGCCTACCAGCCACATCGCGGTCTTTCAGATGCCTTGAGCAGGGTCGTTGGTCATGTCACTCAGGTACGCAATAACTGCCAGGAGGCCCGACGAACCAGGCATCAGCTTCACTCGGGACGAACTCGTCCCCAGCTAGTAGGTGGCATCTGCTTTGCACTAGACTTGTCACAAGCCTTTGACATGGTGAGCAGAACAGACTTGCTTAGCACACTGCAGGAAGCGGGAGTCCCGCAAGACCTCATTGACCTAGTTGCCTCATTGCATGCTGGCAGTGCTTACACGTTTCGCACCCAGGGTGAAGAGGACACGGTCCAGTCCACTGCGGGCATTAAACAGGGGTGTAAGCTTGCCCCCACACTTTTTTCCATGCTTACGGGCACCATCTTCCGGGAGCTCATAGCTCTTGTTGGGGTTCGAGCCGTGGTGGACTACCTCACGGGCTACGCAGATGACCTTACGGTTCACCGTGACATCCACTCAATGGAGGACCTGGATCGCGCTCATGCTCTGATTGAGCAATTGTTGCAGTTGGTCCGTCGCCATGGATTTGCTGTCAACGGTGCAAAATGCACTGTTATGGTCAAACTCGAGGGCCAACAGGCGCAACGCGCCATCTCCAAGCACACTTATTGGCGCACCGCGCCTGACGGAACCCGCCATAAGATGTGGAGACTGGGAGAGTCCAAGTCTCACGAGGGCTTTCCGCTGGTGACGTCCTTTAAGTATCTCGGCATCATGCTCTCCTACTCCAACTTCGAGAAGGCTACTCTCAAGTTCCGGTTGCAGGAGGGCAATGTGAAATTGCAGCAGGTACGCCGCTTCGTTCACAACAGACGAACGGCGGGGCCTGCATCGCGGTTGCACATTTGGCATAGCACTGTCTGGGCCACAGTAGCCTCTGGATTGGTGGATGTGGGCTTGACCCTAGAGACAGCTAAACTGTTGCGGGCTTGGCACGCTCGCAAAATTCGAGCTGTCCTGAACAAGCCAGCGCACCTGACACACATATCCACGGCTGACCTCTACGCCTCCCATGAGATCATGGACCCTGTCCGTAAGCTGCAGGCGCGACAGGCCAATCGTGTCAAGCGCTTAGGTGCTCGACGGCGGAAAACTCCTGCGGGGGACATCTCTTTAACCCAGCGCGCGCTTCTCCAGGCGGAGGCACTCTCTACTAGTTATGCAGACGTTCTGCAGCAACTTTCTAAGGACACATCACAGCAGGAGGCCCCCCCGTCCTTCGTGTGCCCAACGTGTGCTCAGGCCTTCGACACTGAGGTCGGTCTTCGCACCCACCAGGCCCGCAAGCATCCAGGCTCGGTCATCAGATATGTCCCTCGAGGCTTCTCCCACACCCTCTCTGTAGGAGGGCTCCCCAAGTGTGCGGCCTGCAACAGGCAATTCCCTCAGATGAAGGGCTTAAAGGACCACTTGCTATCAGGTGCCTGCTCGGAGCCAGCTAGGCTACAGGAGCTGGATGACGCGGCGCACCCTCCCTTGGATTCGCAGCATCAGCCCAGATTGCATCCCAGGCAGCAGCGCTTGCATGACACTCTGACAACACACACGGCTGTGGAGCTCGGACGATCTGATGAGTCTCAGGACCTTATGTCACATTGCTTGCTGTGTGGGTTCTGGACCCCGGACAATACCAAGCTCAAGTCTCACATCCGGCAGGCCCACAAACCTGAATGGGCGGCTCATGGCGCTACAGCTGCAACTCAGAGCAGCAAATCAGGCCTGACCCTTGTCAAGGGCATGCCTTGCCCGTGCTGCCGCAAGCCTGTTACGGATAAGAGGCAGCATCCGGCACAATGTCCGATCCTTTTTCAGATTCTGTTTTATGACTTGGTTCATGCACTTTCCCGCTGCCAGGGCGGACCGTTACGCAGGTACATGCCAGCGGTTGGCACGACACAAGGCAACGCACCCACACGGGACGATACCACCGCTGTTGGAGCAACGCCCCAGACTCGCCAGGCAACGCCTGCAGGCCCCCTGCCACCGAAGTCAGGGACAGTAGAATCAAAGGACGGCGCGCTCGCTGCTCCTCGCTCGCTGCGCAACATCTCCAACTACTGCTATGTTAACTCAACGCTTTCGGCCCTGGTGCCGACGTGCATCTTGCTGGAGCACGGAGGGGCAAGCCCCTCCCTCCATCAGGAAGTGGCTGATTCTGTCTCTGGTTCTCCTTTCACCCTGACTGCCTCTTTCACGCTTCGCCATCTTACTCCCGCTTGGCGCTATGATGGCCAACAACAAGATGCTTCGGAGTTTCTAGTGGCCTTATTTGCAGGCATTACCGCCTTTCCGATTGCACGACCCTTGGAAGTCAGGGATGTAAACACTACTGAGGTCACCGATGCGGGAGGTCCGCTCGCTTTGCTGCCAGCTCCAACGACAGGTGGATCCCATGCACTTCAGGAGCTGCTCTCTCGGTGGTCTGGCCAGCCGGTGCACACCGCCTTTCGAGGGCAGCAACGACTGGTGGTTCTCACAGTGGCGCGATTTGTTGAAGGCCGCAAGCTCAGCTATGCTGTCACTGGTCTGCACCACCCCCTTCAGCTCTCGCAGTGGGCCCCGACGGGCTCCGTACAACTAGAGAAAGGATGGGTTCAGTCCTGTATCTTCCACATAGGTGACACCCCGCACAGTGGACATTATCGCTCCCTCTGGAGGAGCAACCCCGATCAACCTTGGCTCAGCACGGACGATGGTCGTCCGTCGGTTCAGGCCTCAGATTCAGATCTCAGGCAGGCACGCCACGGCTGCTATGTGCTGTTCGTGCGACTTGGTTCAATACCGCACACAGCGGAGCTGGCCCTATGCCAGTCCAAGTTTCAGATGATTAAGCTGAGGGTTCCCCTGAGGCCAGGGGCCCCTACTTCCCCTTGCAGGAAGGGGGCGACCTACTGGCTCTGTGGGACCGACCTGCCTACACGGCAGGGAGCAGGAACGCTGTTGTTCAGTTTTGCTGCTCAAGTCGTACAGCTGACGTAGCTCCACTACTCAGCGTTTGTGTGCAATAGCGGCCTATACCTGTCATGCTAGTCGGGCAACGCTCGCTGCTTTCCCAGAAAGGCAACGCCTGTCAGCAACACAGCTGACCAATGGCTGAAATCGGCTTTACAAACCCCCATTCTCGGCTCGAGAAGGGGGGTTTGTCCGAGGCCTAAAAATCAAGGTTTTGCAACCCCCCATTCTCGGCTCGAGAATGGGGGGTTGTCCGAGGCCCCCAAGCCATTGCCGGCAAGCCTGGCCTCTGGAGGGGAGTACGCCTCTTACGAATAAGGTTAGCCTTATTAGGCACAGTGTGCTTACCGCCAGGGTGTGCCACATCGTTCACCGATGCAATCTGCTTGCCCACAAAAGCGGAGCGGCCTCAGATAACAGCACTAGCAGCCGTTCCACATGCTCATCACCTTTGCGACCTTACGGCCCATCGCCTTTGATTGAGAGTGACCATGAGTGGGACGCCACGCAACAGGCACTCTGAGTGACGGTCCCGAGGGGGTACGGCTCATCAATCATCGGTCCGTGGACATGGGACGCCATAGTCCACACTGAGGGTGACGGAGGGTTTCTCACCCACGCCTGAGACGCATGAACCGGCTTTTGAGGTAGCTTGTAGGGTAGCTCTCTTCACGGTAGCCTGTTTCAGCGCTTTCAGGCCCAGGCCCTTAGCATTTCTGCTCTCAGACCTTTGTTCAGGTGCAAAGGCAGTCTCACACGCCCGCAATGAGCAGAGCCCGCTCGCTCAGCGTCCAATAAAAAAAATTGTTGTTGTTGTTGTTGTTGTTGTTGTTGTTGTTGTTGTTGTTGTTGTTGTTGTTGTTGTTGTTGTTGTTGTTGTTGTTGTTGTTGTTGTTGTTGTTGTTGTTGTTGTTGTTGTTGTTGTTGTTGTTGTTGTTGTTGTTGTTGTTGTTGTTGTTGTTGTTGTTGTTGTTGTTGTTGTTGTTGTTGTTGTTGTTGTTGTTGTTGTTGTTGTTGTTGTTGTTGTTGTTGTTGTTGTTGTTGTTTTTGTTGTTGTTGTTGTTGTTGTTGTTGTTGTTGTTGTTGTTGTTGTTGTTGTTGTTGTTGTTGTTGTTGTTGTTGTTGTTGTTGTTGTTGTTGTTGTTGTTGTTGTTGTTGTTTGTTGTTGTTGTTGTTGTTGTTGTTGTTTTTTGTTGTTGTTGTTGTTGTTGTTGTTGTTGTTGTTGTTGTTGTTGTTGTTGTTGTTGTTGTTGTTGTTGTTGTTGTTGTTGTTGTTGTTGTTGTTGTTGTTGTTGTTGTTGTTCTTGTTGTTGTTGCTGTCGTTGTTGTCGTTGTTGTCGTTGGGTTGTTCTTGTTGTTGTTCTTGTTGATGTTGTTGCTGTTGTTGTTGATGTTGTTGATGTTGTTGTTGTAGCCGCTATGGATCACAGCAGGCTGTGTAGCATTGCTAACAAGGCTCTGGGTACCAACGCTAGAGGCTCGCAACGGCCCCCTTCTGCGAAGCTTAAGGGACTGTCCTCTTATTGAGCCATAGCTATTCCCGGAGCCGCGCGCCGCTGTGGTCTACCGGGTCCCAATTCCCGGGCCTCTGTCTGCAGTTATACACCCTTGGCAAGAGGTAAGCGGTAGGGTTCTCACCTTTCCGCGGGGTGAAGGGAGTCGGATCGAGTTCTCTCTTTCCGGCGAAACTAGCGGAAGGCGCGTCGACTGTGCCTCAGTAGCCGATGCTTTTGCATTTACAAAAGGACCTGCCGCACCAAGCCATTCAAGGGGCGGCCCCAGTCATGGGTTGGCCATCTTCTGCACCTGGGTATCCTGAAGGAAGCTTTCGAGTTGAGGCCTCGTTCCGCTCCTCTCTTCGACTTTCCAGCTACACGACAAGACACCCAGGTACAGCTCAAGGTCTCTCCTGCGCAGTTTTGCTGGCGCTCTGGTTTTGCGCTTTAACTGGTACACCTCCGCAAGAAGGACACGGATCGTCTGGTATTCTCATGCAGTCTTCTTCGAGCACTAGTTTTTCCTTCAACGGCACAGTGGACTGCCACCAGCTGCTACGAAGCCAGTGCGATCGAGAGTTCTTCGTCACGGTTGAGTGTTTTCTGCGCTTCACTTCTGTTCAGCCGCCAGCGCCTGGGAGCAAGTCAGACTCAGGACAGGCTAGGCGCAACGTGGTGACTCACAACGCGTCAGCATCCTCCCAATGCTGGCCCCGACGGGCATTCCAGGGACTCCTCTTGCTATGGGGTGCCCTTGAGGGCCTAGAGGGGCTATCCTCTCTGGAGGGGGAGGCCTCTCGGGGGCCGCCGGGCCAGACTTGTCTACAAGACAAGGCGCAGATTGGGACACTGGGGACTCAGGTTCAGCAGAGTTGGCCAACGTCTTCAGTTCCAGCACGGTGTCTACCTGGTACGGCTCCACGTCACATCTGGGTACAGTCGTTAAGCGGACGCGCTTGCTGTGCTATGGGTGTCGGGCTACGGCTACGGCCCTCCCAGGTGTGTTCGTTACTGTCCTGTTACCGACGGGGTCAGGCAGTGCTAGGAGTGACGGCCCACGTGTTTTTGCTTGACGACGAATTATCCTTACGGCCCATCGCTGGTAGTCGGGAGTTACCTAGTGTGGGACGCCACTAGACGGGAACTCTGGGAGACGGCTCTTCTGAGTACGACCCACCGGCTGCCAGTTCGTGAGTATTGGACGCAATGACTCA
>CAJNDT010003802.1:395959-398459 GCA_905221615.1 Symbiodinium sp. CCMP2592
TCTTCAGCTCGGCAAATGGAAGAGGGGCGGCCACCTTCCAGTCTTGGCTCAACTCAGACCCACCCAGCACTGGAATCTGCCAAAGCCTACTTGTCCTTCCACGACCTTTCATAAGGAAGCTCTAGAGACGGCTGTCCGTTCAGGTCTGCCAATAGCCGGTCGCATGCAAGACTGGGTGGGCCAGCGTCTGTCCTCTCGGACTCACACGCCTGATGAAGTTAATCAGGTACTGCTGGAGGCCTCTGCACTGTTTTTCCCCAAACCACGGCCTCAGCAAGCTCCTGAAACTGCTCAGCACCGTGCGACGCTGCGAATGTGGAGTCGAGTCGCTCATATTCGTTCTTTGCATGAGGACTCCATAACCACCTTATCCGACCTAGATCAGTCTTTGGAGGACCTGAATCGATGGCATAAGCAGGCTCTCTACTTAGCCAAGAAGGAACGACACCGAGCTTTCCAGGCTGAGGTCGATGAGGCGTGTGCCAGACACGATTCCTACATCGCACATAAGACCTTAAAGAAGCTCCGACCTTGGGAACCCCAAACTAAGGCACAGCTTCAGGGACCGGATGGTCTGCTGTTGGACTCTACCTCGAGCTCCGCCTGCTTAGAGACCACGTGGAACAGGTCTTTGCCAGACATCCGCCACTCGCACACCAGGTGGACTCGCTGCCGGAAATCCCGGCTGGTCTGCTGGCCAAGCACATAGGCTCCATCAGACCGCACAAGGCGGTACCGCAAGGCTCTGCTCCGGCGGCTGCCTGGCGGCTCTGCTCGGCGGCTGCGGGAGAGGCGCTAGCAGCATCGCTGCAATCTCGGGGGCAACGCCCATTGCCGGCTGCTGAGGTACTTCAGCCGCCCTTAAAGGATGCTGACTTGTGTTTTATCCCAAAGCCTAACAAGCCGGCCACGAAGCCTGGCAATCTACGTCCCCTCGGCATCATTCGACCAGACGGCAAGGGCCTGGCGGGGGCTTGTAGAGATCAGCTGTCTCCCTACACGGCTGACTATCTTCGGGGTCTCCCACAATTTGCCTACCAGCCACATCGCGGTCTTTCAGATGCCTTGAGCAGGGTCGTTGGTCATGTCACTCAGGTACGCAATAACTGCCAGGAGGCCCGACGAACCAGGCATCAGCTTCACTCGGGACGAACTCGTCCCCAGCTAGTAGGTGGCATCTGCTTTGCACTAGACTTGTCACAAGCCTTTGACATGGTGAGCAGAACAGACTTGCTTAGCACACTGCAGGAAGCGGGAGTCCCGCAAGACCTCATTGACCTAGTTGCCTCATTGCATGCTGGCAGTGCTTACACGTTTCGCACCCAGGGTGAAGAGGACACGGTCCAGTCCACTGCGGGCATTAAACAGGGGTGTAAGCTTGCCCCCACACTTTTTTCCATGCTTACGGGCACCATCTTCCGGGAGCTCATAGCTCTTGTTGGGGTTCGAGCCGTGGTGGACTACCTCACGGGCTACGCAGATGACCTTACGGTTCACCGTGACATCCACTCAATGGAGGACCTGGATCGCGCTCATGCTCTGATTGAGCAATTGTTGCAGTTGGTCCGTCGCCATGGATTTGCTGTCAACGGTGCAAAATGCACTGTTATGGTCAAACTCGAGGGCCAACAGGCGCAACGCGCCATCTCCAAGCACACTTATTGGCGCACCGCGCCTGACGGAACCCGCCATAAGATGTGGAGACTGGGAGAGTCCAAGTCTCACGAGGGCTTTCCGCTGGTGACGTCCTTTAAGTATCTCGGCGTCATGCTCTCCTACTCCAACTTCGAGAAGGCTACTCTCAAGTTCCGGTTGCAGGAGGGCAATGTGAAATTGCAGCAGGTACGCCGCTTCGTTCACAACAGACGAACGGCGGGGCCTGCATCGCGGTTGCACATTTGGCATAGCACTGTCTGGGCCACAGTAGCCTCTGGATTGGTGGATGTGGGCTTGACCCTAGAGACAGCTAAACTGTTGCGGGCTTGGCACGCTCGCAAAATTCGAGCTGTCCTGAACAAGCCAGCGCACCTGACACACATATCCACGGCTGACCTCTACGCCTCCCATGAGATCATGGACCCTGTCCGTAAGCTGCAGGCGCGACAGGCCAATCGTGTCAAGCGCTTAGGTGCTCGACGGCGGAAAACTCCTGCGGGGGACATCTCTTTAACCCAGCGCGCGCTTCTCCAGGCGGAGGCACTCTCTACTAGTTATGCAGACGTTCTGCAGCAACTTTCTAAGGACACATCACAGCAGGAGGCCCCCCCGTCCTTCGTGTGCCCAACGTGTGCTCAGGCCTTCGACACTGAGGTCGGTCTTCGCACCCACCAGGCCCGCAAGCATCCAGGCTCGGTCATCAGATATGTCCCTCGAGGCTTCTCCCACACCCTCTCTGTAGGAGGGCTCCCCAAGTGTGCGGCCTGCAACAGGCAATTCCCTCAGATGAAGGGCTTAAAGGACCACTTGCTATCAGGTGCCTGCTCGGAGCCAGCTAGGCTAC
>CAJNDT010003802.1:403459-412937 GCA_905221615.1 Symbiodinium sp. CCMP2592
TCTGGTTCACGGCTCATAGACCTGCTGCAGGAGTCTGAAGCGCAGGACGAACATAGTTTGATTTCTACAGCAGTTCCACAAGCCCAGAGCGTGAGCTAGAGCTCTTTGTTGTTCAGGCTCGGTGTCCTTATAGTAGGATAGTGGCTAGTTGCATCCGCGCGGCGTATAGTATCGAGAGAATACTACGGTAGTCATTAAATCCCCTGGCAACTGAGCCTTAGAGGAGTTCTTGGAATTTCGTGGGACGCAAGAAGACCGGATCACAACAACCTTGATCGACTGGTTTATTTGGGTGGCGCTGATCTCGGCGACGAGCACAGCTTTTGCTGTCGTAGGCCTTGAGTGGTTGACGGTGAGATTTATGCGGAACTGGGGCTGGCTGAAAGAGGTGTCCGTCCCGGATGAGTTCGAAGAGTCAGCGAAGCTGCTGGTTGGCCAAGCTTTTGCCAGGCGTGTGTGGCTGCTCAGGTTGTGGCGCTGGCTCGAGCTTCTGGTTGCTGTTGTCTTACTTGGCCCTTCGCTCTTGCTCATGTACTGGGTGTGGTGGTTGCCCCTGGTGGCTTTTACCTACGTTGTCCCGGCAGCCTGTCGCCATGGAATTCGGAAGCTGGTCCAAGCCCCGGTGCTGACCATCTTCGCACAGGGTGCCGCGGCCCAGGCCATGCTTCCGTTTGGTTCGTTGAGCCGGGCTTGTTTTCTTCTACGAATAGGCAAAGTGCAAGATCCATCGGCAAAGACTTTGACGCCATGTCGGCTTCCGTCCCGTTCTTGCGATCCGCGAACTAGGGCTGCGTTTGCATCCAAAAGCGAAGAGAAGCCGAAGTGCAGGATCCTTCGTAAACAACGGTGCGAACCCAACATGGCCCTTTCAAACCAAAACATCGACAGCTCAACTCCCACGGTAAGGCTCGACAGTTTCGTGTTTTTTTGTTTTTTTTGTGCACCATCCGTGCGGCACATAGTCAGCGAAGCTTGGACATGCTTCACAAGACTGAAAGAAATGTTTTTTCTGGGAGCCGTTTGAACCGTCCAAAAACACCTCCAAACTCACGATCCATCGCTTTTTTTTCACATTCCGGCGCCACTTCCCCTTTTTCCATGACATCCACTACGACACGCCGTTCCCACCGTAAAGGTTGCGAATTTCCAGCTTTCTCGAACAGCTCAACAAAGCATCGACACGCACGATGACTCGATATACTCGCGCGGGCACCTCCTCGCCATCCCCAATTCGACGATTCGAGCCTGCAGTGGTCAGCTTCAAACCTCAATACAAAACATCGACGCGCACGATACCCAGTTCTTGTTCGCCTGGACACCTCCTCCCTCAAAATGCTCCAAAACGCGAGACGCAGGATCCCCGCACGGGCCCACGTAATTCGAAGATCCCCGAAAGCCCCTCACACCTCGCAAAAACCGAGAAATTCTGAAACGACATCCGCGAAACACCATTTCCACCGAAGCTCCGGCGCATTCAGGCTACCACCCCCAAACACGTTTCCCCAACTATTGGCGCGGTTTTCACGTACGAAGCCCAAAATCGCCACCGCGCCCAGGGACAACGTCACTTTGTGCACATGCAATAGCACGACTTCCTGAAAACACGAGGCGGGCACCCATCGAGGGTTGCAAACTCCACAAACCGTCCTGCGACGAAAGTCCCTGGGACTTCGCGAAGGGAGGTACAAGCAACGGCGCCACAATGCCAGCCACCTCACCCGCACGACACATCGTTTTTTGCGAAGGAGCGCGATTGACACTCAGGATCCCTCGTAAAACACGATACGCAAGCCATGTTTCGACCCCCCAAAGTCCACGAAACCTCGCGCCCACGAGATCCGAGAACCTGGGGACACATCCCCTACGGAATCACCCCCGGCTTTAAAATACGTTAGTTTAATACGCAACAGACTCAACTTTCACTAATCTATACTAATCCACGAGACATCCACTGAAGAACTCGAGCTGACACTTTCGGGAATAACTCATGAATATCAAAAGCCAAGGGACATCAGGAATTACTAAACATCTCTGAAAACTGTTGTTTGATGTTGACGAACGCACGAAAAACTATCGGACGATAACTTTAGGGTTTGTTTGATATTTGTTCAGTGCTGACCGTATACAACCAATATTGTTCTGTATAGGTAAGGACTAGTCTAACGTGGGGTCAAAACTCACTACATCTCTGATAAAAATGGTTTCTAAATGATGCTCACTACATGGTCAACATATGTAACCCCATACTGAATGCTAGCTCAATACCAAACCAATATTCAATCACATGCTGTGAACATACCAACCAGGTGTCATTCAAGTAGTAGTTAAACAGGCTATCAAATATGACTACATCCCCTAATCATCTACCAGTAGGAAAATAATAGTGAACATCATAGATTCGTTTCATATGAGATTCAGATCCCGTGTACAATACTGTTGGATGTTATACCGGTCTTGGCATTGATTTATTGGATTTGCACTTCTTCAGCTGAGAGTAAATCCCATATCATGAACAGTTTCAAACGCTTCAGAGCGCCGGGATCATGAAAACAACAAACACCAGGTACAGGATCCTGCTTTGAACCGCGTTTCGGTGTAGTCTTTACGATATCCACAAAAAGGAATCGGAGTGCATAATAATGAAACAGCACCTCGACACATAGAAGCTTGAATAATGAGCAACAACGTTCCCGAATCGTCTTTCTATAACTTTAAAAATAAAGACCTAGTCTAACCATTCAGGCCCGTTCACAACGTTTAAACGCTGATCCTAAGCCTCAATCTCCGACGCAAAACAGTATGAACTTTCAGTCTACGTGCCTGACGTATATGGGTATTAGGACGCATTAAAACACAGTAGAAGACACGACATCACTTATCGTACAGTACAGCAACGCAGCGGGAGACTTCCCGCTCATAACAGTTGCAGTTGCACTATACGTGTTCCCCCCCCCCCACTCCCAAACCCCCCCGACGGTAGATCATGGGTGGGGCGACATGTACGTACACATATACACATACATAAACAAATCAACGAATATATTTTTACATATACACATATACCGATCTACCTGACTATAAACACACCCCAAACCCTGAACCTTCAACAATCCCAAGCTTTAAACGTGATTTAAATAATTACCTCGAAACATCCCGAAATCCTCAAACCCGAATTACGCAAAGCCCCCTAACCCCATGAGCCAAACAAGGCTGAGTGTGGACAACACCCCGGGTTCTGGTGGTGATGGCGGTGGGGGTGATGGTCTCCGCAGCAACTGCGGCTGTTTACGACTGTACGAAAGTTTAAGTGAGCGCCATGGAGGGCTGCAATAGGTGGAGTACTATAGCACAAAATCCACGAGCGAATTCCGAAGAGTCAGAAAAGCGAGAAACGGTTTTGCTTGCATAGGTCATTGCCCTTTTGCGCACAGCGCTGTTTTTGGGCATCCTGGTGAACGTACATGTTGTCAGCGATGCTGCAGTCAGTTACGGTTACGGCGACGATTTTGCAAGTATGCCTTCGATTGCGTGGATGCAGAACCTGATCAACCCTTCCTACGAGGATTGGTATCGGTCAAAGTTGAGACTGTGGCATGAAAGTCGACTGCATGATCACTGGCTTTTTGAAGGGGGCTCGCAAATCAGCGCCGCCACCTTGTACCAGTCTCTGGAGCAGGTGGGAGCATGGCTCCTCGTCCTGTACCTGGCATGCCTGCTTTGTGCAGTCATGTGCCGTTGCGTGCAACTCCTGCTCAAACAAAGGGCCGGGAGCGGTGCTACACATGACGGCCTGAAGCAGCTCGCAGTCCGGGAGTTGTTGAAGACCCCGAAAGACAAGATTCAAGGTTTGCACGCTAGGATTAACCCCGCGATGGCGATGACCAAGGAGGAATTGCCGAGAAAGATTGTGCCGGTTGTCACTTTGACTTGGCCCTGGCACCAAGGTGGCGGGCTGTGGCCAAGTGTGGCTGTTTGGTTGTTGGATGTGGGCCTTGACGTCAACACCATCTTCACTTTTCTCATGGCGAAGCAGTATGTTTTCGCTGCAGTGACAGCTTTCGTGGTGGTCCGTAGCACCTTCAAGCAGGTGCTCGTGCTCGCCCCCTGGAATTTGCCCGAGGCTCGCTGATTCTACCCTTGGCATGTATATTGGAGTATCACGAAACCATGTCACGCCCGAACAGAGGGCGCCCCTGAGCCCTTGTTGTGAGTTAGGGTATTTTGCGCACTGAGTCCCGAAACCTCAGAATGAGTGTTGCTGGTTTGAGCAGGCCGTGCGGCAAAGTGCACACAGAGGCCTCGTGCGGAAGGATCTGCTGGACATGCTGGAGGCGACGACGTTCGCAAATTGAGGTATGTGTACACACACACACACACCCGAAGGGACGAAGATGTGGGATTAATTAATCGTGGGTCGTGCGAGGCCTGACAGGGAGTATGGAGTAGGTGGCGATTTCGGGCTTTGACGATAGTCTGTTTGTGTGGCTGTTTCTGGTGGCACGCAAACCCTGCGCCCAAATCCTAGCCTCCTAGAACTCGGCTGCAGCTGAGGAGGAGAAGCGTTCCGAGGCGTTCCTTTGCGGTTGCATCACGGCCTACTCCGCCATGTTCTCTGTCGACACTGCTGTCCAAATGCTGGTGCAGATGTTAAGCACTCTTCTCAGCACGTGGTTGTTTGCAGGCTCGGCCCGCATATAACAATTGTCCTTCCAGATGTTCGTAGTTTGGCAGTTGAGGGGGCTTCCTCCAAAGTCCACACAAGGAGGAGGGTATCATGAGTGGTGAGCAGTGTGTAGGATTGCCACACACGTGGTTGTGACAGATCCCATGGGCATTTCTAAAGCAATGGGTCTGCTATTACAGGCTATGCTGTTCAAGTTTGCGACTTCGAAATGGATGAGGACCTCTTGGTTAAACATGCTGTCATGGCATGATTCAGCTGTCTAGGCCCTAAAGTTAAGGCGTGTGGCAGGATGCAGGGTAACAACTTCGGCATTCAGATGAAATTGCCAATTCAAGACTGTCGACTAATGTGCAAAACCACCAATGTCGTCCCTACTGAATGCGCCTGTAATGCACCCTCCGTGAATCCAAGTAAGAATCCAGCGCTTTATGCATTTAGTAAGGGTTGTTGGGTCTTGTTGCGGATCGGGATCACTATAAATATTTGCCTCTAAAATGAACCTGGCACCATGAAACACTAACCGGACACCTTCGTGCTCCTTCTGGATTCAGGACGCCGTCAACAACTCGTATGGAGAAGCTGCACAGGAATCGGCTGGGCCTGCGCCAGAAGCAGGAGTCTTACAAACTATCGCAGTGACAAGAGCGCGTGCAAGATGTGTATATACCGTTTTGTTGGTCTCGGGGATTGTTGAGCTTTGGAATTCCAGTCAAGAACAAGACACTGTTCCTGAGTAAGTGCGGTCGTGTCAATGACCACTGTGCAGTGCTGCTCGCAGCTCAGTGTAGCGTACATGCCGTCGTCGGTACTTGGGGTTCGAATATGATCCAATTAAGGAGTTCAGGGATAGGGCTCGTAATTGGGTGATAGTTAGAGATTTTGCTGCAGAGGAGCAGCACCAGCAACCGGAGCGGCAGAAGAGCGACATTAGCAGCAGCAGAGCTCGATATAGCAGAGATTGTAAACATAAGTGGCAGTAGCAGTGGTAGCTGCGTGGTAGAAGAAAAGTCAACGTGGTGCCTAGAGTGCTGGGAGTTGTAGGTGAGCAGAAGTCTGGAAGCTGCAGTGTAGTAGTTAGTGCTGGTAGTTTCACTCTCCTACTCTGTTCCAGTCAGACATGCAGATATCACTAAACTTTAGCTTTCTCCTTTGTTTGTCATCCCATGATTACTATAGTTACAGTCATTAATTATTTCTACAACTTTGCAATTCGAGATCCCGACCCATGTCGCTGGCCGAGGTGCCGGAACCCACGCTCCACGAAACAGCTCAGGGCCTGCCGGCTGGCGAGATGACCCAGAAAGATGCGAATGAGGAGACATGGATTTCCGTAGTTGCCACGGAGGAAAAGGAAGCGGCCTCCCTTGAGGTCACCAAGGACGGCGAGATGTTGAGTAGCCAAAGGTACTCAAGCTGTGCAGCCCCGAAGGGGCCAGCATCCAAGGCAAGAGCGAAGAAGAAGCCTGGGTCACGAAAGCAGAAATCCAAATTTTCCAAGCCATCCCCGGCAGACGTAATTGGCGCCTCAAAACAGGCATCGTGAGCACATTCTAGCTCCTCCCGTACTCTCCCGCCTGCAGAACCCAGCTTCATTGAAAGATTCCGGAGCTTCCGCGCAGTATCGAATGGTATACGTAGTATTGTTTATAGCACTAGTCTCAAATAGTAGCTATTGCTAGCAGGTATACTGCTTTTGAAAGACTCACATCAAGTAAGCCTTTCAGCACGGAGAGGCCAGGCAAGGAAGCGTGGCGACGACTCAGCATACGGTGCTCCGAAACCGGCAGACACCTTATGATCCGTTCTGTTTTTGTCGGCCGGATTGAAGATTTTGCATGCTGCGGTTTTAGATAGGTCATTCTCAGAGCAATGCCGAGCTGCAGCTGGAAAGTGTGTAAGGAGTTCAGCCTGGGCTCATACGGGCGCTTGTCAGACTTATAGCAGCTTGCGCCTTGTAATTAATGGTTTGCAACAACAACATATCCTCTCCAGCACGACAGCCCAACCATTGTACCACCTCGGTTACAATCGCAACAAGAGAAAGCAGAGTCACCTGATGCTGAATCCGCGGAACCGCCTTCAATGCCAGACCCTGAACCATCCAGCAGACCCCTAGAGACCTCCAGTTGAGGGAACTCTACTACAAATTCATTATCCAAGCCTCAGTGCTCAAGGCCTTTGAGGCCTTAGCCATGGCTGTGATTATGATACTGTTTATCCATGATGACGGTGGCTCGGAAGTATCTCTAATTAGCCAGCTTCGTCCACCCCCCAACCTGACAGGCTGTCAAGGGAAAGCCTGAATACTTCAGGCGGAGGCTTTCTAAGTTTCAGGGAGTTTGCGTATTTTCGGGTTTGGAGCATAGCAACACGTAATCGGTTTTATTAAGGCAGTGGGTTTACAAGTCCTTCAGTACCCCCAAACCCTAACTTTGGAGACTCAGGTCTGTCAGGTTTCGTGGGCGTAGGACCTCAGCTTTTGAACGCTTTGGGGGTTAAGGCTAAGGCTTATAGGTTTAGGTTCGGAAGCCGATGTCAACCCTGAGGGTGCCTTCCTTAAGCCAAAATCCTGGAGCAGAAGTCGGATCTTTGATGACCGACATGGACCCAAGTTGCTAGGGCACTTTTCCTACAAACACGCCACAACCCTAAACCCCTATAATCCTTAAGCCCCTATAAGCTCTAAGCCCTAAACCCCTCATAAGCCCTAAACCGCCACACACAGGTTCAGTGCCCTTGACAGCAGCAAGGCGAAGCAGCAGAGCAAGTTTGTATGGCTGGAGAAGCAGTCGGAGGCCGTTGCAGGGGAATTTCCGCCGACACAACCCTCAATAGCTTACAAAGCAAGCATTCATGCTTCTTTATGGAGGCAGGCTTCGTTTATTTGTGACTTCAGATGTTCCCAAACATCCTTCGACCAGTAAACACTTCGTCCTAGGTTTTCTTGAGATGTTCGAAAACGAATCATTGCAGCCTCTGGGCACAATTTCGAACTTAAGTTGCATCAACCACTAGCCGGCATGGCTTCAACACCGCCGCCAAGAGTTTAGTAAAGAAGTTCCTGCATTTCTTCTGAAATGAACCACTTCTACTGATAGCTTGAGCGGTGAATCCGATGTGTCGTATCATAGGGCCCTGACCCAGCTGTAAAATAGTTATCTGCGAAGCCGCAGTTTAGCGCCCTTCTAGGCACAACATCGTCAAAGGGATGGCTTTTGAGTAAGGTCTGGGGTTCCAGACATCATGTTGTAATAATGTTTCGGGCTCGAAGGCAATGGCGGCCCCAGCCCCAATGCCAGCCCTTTCAGGATTTCGGAGTTGTTCTCTTTTCTTGGCTGCAAGTGCGGATCTTAAGGCGTAAGTGCCGCGACAGCGACCCAGCGAACCGTTGAAAAGTTGTGGCAGGCGTTGCAGCGAGAGAACGCTTTGCTCCGACAGCGTCTTCACAGCCTTGAGGTGGGCATCATGAATGTCACACACAAGATGAAAGCCCGAATGATTTACTTGTTCATGCTATGCATTAGGGACACCGAGAAGGATAAGTTTTCTACATACTCAGGCCCCAAGACTACCTGCATGCTCTTTACATACAGACACCGTTGCGGACAATTCGATGCAAAGACAGACAGGCAAACAGGCAGGGACAGAAAGACAGACAGACAGTTTGGACGTAACACTATCTGGTTCGTGAGGCTAGCTGACACGGGTCTAGATCACTGGCTAGTGTGGTGCATGCAGGGGGGTCTCTCCGGCTCCCATGCAGTAATTCTGAACGAAGATCCATGGTTGCAAGGGTATCTTGCTGAGGAGAGTTGTACCGAGTGAACTTCCACCAACATCAAACCTTACATACCGAGCCTTATACCCCGCAGACGTAAGCCCTCTTTGAGACTACGCTTTGTTATAATGGTGTTATACATGGACATGTAATCGTCTAGTCTAACCAAAAAAACGATAGCGGTTGTTTTCATGCTCTCAGAGTAAGAATGTGACGACTCCGGTCCTCGAATCCCGGATCGTCCCCTTGCTTTGCGGAGGCGGTGGTGAGTGAATCGCAGCCCCTTGACTTGGCATGCAGAGCATGGTTTATAGGGTTCAGGATTTCATATAGTTTGAGGTGTAGCTTGAACTTGGTGCAGGGTTTAGTCTGAGCTGTGCTGAGGGTGTCTGAGGCTCAAGCTCAGAGTTCAGGACAAGTAATCTAGATGCAGTAGAAGCTCTCGGATTTGCTTTGTCAGCTCGGATGCATACAGAGAACATGACCAAACACCTATAGTGTGCGTCTAAGGCTTAGGGTCGCAGAACCGGCCAACACCTCTCAACGGCGAGGAAGCGTTGTTGCATTGCCAACAATAAGTTGTTCGCGTGCTTTGCACTTGTGACGTCTTGCCGGTACTGCTTGGCTTCGTTGCTCTTGAGTTTTACAGATTGCATCGTTGCGGAAAGCTGTTGTTGTTCAGTAGCTTCCTGTCCCCTTCCTCAGTAGAGGGTTTCGCAAGAGTGGAATCCATTGGGATGTACGGGCAGCGGCAGCTTTGTTTCAAGTGAAGAAAGAGCCCAACGATGATAGTCAGCACCTTCTCCAAATGCCATCATCCGGGGCCTAGTTGCTACGGCTGTTGGCCTTCAAGAGTGGCGCAAAGGGAAGTCACACTTTTCACCTTCTCAGAGTGCTGGGGTGTACATGTTTAAAAACTAGGCAGTATATTTTTCTACATACTACATCCAACAGTTAAACATGATATGTTTTGTGTTTTACACGTGATGCCGTCAGGTACGGACACCTCCTGACGC
>CAJNDT010003802.1:413037-438037 GCA_905221615.1 Symbiodinium sp. CCMP2592
CAAGGATGGAAAAGATGGAAAGTCCGGAAAAGACGGACAGAGCCAGCTTGCTGATGCTGCCCCCAGCGGCACCACAGCCGCCACAACCTTCTTCGTTGAACATCTCAACACTCCGAACTTTTCTTTCATGGCCACCGAAGAGAAGATCAATGAGATCGAGGAAGCCTTCATCTCTCAGCCCTTGACGCCGACCGCGATGGTGTTGGACCTGGGATGCACGAGAGCAATGGCTTCGAGAGTGGCCGCACAGGATCTCATGGAGTTCTGTGACAAGAACCAGAACTGTGGCATATGGTATACCATTGCTGAGACCACTTCTCAGTTCACCTTTGCCAATTCCGAGTCTACCAAATGAAACCAGAAGTTGGTCATTTGCATGTACGACCGGGACTTTGCAGTTCAATCCACAGAGTTCGACATTGTGGAACAAGGGCATGTTCCCATTCTCATGTCCTTACCTCAGATGCGCAATCTTCGTTTCCAGTTCGAGCTCCATCCGAAAAAGGCCTTACTCAGCAGCCCTGTGCTGGGAATCAAGGATGTGAGGCTGAAGGTTGCACCCAGCTCACACTTGGTACTTGATCTTCTTGAACTCAGTCAGCTGATGTGGAATGGGCGTTTCAGCAAGCATAAGAAGTCGAGCTTCCTCACCTACTTCTCCCACTACGAGTACGGCTTCCATCAGAAGACCGAGGGATGCTGTTCACATGAACAGGTACCTGATAATCTCGTGTTGGCGACTGATGAGGAATGGGTGATCAACGAAGCCGACATGGAAATGATTCGCATCCACAAGAAGATGAGAAGAGTCAAGTACGAACCCAAGGCGGGTTTTGTGCCAATTCCGTTGGAGTATCTGGACACCAAGCGCAAGACGATCATGGAGTTCTCCAAGGGGAAGAGCGTTACTCAAGAAGATGACTGGCGTTCTTCTGAGCTTTCTTCAACAAGAACTACTGATTCTTGGAAAGGCAAGACCATTTTCAAGATTCTGCCTGGTGGCATCGAGAGTAGAACCTCGGTGCCAGCTAAGTCCAAGGATCCAACCCGTGGAAAGGTAGGATCTCCAGAGGACATGGTTAGCGCAGGTAAGCCTGAAGACAGCTCGAAGAACACAGGAGCACCCGGAAGCTTTCCTCAGGGAAAGGCACCGGCAAAGAGAAGGATTCGAGCCAAGGGAAGCTTTCCACAGGGAAAGGCACCCGAGGAACCGGCTCCTCCTCCTCTTGCTCCTGAGGATGATACGGATCTTCAAGAGTACGAACCTTCCGAACCGGGGGATGCAGATTTGCTTCCTCCGAGTCCTCCGAAGGCCCCAGAGCCACAGTCGCTAGAACCTAGGAGGATCGCGCTTCCGTTGCCAGGCCACGAGGTCTAAAGGGCTTCTCCGCAGTATCAGCGCATGTTGGAAAAGCTGAACAATGATGTTGAGCTTTACAAGTTGCATGTGAAGCATTACCACATGAGTCCTGCTCAGTTTCGACGCAGGACCAGCATGCTTGGTCTGCCAGGAGAGATCTATGACAAGCACGACCGCATTGTCAAAGGCTGTCGTGTTTGCAGCACCTCGGTGCCTACGCCTCCGCGAGCCAGAATCGCAGGGTTAAGAGCATCATCCTTCGGTGATATCATTTTTGTTGATCATGAAGAAATCAAGTTCGGTACTAAAGCCTACTTGGCTTTGGTCATCATTGATGGTGCTTCAAATCTTCTGTGGGCTACGGCTCTTACAAGCCTGGAAGCGCCAGAGACTCTGGGAGCTTTTAGACAATGGACAGAGGAGAACAACTGCGTTCCTAAGGGAATCGTAGGAGTCCGTAGGAGATCAAGCATTTTTCACGCCGCAGTTCATGTCTTACTACAAGTTCCATGGCATTACTCCGTATCCATGTGGACCACGGACTCCTTGGCCTAATCGAGCTGAGACCGCAGTGCGTCTTTTCAAGCGCACCTGGGCAATCATGGCCAAGGCATTAGCTGATGAGGGTTATGCAGAGAAGGTGACTGTTCGTCAAGCAGTCAAGAAGGTGGCTTGGGCAAGAAATTGCCAGCTTACCGTCTCAGGCTATTCTCCTTTGGAGATAGCTACAGGAAGACGGCCACCAGACTTGTTTGATGTCGAGAACAGTTCTCCTGAACAGCTCTCTGCCGAACCTGCCGAGGAGGATCGAACCACTCTGGAACTCCAGAGGATTGCCATGCGGGCTCATCAAGAGGCCAGACAATCACTTGACCTTCGGAAGGACCTTGCACGAAGAGTCATGCCGTCTGATGGTCCTTACTCGAAGGGTGACCGCGTGTTTGTTTGGCATAAGGATGAGTCGAAGAAGAAGTCTGAAGGAACCTGGGTCAGAGGCATAGTTGTGTCACAGGAAGGTGCCATGGTGTTGGTTGAAGTTCATCGTGCCGTTCTTCGGGTTAATCAGTCGAAGGTCAGGCGCGATGGAGATCCCTGGCATGATGTGGCCATTCCTCTGAAGAAAGATGAGGTCCCGAGACGCTCTTCTCAGGAAGAGGCACTCGACCGCATCGGCGACGATATTCTTGATCGTGCCGGTTCTGGGTTCTGCTATGAGCATGAGATCTGTTACCACACTCTCACTTCAGGCAAGAGCGATTTCGTTGAGATCACACCTAGCCTCACCGGGCTTACTGCGTGCACAGTCCATTCTGGACTTGATGCGATTGAACCTGTGTTGTTTGGTGAATGGAACGCCAAGTCTATCCAATCTTCGATTGAGGCCGCTTGGCGAGTGATCTTGAAGGCAGAGCCTAATCACATTTTTATTCATCCTGTCATCCCTGACGGTTGGACCAGGAAGGCCACCAATGCCTTCTGGCACTTTTGTGCCGAAGTCTGCCGTTGGCAAGATGACAAGGGTGATGGATACTTCGTGACCATCATGTATCCTTCTCAGTGTGGGTTTTGGCTTTCGCAGAGTAGTCGCTCGCTGAAGTGGAGGAGAGGACTTTCATTCCACACCTTCAAGAACCGTGGTGTACTTCCTTCAGGGGGAGATGCCCACGGTAAGCGTCAGCATGGTGAGCTTTCTTTTCTCACTAATCTGCCTGATGGATCATTTGGCCGTTTGGAGTCGTTGGAAGAAGGCTATGACTCTGCTACCGCACTTGATCCAAGGTTTGCTGTGCTGCTTTCGCAGTGTCTTGTGGGTGATGAACGATCAGATCTCCGACAATGTTACTTGTTCGAAGATATCTTTGAGGATTTTGATGATGGAACACTGTGTGCGTTGTGTTTGCGGTCAGACCGCAATTCAGAGGCTTTACCGGTTCTTCCGTCAGAAGCAGAGTACTCATTACTCTCAAACAATGACAAGGGGAAGCTTCCGACACCTCTGAGGTTTGTTGCGCCGCAGCGGTTTGTTACATCGTCTTTGGTCCAGACTCTGTCATATGTTGACAGTCTCCTTCCCGGTACTGAGTTGGAAGTTCACACGACCACATCGTCTGACGCGGTCGCCTTGCGGCCGATGATTAAGAATGTGCGCGTGCTAACTCTGCCGTATCTGGAGTTTGAGTACTGTAACGTCTACAGGGGGACTCAAGGGAAAACACTCCCTTTGGTTCATCGTCATCCTGATGCTGTTGTCATTTTTTGGCAGAAGGGTGACATGAATCATGTGTTTTTCGTGACGATGGCACAGTTGCTTCCTTGCCTTAAGGATATGCAATCAACGCACTGGTCCATGATAGTGTTCTGGAACGAGTCACAGAACAACAGTTCCAGACGCGGGCCTGATGTTGGCTTGGACTTCACGGACCAGCCAGCGCCAGCCCCGGTTGCACCGCAACCGCCAGCCACAGACGACGATGTGGACTATCCAGGATATGATGATCCACACGGTGATATGCCTGTGGACGATGAGGAAATGCCACTACAGCATCCAGAGCAGGATTTAGATGATAATCCCGTTGAGTTGCATGTCGGTGGTGACCCTCCGTCACAACCTCCTGGAGGCGGTACTCATGTACCGGTACCAGGGGGAGATGATGATTCCGACCTGGATCACGATCCGGACGGTGATGGAAATCCGCCAGGAGGCGGTCCTCAGGGACCGGGACCTGGTTATGGTCCGTCACCGGAAGAGCCTCCTCTTCCGATGGAGTTTCACGAGGAGTCGCCTCCTCCTCGATTCTCCTGGGGCTCCGCCTCAGTTTGCGAACCCGGATCAGGTTCTTAGTCCACCGATGCCGTGGCCGGCACCACCTTCACCTATTGTTCCTGTTCCAATTCCGCCGCATCCTCACTTTCCGGTGCCACAGAGTATGCGACCGCCGTCGCCTCGCAATGTGCCTCAGACACGTGCCAGAGGCACACATCCTGAAGATGTGTCTAAGGCCAAGTCACGTACTGTTGTGGGACCTCCGGTTGTGTTGTTGCCTGGGCAGTCTGCGGGAAAGAAGGATCCCGATCCGTCGGGTGACTTTCCAGGTTTTCACGAACCTGCTTCCTCTTCTTCTGATCCGGCTCCTGTTCCTGGTTTGCCGGTGACTGAGGGGGAATTTCCTATCCAGCAAACCCCACTCCCGGAACCCACCCCCGAACCGCCGGTGCCGGAAGCTGGTGAGGATACTGATTCGGATGCCACGGTTGACTATCGTGATGAAAGCTTGCTTGCTTTGGCTGTTGGAGACGACGACGTTTTGATTCGCCTTCCGTCGGACTTCAAGGTTCCGTCCTTTGTTCCGTTGGATGGTGATGGTTTTGCGTCGTGGTTGACTAAGCAGGACAAAATTAAGGCTGGTACTCTCACGCCGGACATGCAGCGCAAGTATGCCGCCGAAATTCGGAAGGCTAAGCTTGAAGAGTTCAAGAGTTACTTGGACAACGATGCTATTCGGCTGACGGACCGCCGCAAGCTCAAAAGCGATGTCAATTTTCTTACCGGACGATGGGTCCTTACGGTGAAGGTTGACAAGAACGGTTACTTTTCCAAGTTCAAAGCCCGTTGGGTTTGTCGAGGGTTTCAGGACAAGTTTGCCTGGGATCAGCAAACGGACAGCCCTACGGCTACTCGGTATGGTTTCCGTTTGGTTGCGCAGTGCGCTGCCAATCACTATTGGGATCTTTTTCATTTGGATCTTAAGACCGCTTTCCTTCAGGGGGAACACTACAATCTGTCATCTCGCATGGTTGTGGTTCAGTTGCCTCCTGACATCGGTTTGCCTACCTGGATGGTTGGACTTTGTCTCAGACCAGTCTATGGTCTGAACGATGCACCGAGAAGATGGTGGAATCGTTTGGACAAATTCCTCAGGTCTGTAGGCATGGAACCGACCAGAGCGGACCGATGCACTTATGTCGCATACGACGGCATAGAAGGCAAGAAGGGCAAGAGCCACCTTGCGGCAGGAAGCTCCTCTCAGGAGGAGGAACCTGAAGCAGGAAACACCTCTCTTGAGGTGGAACCTGCCTACCTCAAGGAGGTTGCCCTTCATGCCATGACATGCTACGCATACAATGAAGGAAACCGTTCTTCCTCCGACCGTGCGGAGGAGAGATCCTATCTCTCATGTCCCGATATCGCTCAGTGTTTTAACACCGATACCAAGAAGATGGTTGACTATGCTTGGAGACCTGTTACTGACGATAAGCTTTTAGCGGATTCTTGGGCAGTGTTGCTTGTAAGAAGAGAGGTTGGTTCCCTTATGAGAACGGGCATGCTCTCGTTTCTCACAGGGCCAAGGCTCTTCGTACTCCTGCACCTGTCTATCAGGTCAAGGACTACCCTTATCGAGTTTCCATGCTCCTCCGTAAAGGAACATGGTGGATTGTCGAAAGGGCCCATGACCTGAGGTTGGACAAGGGCGATAAGACCTGCTTCCTTGAAGAAGAAGCTGAGGTCCTCGTCTCCTTGTTCCTTCCAGAGAAGGCTTCGTACAAGGTCGAAAGCTTATCGGAGCTCTCCCCCGAGCTGGTTGATCAGCTTCTTGAACATTTTGTTGGCCCTGTGCATGGAAGTCCCAGCAAAGGTCGCAGGACAGTCGGAGTGATGAGTCTTCATGTTGATGATCTCATCATAAGTGGAACCCCTGAGTTCCTCACTTGGTTCCTAAAGAAGATCAAGGAACACTTCACTGTCGGCCATGAGGACAAGAATGACCTTACGTTCACGGGACAGCGTGTTCGTTGGGTTCTTGATGCACAAGGGAAGAAGAAGTATATCTCGATCGATCAAAAGCTGTGTGTTTCAGAGCATGAGGAGATTGTCATACCAAAGCATCTTAAGGATGCAGATGCGTGTGATAAATCTCTTCACACTTCCTATCGCTCTTTGCTTGGTAGCATCAACTGGCTGCAGTCGAGGACGCAATTTCAGGCATGTTACCAGTTCTCTCGTCTGGCATCAGCATCCGCTGCTCCGACTATTGGTCACTGCAAGGAGTTGAACAAGTTGTGTCGACAGATACGCAGTGAGGAAGTTGAGTTGCGGGTGTGGCCAGTGAAGGGATCACCGAGGATTCTTGGAATTCCTGATGCAGCTTTCCGTAACAACAGCGACAAGTCCTCACAGAGGGCGATGACTATCTTCATCGCAGATGAAAGGGTCAAGAATCGAAGAGACACCCGAGGCTCATTGGTCTTCTTCGAATCAACCACGATTAAGAGAACGACCCTCAGTACCACTGTCGCTGAGCTTTACGCCTTGATGAAGTGTTTTGGTACCTGTCAAATGCTTCGTGGTTTGTGGAAGGACATTAGTGGTCTGGATGCCGAGATTCACATTCGCACCGATGCTAACAATCTCGTGTCTACCGCTTCTACTACGCACTCACCCGAACAACAGGAAACCATTCACATGATTCAAATGCTGAGAAAGGAAGCGTGTTCAGGTGCTATTGCTGATCTTTCTCACGTTCGAACCGAACACTGTCTTTCTGACTGTCTCACGAAACGAAGCGCTAATCCTAGAAACTTCCTGAGTTCTGTTCAAACTGGGTGGTTGAAGGAAATTGATTCACATCCTCCTTTTCGTTCCATGATTGAGCACAAGGCCTTCTTGAACGCCTGGCTCCGTAAGGAGTACGCGGTTTTGAGTGCAGTGCACCATGTCATGTTCATGCAGGAGCGTTTGTGAGTCATGTCTGCTTCATGTGTGAGCTGTCGGAGCAATTCAATGCATGTGCTTCATGAAGAGTTGTTGGTCTCTTTTTAAATTTGTGCCTGCGTTGCTCAAATCAGCTGGTTCAAAACTCAAGTGAGAAAGTAGCCCACAACTTCCTCTTCTTCTGTTACCAGCATGGCTGCGGCAGGACCCTCGATGGACACTGGACGCTCCTCTCATGAGGAGGCACCATTCCAGGTCTACTGGACACCGGCAACGCGATGCAACTTCAAGATTGACGTCCGCACTGGTGTCCCCGACCTGTCCTTGTACCAACAGAGCGCGTCCTGGGCAAACCGTCGTGTACTCCGAACAGTTGGAGATGGCGACGGTAATGCCAGCTATCCTACAAGGGATCGTCGAGCCTATCCTGCGAGTGCTCCGGTGGCCTCCCCCAGGATCATCCCAGAAGGTGTTCCACGGTTTTTCCGTCAGCAGGACACCACGGCGTACTTCCCTCATGGGGAGATGGCCGCGGTGAACATTCTGGAAGGACAGTTGGCCTTTCTGTCACACGTCCTGCTGTACGAGGAAACTCACCCTGGGACCCATGTGTTGCCGCGGCACCTCACGTGGAAGTTCGACTTCCTCCGGTGCTTTCTTGGATGTCTGACCGGCGACGAGCTCACCGGGCTCGATCGCGAAATCTTCAACATTCACCAGATGCGCCACAATCACGGTGGATGGGCGGTGAAGACATCCAAACAGCTTTCATCATTGACCAGGCACGACACAAGGGTCACGCCGGGTCGATACATGGAGATCCCGTTGGAGACGATGATGAAGCACCCCATCAGGCCTTTCGAGTGGGAGCCCAAGAAGTTCTTCGCCTTCTTGATGGCGAACTCGAAGGGTCGCTTCAACATCTGGGTGGACCCGGTGGCTCTGCAGTTCGAGCGGTTCTTTGACTTCGACTTCTATGTCGGGGTCTCCGCCGTCCAGGGTCACTCACGGATGCCCGAGCGGATCTCTGATGTTGCTCTCGGGGAAAGGCTCACCTTGGAGCGATGCCGCCAGCTTGGAACGATTTTCCACGCCTCGGATAACTCCAACTACGAGAGCATCCGGGAAAACGGCTTAAAGCTGGAGGCGACGAAGGCGGCGTGGCAGCGGCACAGGAAGGCCATCCACCTCGTTTATGCGGGTGGAGTGATTTCTCCGCTGGGACCGTCATTAAGTACGGTACCTACGTCTTCTACGCCAAGCTCGATTACGAGTGCTACCTGAGTCACGGCCACAATCTGTTTCTTACAGACAACGGCGTGGTGCTCTCGTACCAGGACATTCCGGCGATGTATCTCACACATCACTACCGTCCTCCTCACGAGCAAGATCCGGGTGGCATTCGCCACGAGAGGAAGCAGCAAAGCGCAGAGGTAGGCTCTTCTCAGGAAGAGGGAACCTCAGCGTCTGCTTCCGCATCTGCTTCCGGAGGCCCTCCACAGGGAGGGGTACCGGGTAGCAGCTCGGATCCAATGCCTTCGAAGCCAGCTCCCAAGAAGCGGCCAAAGACATCTCAGGATGCAGGCCAAGCGTCACCGGGAAGCTTCTCTCAGGAGAAGGTACCCACAGTGGACGCGGCAGCTCTCCAGAAGCTTATTCGTGACAATGAGCTTAAGGCAGAGCGGGAGCGGCAAGCCACAGCCTCCGAAGGAGACACCAAGTATGCGTATCAGTCTGGGGACACCGTCCACGGCAAGATTGATGCGCATAAGTCCCAGCAGCAGGAGGAGCTCAACGAGGTTCTCCGCAAGGCCAGGACGAATCCATGGCATCTCTTCGCGCACGGCAAGTTGCACAGGGTGGACTCCTCTGGCCAGCCGATGCTTAGCACCTATGGCGATGCCCTCGTTCAGGTCACCCCCTGGCACACTTTGAATACTTCTATGAGAGAGTCTTTGGGTGGTGAATACGATTGGGCATCGTGGTTGCAGCATCCTCTTTCGGGGTACTCCCTGCACTTCTTCCTCAAGGCCTTAGAGATGGGGAAGTTGCAGGGGAACTACCTCGTGGAGCTGGACAAGAAACCGAAGGTTTACTCCAACGGTTACACGTCACCTTGGATGAACTTTAAGCGTCATCCTGGCGGTCTTGCCCAGATGCTGGACGATGTCTCCGTTGCCGCGTCGAACGAATTCAGGCCCAACATGGGTAACATTGGATTCGATCGCCCTCGGGACAATGACTCTCGTGCAAAGATGCCAAGGACAGAGGATCCCGACTACTCTCGCAAGCTCGCCGCACACAAGGCTTTCCTCAGGGAAAGGTATGTGTATGAAGAGGTTGGCTATGTGCGAGAGGATTTCCAGATGATCGTCCGCGTCATCAATGAGGCTTATGGAGTGGACTTCTTCTCCTACATCCAGCGCCACGCCGGTGATCTGGAGGTTCGCCGTAAATACACGGTGCGAACCCCTGAGGGCTACTGTCTCTATGACAGTACCCTGAAGCAGCCGTTCAACGGCAGCTACCTCCTGGCGGTTCTGGAGAAAGTCTTCACGGAGTCTGACCAGCGCGATTTCAAGTCGGCTGTTGCTGCCCGCAAGGCAAAAGCTGATTTAGTGGCGTACGAAGACTTGAAGGCGAAGAAGGAGTCTGAGCGGAATGAGCTCCTCACTCGACCATATGACGACATTATGATCGAGGAGTTCATCGAGCGACTCCCATGTCCACAGATCGAGGAGATCGAGGAGCCTCCCGCGGCTACTCAGATGGATACCTCCGAACCGTCGTCTGGATCCACGGACTTGCCACAGGGCAAGAAGGTTGATCCGGTTAATACCGAGCCGACCGATGTGCCAATGGAGACTGAAGCTCCAGAAAGCTCTCCACAGGGAGAGGCATCTGGGGCTACTGTCGAGCCAATGGATACGGACGCTCCGGAAAGCTCTCCACATGGGGAGGCATCTGGGGTGGATGTTCCACAACACAGGGTGAGGAATCCATGCCAGACATTTCTCCCGAGAAGGATGATGAAAGTGAACTTCACGATCAAGGCATCTGGGGGAAATGCAAGACTGTTCCGGATCCTGAGTACTACCAGGCCGCGAAGGATGCAGAGGACCAGAATGAGAACGCGTTCGACAAGATGGGCAAAGCAAAGGAAAAGATCGAGCTCGTCGATCTCGAAGAGTTCAAACATTTCCTTACGCAGCTCACCGAAATCGAACGACAAAGCCCTATGCGGCTGCTCTGCAAGCAGTTGCGTGGATATGGCTATACAGGCTTGTATCATACAGGACTTCGTGATCCTGATTACGAGCCCGTTCTCGCCTACAAGGTGCAGCATATGAGTTGGAGGGTAAATGTTCCGAACCACAAGGGACAGAAATACTCTCTCTCTATGGTGGATCTATTCGACCAACTCAACAAGATGGATCCCATCTATGAGCGTCGTCCCGACAAAAAGGACGTTGTTTTCGTTCTGGGGACGTTCGTAGCACCTTGGACGACAAGCTCATGGGCAAGGCCTCTGACATCCGAGAATCAGCACTGGATGTTATGGAAGCACTTCTTGATAAGCTGAAGTCCCTGGATGCAAGCGGCAATCCGGCAACTCGAGAAAAACTTTTGAATGCTATGCTTCACTACTTCTTGACCACCGGAGTCGATGAAGAGGAGATCGGGGACCTCTCTCTTGAGAAGACGCCGAATCCTTATATTCATCGTTTTGGTCTGGCAGAGGACTCCAATGTCCCTATCTTCACCAGCAAGACCAAGTATGCCGCGCTCATCCTCAATCTCGGCAACATGAGCAGGGGAAGAACGCGTACCGCTCCTAGCTCCGTTGCTAATCACATTGACTGGGACGATGCTACACCATCTAAAGGAGCCTTGATAAAATCGATTGCACAGTCGAAGACGCATTTGTTCATGCTCTGCGAAGCGGCTAAGATCGATGACTCCGAAGAGGCCTTCATCAAGTCACGCGGTTGGCAATTCCTTCGTAACGAGTCCAAGGACCTGATGGTGGGAAGTCGTACAAATGGTGTCGGATCTTCGATCACCCGTCTTGCCGGCTCCACGCTCAGTGGATATGCCCACGAGTCCCTTCCAATAACCTATATGGTCGCGGAAATCGTGTATGGCATGACGTTACCGACCGGTCTCCAGGGCAGTCGTGGTGATGTTCCAGATGAGTCACTGACCAAGGTCTTGGAGCGAGCTGGATCCGACCGGCTAAGAGTTTGTGTCTTCCACCTCCACAACGACGCGGCGGCAGACAAAGTGGCGTTGGCTCATGAAGTGTTGGGCAACATGTTCATCGACTGCTTGCACTACCAAGTCGACCTCATCGGTGGCGACGCCAACATGGCCCTCTACCGGGCCACCGGCAGAAAGCAGGAGTCGATGGATATTCGTGGCGGGATGTACCACAGCCTTCTCGACTACTTCTTGGAGGCATGGTCAGAAAGCCCAAAGTGCCCACACTTCTGTTCGCCTCGTGCGAGACATGTGTCAGCAAACGCCATGTGGCTTCTGAAACAGTATGAGGACACGCTGGGAATGCCATACAAGGAAGCTAAGCAACCAGACTGGAATACTTTTCCTGATTTGGATCCTATTATGGCTACAGTCATGGAATGGGGACACAGCATGTCGGACGATCAATGGGCGGAGTTTCCGTCTTCAAAGACTGAGTTCGACATCCATGTCTCTGAGTGGCTGTTAAACTCCACCAGCGCCGCGTACCTTCTCAACGATCGGGACTATGACGCTCACACTCCGCTCCTCATCGAGGTTCACGCGAACCAGTACTCTGGAGGCAGGATGAGAGCGCTCAACCGCAATCCCGACACAGTGAAGGAAGCCGCGGACAGAAGAAAAGAGAGACAGAAGCTGAACAAGGCGCGTGGTTCTGGTTCTACTGGTCCTGCAGCCGCACCACAGGGAGCAAGCTCTTCTCAGGAAGAGGCAGCTTCTGGTGCTAAAGCTTCTGGTTCTCAACGTCCTCAAGAACCCGCGCAACCTCCTGGTGGCAAGGAAGGCGGCAAAGGAGGCAAGTCCTCCAAAGGAAAAGGCAAGGACGCCGACAAGGGCAAGTCCAAAGGCAAGTCCAAGGACAAGTCCAAGGGCAAGAGCAAGGGGAAACACTGACTAGGTTCCGATTCTTCGGATGTGGAAATGGACAATGGACTCGACGAGGTTCTTTTGGAACAAGATGATGCCGTTGCTCCTGATCCACAGATCTCGTTACCTAGATCCCCTGCTGATCCCCGCGGTTACGACCCTGTTCGCCATGCTCCGGTGATGCCGATCCACACGGTTGACATTTACCGCTGGCATGGTACTGAACATTGGCGTGATAGAACCTGGCATCGCGACATAGAGTTCATCGACTGAACTGGCAGAGTGTTTCACGGAATGCTTCTTTCAGAAGAAGGTATCCACTTGAGCATTCGTCATTTCATAGGGAGATGATTTTCTCAGGAAAAGGTACTTCCTAAAGAACTCTTTCTCAAAGAAAGATACTTATCTCAAGATAAGATACTTCTCATGCCCTTATATATTTGCCGTGTCGCAAGATGTCATGCTGGCATCAAGTGGAGCTAAGCTCTACAATCTTTTATGTGACAGTAAGCTTTCCGCCTGGAGAGGAAACTGAACACAAGTGGGCAACTTTCAAGCAAAAGTTTTCAGTTGAAGATACGTTTGCGTTTTCGTGCGTGTTCTGCTCTTTTCATTGAAGCTGTCTTCAGGTGAGAGATGTATAGATTCTCTTCAAGTCGCAGATGTAGCTCAATACTCCGCTAATTCGACCGAGAGCAATAACAGGCTAGTTGAATGCCGACTCCACGGCCATGCAGCTCTACGTGTTTTAAATTTGTGCCTGGCTGAAACACTGAATGTTACACATCCAGGTGCCTGTCTGTTTCACGTATCTCTTGCATGTATCCATGCCTGTTGCTCAAGGTTCTAGTGCAGTGGACTACAGCTGTGCGCCTGTAGCAAAAGAGACACCTGAGTGCCTGTGTTCCTGTACGCCTAGCGAGGGGATACACGTCCAGGTTACATCTCAGGGGGGGGGGGGGTGGCGGCCCGGGACCCGAGAGCATATATGAAACTGAAAACTCAATGGCTAAACTCTGTGCAGCCTGTGGAGTTCTTGGAAATCATGAGAAGGCCTCAACATTCAATCCTACATAAACCTTTCTGGGTCCGAAGCCGACATCCTAAACCTTTTAAAATGCCTGAAACCCAAACCCTAACCCCCGAATATGCTCATACCCAAATAGCCTAAGCCCAATGCATGAATGCATGTATGTATGTGTGTTTACGTACGACAATTTTGTTTGTATGCATGCATGCATGCATGTATGTATGTATGTATATGTGTGTAAACATGTATGTGAGTATGCCTGTACATGTGTATGTGTGTGTATATATGTACATATACATATGTACAAACCATGCAGACCGCAAGACCTCAGAGAATCCTCATAGTAACCCCACGCCCTACACCCTAAGGCCTAAACCCTGACCCGAAGGCTAGGAAGCTGGGAGCTCGAATGTTCCGACTATGGCTTGCTCCACCTGCAGACGGATCCTGCAAGGCGTGGTTCCGAGGGACTACTTGGAGGCCCTTTTGATTATAATAGGGTTTATAGGGGATACTAAGTAGACTTACTAAGTCAAAAGGGCCTCCAAGTAGATGGTTTGCTTACATTTACGAATTTGTCTGGGAGGAGTTTAGGTTGTGTTGCAAGGTGGGGTTGCCGAATTGACGCGCTTTGGGTTCCTTCTTAAGGGATCCTATAAGGAATCCAGCAAGGTTTGATGTCTGGTGTGTGAGGGTTTAGGAAGGTTTGGGATGAGGGATTTAGGGTTTAGGGTGTCGAGAGTTTGGACTTGAGCTGCAGGGATTTAGGGTGTAAGTGGTTTGGGCGGAGGTTTGAGAAGGCTGACTGTGCATGGTGAAGAACGGACAAACCCTGGAAGTTTGTTTCATACCGGACACGCTGCATCTCCTGTCTGCCCAGAGTTCGTGCCTATCGTGCGCAGCCCCACACGTGCACACGAATGCATCAATCAGCCCTACGCTTGGGGCAGCTCTGGCGATCTCCTACAACTTCGGGCGATTAATTTCCGTTTAGGCTATGGCTCAAGCGAAGGACAGTTCTGGAGCCGACATAGCTCGATAAGCTCAGAGTGCATCATAATCGCTGGCCTGACCCCAAATTCATGAATCCCTAGCTCGCCCCAGATCGCACTCAGGACCCCTAAAACTGCAAGCCTTACACCCTGCACCCTTGAAGCTATGCACTCTGCAGGTATCCCAGATGGACGTCGCGCACCCCCATCTGGATTGACACAGCGGACTGCACGCCGATTACCGGCAAGGCCTTTGGGCCCCCGTACAGTAGAAGCCAGACAGTTGGAATATCATTATCGTAAACCCCTTTAAGGTAAAATTATAGGGTGGAATCCTACCATTAATTCCATATTTCCCACTTTTCTTGGAGTTAACTTTTAAGTTTTAGGAGGCGAAAATTTTGGCGAGCTTTTACCCCCTGGCCATGGGGGGATACTTAGGAGTTTTCCTTTTACTTAAGCTGTGGAGGGTCGGGGGACTTTTTAGTTAAAGTTAGTATTATATAGTAAAGTTAGGACTAAGTTAGACTTATAAGGTTTTACCCTAAAAAGGGACCCTAATTGGGGTTATGGTATTTATAAGTCCCTAAAACAACCAGTTACTAAGTCCCCCGACCCTCCAAGTGATGAAGAGCAGTCAGTTTTTGTTTGTTTTGTTTGCGGCCGCAGGCTCTCCGGTCATCTTTTGGGTTCCGGGATGGATAGGACTTCTGCAGTGCTCCGGGTTTAGGGTTTAGGGTTTAGGGCCTTTCGGTGCTTGTGAAGACTACCGTCATGGTCTGAGAGCTTGGGCTCAATCCAGGACTGAAAGTGTGTGAAAGCGTTCAGCTGGAGAAAAAGTTGGCGGTGCTCTGGCAGGTGGCTGGTTGTCAAAATTAGAGTCCCTTTTTGGGTCCTTACTATAATACGGCACCTTATATTTCGGGTACCCAAAAAAGGGGCCCTAATTTTGACAACCACCCAGGTGGCTGGTCGTTTGAGTGTCGGTCCAAAGAAAGCGAATTGGTGCTGGGACAGTGTCGGCGTTCAAGTTGGCAATCGCGCGAAACCGGATTTTAAGTATAGGAGCCTGAGCCACCCAGTACTTGGGGGGTCGGGGGACTTAGTAAGTAGTTAGTAAGTAGACTTGTAAGTACCCTAAAAGGGACCCTAATGCCCTAATTGGGGTTATGGTACTTATAAGTCCCTAGAATAACCAGTTACTAAGTCCCCCGACCCTCCCAGTAATGCTATTCCCTGGGGCTCCCTAGTCCTACTTATAGCGTAACATGTCCCAAACCTCCATTCTACTTGGAAGGGCAGGGGACTTAGTAAGTAGGTGATAAGTAGAGTTATAAGTACCTTAAATGGAGTTACCCCCAATTATAACCCTACTTATAATCTACTTACTAAGTCCCCTGCCCCTCCAACCAGGCCCCTCTCCATAAACCCTCTCGTCAGCCTATATGCTAAGGAGTTTCTTGGCTTGGTCAGCTCTCCGTCTGGCCTGTGTCCTTCAACCTACCATGACTGGCAGCCCCTGATTTGAAGCTTGATGTAGACCCCTGGTAATGAAGCCACCCTCACTTAAAACTCTAAGCCCAGTCAAAGGTCTATAGAACCCAATCATGGGGATCTCCGTTAACCCTAAGCCCGAATCTAAGCCTCAAAACACCCAATTCTCTTTAGCAGCCCTTGTCCCGCTTGCAGGCCTCGAAGGACGATCTGAGGCTTCGCAAGAACACCTCCATCAGCTTTCAGCCGAGACCCAAGCATGATTCCGCTCAAAAATCACGGGATTCGGCATTTTGACATAGGATTCAGCATTTGGATTTTTCTCTTCATGATCTAGCTTTGGGGCTTGGGAGTAGTCATTCAAGGTTCCAGGTTGAGGGCTTAGGATGCGAGCATCAGCAGAGATATGCTAAGAAGGACCGGGAAGGGGTGACTACAGCGATGCTCTACACCCTCGGCCACATCTTGATTCTCTGGGTCGGGTTTGCCGTTTATACAGGGGTTTGGAATGTAGAGTTGTTCGGACCCAGGCGTCCCCGCCCTCTCATTCCTTGCCCCTCATAGTGAAGCCGTGATAATGGCTCCATTGACAGCAGATTTCCTAATGTTATTGCTATTAGGATTTCGTGTTGTATTATTCGTGTGATGCTTATGATTATGATTATTACTATGACTATTGTTGCTATGGCTATTCTTATTACTGCTAGTACCAGTATGAGACGAATCTCTCAAGCCAGGAGTCAACTTCAGTCACAAGCCAGGGCTCAGAGTTGGCACTGGCCTGAAGGCTGTAGGATGTCCACCAACATCTTAGGCTTCTGAGATGGCCAGAGCCGCGCTGCACAGGCAGACATCTGTCATAATGAAACCTCATGCCCTATGTTACAGGGTTGATTGGGTTCCGTAGGTGATTCAGGACCATAGAAGGCAGCTGGGTTTGCAGAATCCTTACAGTTGCAGTTGGCTGTTGTAGTTTTGATGCTGTTGCTGTCCGTTCTCTTCCCACTCCGCGGTGTCGAGCCGCACTATCGCCAATGGTAGAGTCGCCAGGAACTCTAGCCAGAATCCCGAGACCCTCAAACCACCAGTGTCTGCCCGAATCCCGAGACCCCCGACCTCGCAGGTACAAGTATCTCAAGGACCGACGCTCCTTCGTGAAGGACCCTTCCGAACAAGACCTCGCCTATGACTGGGAGGCTGCATCCTCAGCTTGGAAAAATCTTGTGTGCGCTTGAAAGGGTTTCAGTGAAAAGACAAGGAGGGTTGGAGGACGTGCTCTTCTAGGGTTCCATGCTTCGAGGCTCCATGGCGTCGAGGCATTGGGATTTGGGGTTTACGTTGTGTGATTTGACTGGAGATTTGCAGTGCCTGGTGTCCTGGACTATGCCCTGAGGGCTTGAGGTCTTAATGAGAGTCATGGATCTTGGGACTTCAGGAATTTATTCCGGTTCTTGTCTTTGCCACCTAGGCCACCAGAACCCCGCAGGTTCAGCCTACATGTTGTAAAGCTGTGGGGTTCAGGCATTTAAGGTTTAGTCCGGGGCCCAGGGTAAGCCCCGAGTCCCACAAATTGGAAGCCTGCTGGGCTCCATTGCATCTCAAGCCTGAAGCAAGGCCCTAAGTTCTGGCAACTCAGGTTTACCTTGCGAACCGTCTCATGCCCGGAGGCTCGCTACACCAGGTTCCTGCAAGCCGTAAGCCTTGCCTCTGACACCGTAGCTCCGAATTCGTTCCTTCACCGCACGGAACCAAAACTGGAAGACTAATGCGTCAGTCTTGATTGATCTAGGTGGCGGTGCCCAATCGAGCGGTCTCCGTGACCGTCGAAGTTCGCTGCCCAGACGCATCTCTTGATCCTACTACCACATTTCGACTGTTCGTGCTACCATACTGCTACTGTTGCTGCAACAACAGGAACAACAACTCCTCCTCCTCCTCCTACCACCCACCGCCACTGCTCTACTGCTGTTACTAGCACTGTGTTGCACAGATGCCCTCAACTTCCCTAAACTGCCCCAAACCCTAAACCCTTAAACCCTAACCCCTAAGTCCTAAACCTGAATCCCCAAGGCCCTAAGCCCCTAAACCCTAAACAAGCTTGGCCACTCGCCGCCCGCTTCCCCAATACCAAGCGAGACAGCAAGGATGGAGCCGTCTTCGTGGTCACGAACCCAGACTTTCAATCGTATAGGGGCCTTAATCATTACCTCTTTTGGTAGGTTCCTTTACTATAAGGGATCTATAAGGGTACTATAATTTAGGGGACTAAACCTCTTCTATTTTTAAAAGGGGTCTGTAAGGGTTACTAAAAGGAATCTACAGGGTTCATTGGTATAGGGGCCTTAATAAGTACCTACACTATTTTAAGGGGTCCTCATTGGGTCTATAGGGGATCCATGGTAGGTTGGGCCTCAATAATTACCTATACCATTTTGAGGGGTTTCTTATTATAGCTATAGTATAATATGCCCCAAAACCCTATTCTAATTGCAAAGGCCCCGATAGACCTTAGATGACTTCAGGTTTCACAGTTTTCCTTTCGGGTGTTGCGTGTTGTGTTTGGGTTCAGATGTTGGAGGCTCAGAGTTGTGACCGTGTGACCGCTTCCACTTACGACGCAGTGACCTTTTCAGGCAAAATCTTGTGTGGCATCGTCTTCTGCATTCGAGTGAGGCCGCTACTTCAGGGATCGGATCCAAAACCCTTATCTCTGAAGCCTCAAGCTTCAGCACCTACTACTAGTATCACAGGACATATCTCGGAACCTCGTCACAAATCCAAGAACTTGGTTCATCGGAGGGCGTGGGCTGTTAGACTTCTATGCTTCGCGAGGGTCCACAGACCGGCTTGTGGAAAGGTAATGGTAATAATCGCCAACCAGGTCAAACTCTAGCTAGTCAGTCTTGCTAGGCCCACGTGGCTCTATGCGACGGGCAATGCTTACTAGCTCCGTTTTCAATAGGTTTGGACACCCCCCTCCCCAATGGACCCCGAACCCTGGCTCTATCCCAGAACCTCTATGTATTCCCTGCCCCAGGTCAGCGACGAAAGCTGGAATCGCCTGGGGCAGACGGTCATCACGCAGATCCGGAGATCCAAAGCAGCGTTCCCAGAATAGAAAGTGTGGGAATTATATACAAACAAGCACTTATGCACCTTGATGCGGGGAGGTGGCAACCTTCCTTGCGCCGTTGAGAGTCAGTATCATCAGCACCACTACTGTCCCACCCGTAGTCTCGCTGCGTTCTCCAAGCCGCTTCGAAAGATCTTTGGTACCAAGGATCAGAAGAAGCCCAGCTCACCACAACCCGAGCCCGCGAAGGCTCTGCGGAAATGGGGGCCGCACGCATACTGAAAAGCCAGAGAGTGTTTGTCAGAGAGTTCAGGTTGAATCCACATGAGGCGGGATTGGTTTAGAGCCAAATTAGGAGGGCAAGCTCGCCCGTCTTTCGGGTGTCTTAACGACCAGAGCTTTAACTTTGCGGCAGATTTTGGTGTTGAACCAGATGAGAGAACATGTGGGAGTCATCGAAGTCGGGCGCGGCTGTTTTGCGCTCCTGGTACAAGGATGTTTTGCAAATTTGCTGGGGCTCGGAGTTCGTTTTGTGGGGACTTCTGTGTTGAGCACTCACGCGGCATGCCGCTGCTGTTGCTACCACTGCTGCTGTGGTTGCTTGATAATTAAGGCCAGCGTGGCTGATGCTTGCCACAACTTCATCACTTTGTCGCCTCTTAACCCGTAAATCCCTGACTCCTTAAGCATCACTAATTCCCTCAACATCTCTCAATCCCAAAACCAAAAAAATCCCAAAAGCCCTGGAGTTCTGTCTTTCAGGACTGGGCGAAGTGGAGCTTCATCCTCAGTCCGCGGGGCCGGGAGGTGCCCGCAGGGCAGAGGGGAGGGGTTTCGGGTTCAGCAGTTTAGGGGGAGGTGGTCAGGAGTTTTGGCATCGGATTTTTATTATGGAAGGATGAGTCTTTAACATCTGTTGTAGTGCTATTGCTGCCGTTTGCGTTGAGTGGGATCTCGATGAAAGGGTACTCAAATCAAAATTTGATGATTGTTGTTGTGCTTTTGCATTTGCTGTTTCATGTTGGTCCGGAACAACTTAAAGTTCACGATCTCGGTTTGTGTGTTTCGGAGTCGTGGAAGTTTGGGGTCAAACAGCAGCAAGCGTACCGTCGCATTGAGTCTTCAAGTCACACCGTGAGACCCCCCTCCCTACGTCCGTATGCCCTTTCCATATCCTACGCGCCCCTAGAAGGCCCCATTACGGATCCCTGAAGCCCTTATGAGACCCCGTAGGCCCGAGCGCCTAATACCCCAGTACGTTTTGAACGTGAATCCTAAGCCTCCGATCTACGACCCTAAATCGTGAAAGTCAACACCCCCAAACCCGAAATCACCCAAGCAACTAAAACCCTACAGTCCTGGGCTATCCCCGCACAATCCCGACACAACCATACTACAATGTACCACACGAAATTGTCTTGTCTAATTATAAATTACAATATGATCATCCTATTGCTCTACCGGTTCGTTCGCTCACTCATTCGTTAAGTTGTCATGTATTCATTCAGCCGTTTATTTATTATGGTTACTATCATGGTTTTATCATCGTCATCAGGTCTGTGTGCTTATTAAATCCTGTGTTTATTAGTTTTGCTGTGAGTTTATGACTATGATAGTCGTAATCGCCATCATGGTGATGATCATGATTATTGTTATTGCTGCTAGTGACGTGTTGTTGTTGCTGTTGTTGTTGTTGTTGTTGTAGCCGCTATGGATCACAGCAGGCTGTGTAGCTTTGCTAACAAGGCTCTGGGTACCAACGCTAGAGGCTCGCAACGTGCCCCTTCTGCGAAGCTTAAGGGACCGTCCTCTTACTGAGCCATAGCTGTTCCCGGAGCCGCGTGTCGCTGTGATCTACCGGGTCCCAATTCCCGGGCCTCTGTCTGCAGTTGTACAACCTTGGCATGAGGTAAGCGGTAGTGGTTTTCACCTTTTCCGCAGGGTGAAAGGAGTCGGTTCGAGTTCTCTCTTTCCGGCGAAACTAGCGGACGGCGCAATCGCCAATGCACCAGCATTCATTTGAGAGCATTCGCAAGAAGGCCTTTCGCAAGGCTTACAATAAGGTTCATAGAACACAAGAAAGCATCCCGTACCGGAATGGTACGTTGACGCCTGAACATCTGCGTCGCAGTGGACTCACCCCCCCCTCCCCTCCCCCCCTCCCAGTGCAGCCTAGCTCCACGATTTCTCCTTCAGGTCCCTCAGGTTTCTCCGCCAGTTTCCGCTCGCGCCCGAGAGGCGGTCGTGCCAGCAAGTCCCTTCGTGTTCTTTCCTGGAATGCAGGGCACCTTGGCATGCAACAATGGGCAGAAGTGAAGACATGGCTTCGCACGGAGGCCAAGTCAGTCTGTGACATTCTTGTCCTTCAGGAAACCCATTGGAGTGAAACAGCAGAATTTGATGTCGAAGGCTGGCACTGCGTAAGCTCCGCCACAAAAGGGGCTGCTCGAGCACCTAAAGGTAAAGCCACTTCAGGGCAACGCCCCAAGCAAGGCGCTGCCACGCAGCCGGCTGTTCACGACACAAGCCTAGCGGACGGCGTCATGGTTCTTCTCTCTCCGCAGATAGACAAGCAGAAGATAAGATGGCGCGAGCAACGCCGGGGAAGGCTCATTCAGGTCATCTTCCCGTGGCTTTGGGCTCGTGTGCATGTACTAGCGGTTTACCAACATGCCTGGTCTTCTAAGAAGACTCCACAGCAGAACAAGGATGACCGCTCACACCTGCTCCGCGATCTGTCGGCTGCGATACGGGCCATTCCAGCGCGAGCTACTTTTCTCTTGGCAGGAGACTTTAATGCTCGACTGACCCCGCAGGAGGGTCTGGTAGGTCAGTGTAGCACCAAGCCAGAGCAAACTCAGATGCAGGATGAATCGTTCCAAGCCTTAGTCTCCTCCCATCGGTTGGTAGCTCTTAACACATGGCCTAGTGGTGCAGGTCACACTTTCTTCCTGAATGGTCAGGGATCACAAATTGACTTCCTGCTCACTTCAGAAGCCTCGGCCAAGGGCCTGGCAAAGCAGTCTCGGCCGTGCAAGGATCTTCAGCTCGGCAAATGGAAGAGGGGCGGCCACCTTCCAGTCTTTGCTCAACTCAGACCCACCCAGCACTGGAATCTGCCAAAGCCTACTTGTCCTTCCACGACCTTTCATAAGGAAGCTCTAGAGACGGCTGTCCGTTCAGGTCTGCCAATAGCCGGTCGCATGCAAGACTGGGTGGGCCAGCGTCTGTCCTCTCGGACTCACACGCCTGATGAAGTTAATCAGGTACTGCTGGAGGCCTCTGCACTGTTTTTCCCCAAACCACGGCCTCAGCAAGCTCCTGAAACTGCTTAGCACCGTGCGACGCTGCGAATGTGGAGTCGAGTCGCTCATATTCGTTCTTTGCATGAGGACTCCATAACCACCTTATCCGACCTAGATCAGTCTTTGGAGGACCTGAATCGATGGCATAAGCAGGCTCTCTACTTAGCCAAGAAGGAACGACACCGAGCTTTCCAGGCTGAGGTCGATGAGGCGTGTGCCAGACACGATTCCTACATCGCACATAAAGAAGCTCCGACCTTGGGAACCCCAAACTAAGGCACAGCTTCAGGGACCGGATGGTCTGCTGTTGGACTCTACCTCTGAGCTCCGCCTGCTTAGAGACCACGTGGAACAGGTCTTTGCCAGACATCCGCCACTCGCACACCAGGTGGCCTCGCTGCCGGAAATCCCGGCTGGTCTGCTGGCCAAGCACATAGGCTCCATCAGACCGCACAAGGCGGTACCGCAAGGCTCTGCTCCGGCGGCTGCCTGGCGGCTCTGCTCGGCGGCTGCGGGAGAGGCGCTAGCAGCATCGCTGCAATCTCGGGGGCAACGCCCATTGCCGGCTGCTGAGGTACTTCATCCGCCCTTAAAGGATGCTGACTTGTGTTTTATCCCAAAGCCTAACAAGCCGGCCACGAAGCCTGGCAATCTACGTCCCCTCGGCATCATTCGACCAGACGGCAAGGGCCTGGCGGGGGCTTGTAGAGATCAGCTGTCTCCCTACACGGCTGACTATCTTCGGGGTCTCCCACAATTTGCCTACCAGCCACATCGCGGTCTTTCAGATGCCTTGAACAGGGTCGTTGGTCATGTCACTCAGGTACGCAATAACTGCCAGGAGGCCCGACGAACCAGGCATCAGCTTCACTCGGGACGAACTCGTCCCCAGCTAGTAGGTGGCATCTGCTTGGCACTAGACTTGTCACAAGCCTTTGACATGGTGAGCAGAACAGACTTGCTTAGCACACTGCAGGAAGCGGGAGTCCCGCAAGACCTCATTGACCTAGTTGCCTCATTGCATGCTGGCAGTGCTTACACGTTTCGCACCCAGGGTGAAGAGGACACGGTCCAGTCCACTGCGGGCATTAAACAGGGGTGTAAGCTTGCCCCCACACTTTTTTCCATGCTTACGGGATCTTCCGGGAGCTCATAGCTCTTGTTGGGGTTCGAGCCGTGGTGGACTACCTCACGGGCTACGCAGATGACCTTACGGTTCACCGTGACATCCACTCAATGGAGGACCTGGATCGCGCTCATGCTCTGATTGAGCAATTGTTGCAGTTGGTCCGTCGCCATGGATTTGCTGTCAATGGTGCAAAATGCACTGTTATGGTCAAACTCGAGGGCCAACAGGCGCAACGCGCCATCTCCAAGCACACTTATTGGCGCACCGCGCCTGACGGAACCCGCCATAAGATGTTGAGACTGGGAGAGTCCAAGTCTCACGAGGGCTTTCCGCTGGTGACGTCCTTTAAGTATCTCGGCGTCATGCTCTCCTACTCCACCTTCGAGAAGGCTACTCTCAAGTTCCGGTTGCAGGAGGGCAATGTGAAATTGCAGCAGGTACGCCGCTTCGTTCACAACAGACGAACGGCGGGGCCTGCATCGCGGTTGCACATTTGGCATAGCACTGTCTGGGCCACAGTAGCCTCTGGATTGGTGGATGTGGGCTTGACCCTAGAGACAGCTAAACTGTTGCGGGCTTGGCACGCTCGCAAAATTCGAGCTGTCCTGAACAAGCCAGCGCACCTGACACACATATCCACGGCTGACCTCTACGCCTCCCATGAGATCATGGACCCTGTCCGTAAGCTGCAGGCGCGACAGGCCAATCGTGTCAAGCGCTTAGGTGCTCGACGGCGGAAAACTCCTGCGGGGGACATCTCTTTACCCCAGCGCGCGCTTCTCCAGGCGGAGGCACTCTCTACTAGTTATGCAGACGTTCTGCAGCAACTTTCTAAGGACACATCACAGCAGGAGGCCCCCCCGTCCTTCGTGTGCCCCACGTGTGCTCAGGCCTTCGACACTGAGGTCGGTCTTCGCACCCACCAGGCCCGCAAGCATCCAGGCTCGGTCATCAGATATGTCCCTCGAGGCTTCTCCCACCCCCTCTCTGTAGGAGGGCTCCCCAAGTGTGCGGCCTGCAACAGGCAATTCCCTCAGATGAAGGGCTTAAAGGACCACTTGCTATCAGGTGCCTGCTCGGAGCCAGCTAGGCTACAGGAGCTGGATGACGCGGCGCACCCTCCCTTGGATTCGCAGCATCAGCCCAGATTGCATCCCAGGCAGCAGCGCTTGCATGACACTCTGACAACACACACACACGGCTGTGGAGCTCGGACGATCTGATGAGTCTCAGGACCTTATGTCACATTGCTTGCTGTGTGGGTTCTGGACCCCGGACAATACCAAGCTCAAGTCATGGCGCTACAGCTGCAACTCAGAGCAGCAAATCAGGCCTGACCCTTGTCAAGGGCATGCCTTGCCCGTGCTGCCGCAAGCCTGTTACGGATAAGAGGCAGCATCCGGCACAATGTCCGATCCTTTTTCAGATTCTGTTTTATGACTTGGTTCATGCACTTTCCCGCTGCCAGGGCGGACCGTTACGCAGGTACATGCCAGCGGTTGGCACGACACAAGGGAACGCACCCACACGGGACGATACCACCGCTGTTGGAGCAACGCCCCAGACTCGCCAGGCAACGCCTGCAGGCCCCCTGCCACCGAAGTCAAGGACAGTAGAATCAAAGGACGGCGCGCTCGCTGCTCCTCGCTCGCTGCGCAACATCTCCAACTACTGCTATGTTAACTCAACGCTTTCGGCCCTGGTGCCGACGTGCATCTTGCTGGAGCACGGAGGGGCAAGCACCTCCCTCCATCAGGAAGTGGCTGATTCTGTCTCTGGT